>CM028693.1:52302329-52552656 GCA_016771965.1 Brassica carinata | reverse complement strand
TGGCTAGTGCAGAGGTGGACGATGACGTCCTCGGCTACGACCCAACGGCTCGACGTCTTGAAGAGGAGATGGCTAAGATGATGGGGAAAGAAGCGGCTCTGTTCGTGCCATCTGGTACGATGGGGAACCTGATATGCGTTATGGTTCACTGCGACGTAAGAGGCAGCGAGGTGATTCTTGGTGACACTTGTCACATCCATGTGTACGAGAACGGAGGGATATCGACAATAGGTGGAGTGCATCCCAAGACAATCAGGAATGAAGAAGATGGGACAATGGACTTGGTGGCTATAGAAGCAGCTATTAGAGATCCTAAAGGAAGCACGTTTTATCCATCAACAAGGTTGATTTGTTTGGAGAACACACATGCCAAGTAAGTGTCATAATTTCTCAACACATGCGCATGGCCGGTCTTTGAGATTTTGGGAATATAGACGATTTAATAAAGAGTTTATATAGTTTTTCTTTTTTGCAACTTTCCTATATATATATATACAAATTTAGAAAAATTCTGGAGGCCATAAACCAATGCTTCACTAGCCTATGCATCCATGTCACGGATGAGTATGATTTTTTTATATATTAGTTAGTCTCTTATGACGATCTTCACTAGCCTATGCATCCATGTCATGGATGAGTATGATTCTTTTTGTATTAGTTAGTCTCTTACGAGGATTTGACACAGCTCTGGTGGGAGATGTTTGAGTGCGGAGTACACTGATAGAGTTGGAGAGATTGCCAAGAGACATGGATTGAAGCTTCATGTCGATGGAGCTCGCATTTTTAATGCTTCCATTGTAATAACAATCATCTACTTTATCTCAATATATGCCTTACACATCACAAACCACTAGACTAACCTATTATGAATTTTTGTTTGTTTGTTTGTTTGATGTAGGCACTAGATGTTCCAGTCCATAGGCTTGTGAAGGCTGCTGACTCTGTTTCGGTGCTGTTCTCTTATTTAACCTCTCATGAAAAGTTTAGATAAAATGGATAATTTGGGACTCATTCACACATGTACAGGTGTGTCTCTCTAAAGGTCTTGGAGCTCCGATAGGATCTGTAATCGTTGGTTCACAGAGTTTCATAGAAAAGGCCAAAACGTTAAGGAAAACATTAGGTGGAGGAATGCGACAGATAGGTGTCCTGTGTGCAGCCGCTTTGGTCGCACTCCAAGAGAACCTCCCAAAGCTACAATCTGACCACAAGAAGACAAAGTTGTTAGCTGGTACGTATGCACCAACTCATTTATCCTAATTAATCACTATAACAATAATTAACCACTAAATATTTGCAGAAGGGTTGAACAAAATGAAAGGGATTAGAGTAAACGTTGCAGCCATGGAGACTAACATGGTGCGTACTGTCACTACTCTCTTGTTTTTGTTATCAATAATAATAATGACAAAAAATGTTGTTTGTTTTAATTAATTTTACGCCATCAATTTCAGATATTCATGGATATGGAGGATGGCTCAAGACTGACCGCTGAAAAACTCCGCAAGAGTCTAACGGAGCATGGCATTCTCGTCATCCCGGAAAACTCTTCACGGTACGTCTAGCAAGTACAAGGTTTTTATTGTTTCATACTTAGGATTTGCGTTTGAAAAAGGTTCTGAAAACGTATATATATTCTAGAAATATAAAATATTTACGTGTGATTGTGGCTTTTTCAGGATCAGAATGGTTATACACCACCAGATAACAACAAGTGATGTGCATTACACATTGTCTTGCTTACAAGTAAGATTATTATTATTATCATCATTTCTCTCTATACGATCCACTTTCTTTACTGCTATTTTTAAAGAATTGATATTTTCTTTGGCAGCAAGCAGTGCAGACGATTCAGGAACCATGCCAAACCTAAATTGGGGAAAGAAAAATGCTATTTAAATATTGTTTGTCTAAAGTTACTATTAATTAAAAGCTACAAGGACCAATCGATCTTTAAATGAATTTGTCACCCTCATGTCATGTCATCCATTTTATTATTTTATTTTTGTTTTATAATTTACACATACATAAGCCATGATTGAACAAGATTGAAACAAAGACTTGATATGACCAGAAATGAAGAATGGATGGATGAAACACACTCGCAGACAATTGCAAGAAAAATGATTATCTACTAGTGTGGTTCTTGACACTACGTACCACCAGTAGATAATCGTTTTTCTTGTAACGGTGATACGTCGATTGTAGGAGTCTTTGAAACTAGAAAATGTTGGTTATAATCTCTTTAAATTAAATGTCCTTTGGACTTTCAAAACAGAGGACCAGATGGGAATACTAGTAACGTGATGTTGAATTGGAAACAAATCCACATATGATGAACTTGTAGTCGACTAGTAACCAAAACTAATGGTTTTAAGAACCCTTTCTTTCTCCTTTCTTTCTTGTTGTTTTGAGAGACAGGAAGGAGAAACAGGGTTCTAGTTACATGTTTTCCATCCTTCCTCTGTAAGGGTGTCCAAAAAGAATGAGCAGAGGGAGCCTCATCAACTCTGTATGTACACAACTAAAATCAATCTCCTTCGAATCGAATCAGCTACGATTCTGGATCTCTTCCTTCACAAGTTGGGTCACCAAATCTATGTTAGACGACGCACTTAAAACCTGTTGAAGTGAGCTTAGTTCCTCCATGTTAGCTTTCTTAAACAGAACTTTGAGAGCAGAGTTTGTTCCAGCAGGCAATTGACCGGGGGCTTTCTGGAGATATCTCACATCCGATGATGATGATTGGATGCTTGTGTTAGCTTCTCTGGGAAGAGGATTTGCAGGGAACTGAACTTGTGGCCTCGAATAAGGCCTTGAATCCCAATACTCTGTGCAAACTCGATTTACGTCTAATGCTTCGATAGCCTGTTTATCACATTAGAGTTTATATCTGTCAAGCTAGATTATACAGATGAAAACTCTTTCTACGCATCATGGAAGATAAGACAGTCTCAAAACTGATTTTAGTATTCGTTTTGGTTATATATAATTAGAAAACCAGATATATAATAAGTCCAATGCAATTTACAACAACAAGCATATAAAATTATTCTAAGCCGTTACATTCACAACTTGTAAAGAATCTACCTGTATGATTGCGGGTGACGTGTATCCAAACATTTCAAAACCGTCAGGACTCCCAGAGGGCTGAAGAGGAGGAAGATCTAATTTACCGGCTTTGTGTTGCTTACTTATCTCTTGGTTTACCCTTTCTCTTACCATCTCCCAGCATCTTGTAGGCGACAAGTGAGCAAACACCTCACTCGGATTAGTCTCCAAGTAAACCTGACAAGAAGAACATACCACACACTTGAGTTTTTGGTTGAGATATCATTCTCAGTTAGACAATAGATAGAGAATAAAGAAAATAATATCAATTTACCATGAACAGCGGACTATTGCGTCCAGCATCAAGAATTTCTGAAATGTAGAAGCTCATGTTTGTTGGATCCAAAATATTTATGTACCTAACCCGGCTACGGAATCCTACACCAGAGAAGAATAGACATTAAGCACTAGCAAAATATCTCTATGTATATTGTTCTCGTGTTGCAAAAAAAAATACATGTCTACAGGTCGTCGTCACCTTTGGGAAAAATTGCTTGGCGGTTGCACCATGATTTTCCAGAAAGCACACATCCATAACTTAAAGGCTCTACTTTGCATTTGACTCTCCTCACAACTTTTGCTATACGGGGACCCTTTTGGCGGATGATCCTATCCGGACTATTGTTTTGCGAACAAGATGGTGTACCTGAGTTACTTCTTGTCCCATTATTTTGCGAGCAAGATGGTGTACCTGAGTTACTTCTTGTCCCGTCAACCACATCCAATATAGCCAAACCTCCAGAGATTTTGGATTTACAGCTAGTAGGTGGTTTTTCACCACCGTGGTTGCTAATATCCATGCTATTACATATATCACGAGCAAGCCCATTAGCAACGGCATTAACTTGAACATGCGGTACAGAACTCGGTACATTACTAGGCAATGATATAGTCTTTCGTGTATCAGGCAAAGACTTTTCTTGTTTTTCGAAATTTGGAGCAGGAAGTTTAACAGTTGCTTCCAACGCTAAAACGTGAGTTGGTCTTTCTCGTATTTTCAACTGCTTGCCAGAAGAAACTGAACCTCGTTTCCTAGGTATGTCATGCTGCTTATCACCACTGAGGAGTATCACATCATTGGGTACATTCTGTGAAGAATTCTTTTTACCACTAATGGACTTAGAAGCTGCCACAGAGACCGTGCATCCTTCAGATGGTTGGCAGTCTGAAGCTTTTGGAACAGAAGAATCATAAACAGTTTCTTCTTTAACAAGCTTCATACAATGGTTTGGTGTTAACTGCTGCTCCTTGTCTTTCAGAAGTAAATGAACATCTGATAAATTACTCGTCTTTTCTAACCCTTTTCCTTCTTTATCCATCTCCATCTTGCTTCCTGAGACATGTGCACTTAAAGCCAATCCTAAATCTTGACGCGCCCATCTATACACAGCACTAAGCTTTCCTTCCACAGCCTCAACAAGAACACTCAGTTCATCGATATCATAGCGAAACAGAAAATATTTACTAACCCACGGACACGAACACAACTGCTTCACATGAGTCAAACATGTATACTTCTCTGGGGAACAACGGCAACCAGCAGCGGACAGGTGCAAGTCAAAGAAGCATATACAACACTCTCTCTCGTTGGTAGCATCAAAATTACTATGCATCTTCAACGCAAGCGAAGAACTGCACAGAAACTCTCTTCGTGTACGTTCTATGTCAATGCGCGCCTTGAGTGTTTTTGCCAAGATTCCATCCTTTCCGCTGAATTGTTTCCACCTCAAGTTATCTACAGTATTTTTCTTCAGTAAGTTCAGCTCCCAGTCGGCTTTCACTACTTCTCTTGCTGCCCCAAGCAACAATTTATCGTGTGAGATGGACGTTTTTCTACCCTGTTGACAGTATAACTCTATGGCAATCTGCCCATGAGGCAACCAGTCAACTGGTGCTACATTCACAGCTTCAGCACAGTTGAAACCACAGTTAAATCCAGCATGATATGCCCGAGGAAAAGTCAAGACAAACTCTCCAGCATGCTGGACGCAGCGGTGCACAGGTACTCCTGCGGTTTTCAGTTTTGACGGGGAGAGTTGTGTTACCTACATGAAAGAGCCATAACAATGATGTGCAAAAATAATGTAGTGCAATCAGGTGCATATAAGTTCCAAGCGAGTTATGATTGTGTGTTTATAGAGTTATGATTCAGTTCATAAAAAAAATCTAACACTTACTAGCTTATGAAGCAGATCAGGCTGTTCTTCGAAAAGGTCAGGCAAATGCTTTCTCATCGCCTCCTCGAGTTTAATAGCATCCTTCCCGGCAACACCATACCACAGTTTTGGTTCACCCCAGTGCATATAATTTAACGAATACAAGTGGTGATCTTCAACATGCTATTTTGGTAAAAAAAAAAACAATAACACAAGACATGTGAGTAATAGAAAATGTTAAAACAAAATAGAAGGATGTAGAGTAACGAAAAATACATCCAACTAAGAAGCATATGCTACTAGCAAATTATAATTATGCAACGCACAGAGATTAATCTTTTACCCAGCAGAAAGAAGAAAAGCACATCCCAATATACAACCAGGGTACAAGGACACCAGAAATATCACTGCCTTCGTGCTTAAGGAGAGACCCTGGAAGCCTTGGAAAATTATTTAGGTTCCAGCCCGATTTTGCATATTTTTCGTCTGAAGAAGAAGCCTCCTGACTAGTTGATATCTTGGGGAATCCGCTACCAAATACCCCAGTTTCAAGGTCGGCACCATATAGCACCTATATAGGAGAATCAACGTGTCATTCAGGAGATAAAGAGGCACCAGATAGACTATATAACCCCAAATGAAAAGGAAAAACAACAGGGAGTAAACCTTCACCTCTATCTCTTCAGTTGCTTTATCTACTATACGCCAATATTCACCTTCAACATCCTCAACTGCTGGCTCCCAGCAGTCTACGGAGTTACCAACGTTACATACATTGTCAGAAGAAGTTTCACTCTTTTTAAAGTACTGAGCCTTGAACTCATCAGCATACTTTTTGAAGTCTTCAAGCGTGAACCCTGGACCAGGTTCAAACCCAAACGTCTCGAGCTGACTCATTTCCGTGCTTGCAGAACCGGGATCAATCTTGCCATTAGTGACAGTATCCACTCCCGTTTTCATGCACTTTCTTTTCTTCCTTCTCATCTGATTAGAAACCTTCTTCATTGAACTCCGATTCTGAAGTTTATCTACTCTTTGAACACGTGTGGTAAATTTAGAACCTTCCCATACTTGCTTTTCTTTCAGCGGGCAAGGGGGTTTCCATGAGGGAGGAGGAACAATGCGACAGATTCCATACATTTCAGCCCTTGGTCTTATTTTAGCTATATAACTCAGAGTGTCTTCAAACTCCTGGAAACAGGTGTGCACAGTTCATGTCAGAAAAAATAAGGATCTAATCTTATACAGAGTAGAAAGTATAGAATGCAAACAAAGACCTCTTCGCTAGGGTAGAATATAGGGGCGTCTTCAAGGTCAGGTCTACGAGCTTCATCTGGATGCCATGTCGCAGTAACCTGTGAATATGTTATGAAACAAGAAAAAGTAAGACATCTAATGCTCAAGCAAATGACATCTGTTAAAGTTATTTCAGAAGTAAGCACTGATTGAGATTGTTAACCTTTTGGCAGTCATTACATTCTTCACATCCTCGTGTCACACCCTTTGGTAGAGAAGGCTTCTGCAAACGACGCAATGAATTTTGAGAGAAAATGCGATGAAACACACACAAGTTGCTGCAATGCATAAAGAACAAAAAAAGAGAACTAACTTGATCAAGATTATTAGAAGAGGCATTGTCATTGTTTGGTGCAGTAGCATCATCATCACATCCGGCATAGTTGATCCAAGGTCTACGCCGTAGAGACCGAGCAGCTTTGAGTTCATCGGATTCAATCTCCATCTTCTTAGCTTGATCGGTTACAGAGGAAACAGCACTTTCCATGGTTTTATCAGCACCACCACCACCACCACCCCCAGGGAGTACTCTTTTAAGAGTGAGAGTAGCATATGATTCAAAGCCAGGAGGAACAGATGGCAAGTCATCAGTTTCTTCTTTCATACAGACTCTCATCAGCTCTGTCCCCATTACATACTCTGCCAACACCAAATTATCATTTGAAAGGATCATCATGTCTCAAGAATATCACAACAATTATTTATTAAGAAAAAAACAAATGAAAATACTAACAATACATCACACGTATAGGTATATATGTATAACATTTTATCGCTTGATATCTCAAATCTTTTTTTAAAAAAAGACTCATAAAACAAAAACAAAAAAAAAGGAGAAAATTTGCTTACATAGTTGAATCTAGGGTTTCTTGAATTGGATAGTCAAAGGTCCATCAACCGCAGCCAGAACTCAGAATCGGTCACAAGGATTTGAAAGATCTGAGGAACCCTAGTAATTTACAAAATTAGTAAATATGTATTTTTAAAAATCTAGATTCATCAGATCTAACCCTAAACTCGACCAAAGAAACAGATTATTATCACGAAATTGATGAAGAAACATCATCAAGCATATCCTTTTCCATATTTGCATATAATAAAATACAAATCATTCAAAGGTACAGCCACAAAAGTCCAAATACTAAACCAACCTTTTCTATATTCCCAGAAAAAAAAAACACAATCAAGGAAGGGAGGGATGAAGAAGAAAGGGGCAAATTGGGAATTAAATCTACAGGTCCAGTGTTTGGTATCTATTAAAATCACTCAAGAAAACAATATGAACAACAACAACAACAAAAGCAAGCACAAGATAACATTTTTCTTCACTAAATTGATCGTTAAAAATTAATTACCTTTTTGTTTTTTTTTTCTTTTCAATAATTTTTCTAAAGATTCATATGAGAGAGGAGGAAACAAAGATGTGTCTTGCTTGCTTGCTTATTTGCTTGGCTATGGTAAGGAAAAAAATTCCTAAACTTTTTGATGTGTGATGAGGTCTGTCTTATTATTATAAGTCAAATAATAACGCTTCAAAAAAGCAAAGAAGAAGATGCAATTTCCTATGCACCTTACTCTAAATCTCGGATAATAATGTTGTGTGTTTTCAACCATCAAAGGTAACTAAACATATTAAAAGCATTAAAAACAAGTTTTTTTTGAGAATATAATTGTGGCTGGCTTTATAGTAAATTGGTTTGTTTATCAATCGTTGTTGGCTGACATTTTTTTATTCACGGGTGGTGGGCATTACTACTGGAAATCCACACGGCACTTTTGTCCAACAGATATAATAATGAAACAATTACTAATTTAGATAGTAGGTAATATTTTATAAAATACAATGAAACCTCTATAAATTAATAATGTTGAGACTATATCAAAAATATAATTTTTATTAATTTATAGAGATTATTAATTTATACTAATTAAACCAAAAACTCAATTTAGGATGATAAAATAATATTATTATTTATAGAAATTTTTAGTGTATATTAATTTATAGAGTATTAATTTAAAGAGATTATACTGATGTAAGTATATAAACATATATATTTAGTAAATTTGGTATTTTAAAAAGAAAAATATTCCGATGAGAAATTTAAATCTATGGATATTAGGTTATCAAAAGCAGAAAACTATTTTAATATTTACTCTGAAAAGGCAAATGACGTTTCTTACCCATTGTGAATGGTATCAAGTATCAAACCTAACAGCTGGATTATTATAGAACGTTCATTATTATATAAGGAATGGACTTTGGAGCAAAAAGCAAATGTTTCCTCATTTGAAGAAGAATATAAAAAAAATGAGAAAACTTTTAATGTTTTAATCCGCTTTTTTATCAAGCGTGTCAAAATTTTATAAAAAACAAAAATATATTTTAATAATATATATTAATAATAGTTTGGTTGGTATAGCTAAAATCTTAAATCCATTTAAAAAAAAAAGCGCAAGTTGACCATAATTTGGTTTGGTTTTAACTTGATTTTTAAATATTGTAACACAGACGAAAACTTAAAAAGCCCAATATAACAACCTAATAAATGGACCCAAACTAAAAATAGATACAAGGGTGAATGTTGGATGTTATACAAATAGTGGGAAGTAAATGAAAACTTTTAGAGAAATAGAGGATGTACTTCATAAAATAAGGATAAACCCTACTTATCTTATACTCCCTCCGTTTCATATTGCAAGTAATTTTAGCAAAAAAAAATTATTTCAAAATATAAGTAGTTTTGACATTTCAATGTACCTTTTGCATTTATTGTATATTGTATGACCAATGAAATTATGTTACCCTTTTTATAATTGGTTGAATTAATATATTAAATGATACTTTTTAAAAAGTAATAGATTTCTTAATATTAGTGCTTTTATCTAAAACTACTTACAAATTGAAGCAGAGGGAGTAGTATCAAACTTAGTCCGTGGTCTAAAGCCAGAATAGATCAGATGGATAAAGCAATGGCTATCTTGAGAATCATCGTAATGTCGGGTGGGGTTCCAGATACTATTACCTCTAACATGCTCATTGGGAATCTTTTGCAAGATTTGGAATCAGCCTTGGTCCTCTAAGATGATGAGTTTGAGTGAAGGCAATAAAGGGAATGGGATTAGAGGTAGGCTCCAAGGGCTATGCAAGAAGAAAGAGAGAGAGATGGCCATACAAGTTGTTGAGGTAATGCTAACAAGTAGATGCAAGCCAGATGAGAGACTATTTATATACTTCAGACTGAACAAACATGTCGAAAGTTGTATATTCGAATCTCGAACCAGAGTGATGCGCAAAATTCAAATTAGAGAAACAAAACCTTGCAATGATGATTACTCTTACAAATTCTCAAATCACTTTAGATTTACAAGACACACATGTTCCAGCATGATTAGAAAGTAAACACACTAACAAACGCTCTGATTTTGATCTCGGCAATGGAACTATAATCTAAATCATCTATAAAGCTAAAAAGGAATGTCAAATGTTACTATTCCCTCATAATTCGGTTTCAGTACCGTACTTAAAAAAAAAAAAAAGTAAACTCTCTTTTGCAATGTTACATTTACTATTTAGTTTACCTCTGATGAGAGTTTGGGTGCAGGTAAAACATCTTCCCACGTGATGACGCGCCCACACTCCCCACAGATTGTGCTGCTACCCATTTTTCTTCCTTGGCTTATGAGTGTAAGCTGGTGGGCGATTCTAGTGCACCTTCGGTTCACAAAACGACTTCTGTTGAAGCCCCTCGGGTGGCGTAAGGGCTGTGTTTGTGCGGAAGCCGGAGGTTTTTGGAGCACAGGTGCTTCACTGACTGGAGCTCGTTGAACTTCTTCCCACTGAAGTGCTTTCCTATAAACTTCCCAAGCCATGTCTTTTTCTTCCTTTGTCAATCTTTCATCTTCGTTTTCTTGTAGCAATGTCTCGTGCTCATGGAAACTAGAAATCCAGCTATAATAAAAGAAATGACAGTGTGAGAAAAACCAAAGAAGTCAAAGTACAGACTGTGAATCTGGTTACCCTAGCAAACTTACTCGGGGCTGTGTCTCTGTAGTAAGTTCTCCATCAATTTGTCAGAGTCGCAACCGACGCGAGATGAAGTGGCCTTCTGTTTCTGTGAATTCTCTGTCAACAATCTTGAGCTTTGGTTATCTGCCGGTTCGTTTCGCTTGCTTATCTCAGTGACGGCGTCAGCTTTTTCATCGTCATCGTCAAATTCAAACAGATGTAACATCTCTTCTTTGGAGATAGTCCTGTGCACTTGTTGTCTATCCACCACTCTCGCAGCGAGACCCTCCTTGTTCACCTAATCATATTAACATATTTGATTCATGAACGTCTCCTTAAAAGAAGAAATACTGAAAACTCGATATGTTTTGGTTCTTTCAATACCTGCCGTTTATATATTTTTTCTTCGATGGTCCCACGCGCCATCAACCTGTACGCAAATACTGGCTTCTTTTGGCCATACCTGCAAGCAATAAGTTCCACGTAGATGCTAAGCCACATTTCTTAATGCTGTGTGTTACAAAATTTAAACTCCATGGGTAGTCTAAAGTACCTCCAAGCTCGAAAGATAGCTTGAAGATCATAAGTTGGATTCCATGAACCATCGACGATGATCACACGGTTAGCAGCATAAAGATTAATTCCAAGAGACCCCGCTCTGGTTGAGATTAGAGTGCATTTCACCCTTTTGTTTTCAGGCTCATTGAACCTATCAACCAACTTCTGGCGTTCTGAGCTTTCGGTTTTTCCATCAATTCTGCATTCATGCAAAAGGGAAGTTAGAGCCGCCATTATGGTTCATACAGCATTCATGCCTATTATGAAAGAACTAGATACCAACCTATACCAGTCTTTGCCCTTTTTCCAGAACTTTCCTTGTTTACCACGACGAGATACTCTTGAAAGATAAAGTTCTATGAGATCCAATGTCGGGATACTCTGGCTAAACACGAGCGCCTTGTCACCCACATGAGCGCACATGGATAATATATCCAATAGCAAAATCATTTTGCCACTATATTCCGAGACCATATAATTATTTTTTTGAAGTAGGTCGACCCACCAATCCTGGCAAAAAAGACAGGATTAGAATCAGAGCACGAGTGCACTATTACGTTGTTTACTTTAAAAGTTGCTGACAGTAATTACTAATACAGTCAAGCTGAGTAATCTATAGTTACCTTCTGGAGGTAGCCATCAACTTTATCTTGCAAATCACTCATATTCCTCTGTTTCTCTGTCAGTATCCAAAACAATGACACAATGTGTTCATATGTATTTTAAAAGCTAATGCATGTAAATCAAGAAATATCTCCTGCAAGCTCAGTCAAATATGTTGAAGCTTGAAAACATACATGGTTCTAAAAAAAAATTATCGTTAGTAAGAAGATTAAATCAGTCCTCTAGCTAGGAGAAATCTTATTCAAATTAGAACAATACAGAAATGTTTATTTCTACTGCACCTAACATTTCCTTGAATCAGAGCAAAAATAAAATATATAAAGTAACTAGTTTAAACAAAACTTAAAAAATGTGAGCAGTGAGAATTAAGAGTTACCTCCCACAACCATGTTGCAGTCTAAATTTTCATCACTTGAACAGTCATCTGGAATATCAACAATGCTACCGCGGCGACCTTGTTTCTTATCTTCTCTTCTTAATTGCGGAATCCCTGGATGATTCAAAATCTGGGAAGCGCAAAACAACAGAGGGATAAGAATATGAAAAAGGATACCAAAAAAAATCTCCAAAGTGGTGTTAATCAGTGCTTTTATGAAGAAAAAAAAAATCAGCTAAAAAATCACATTTATACCTGAGCCAAGACCTGGTAAGCAGCAAAAAAGTTCTTTCTCATTCTTTCATCTGCTCTTCCATCGTTGAACCCATATAGCTTGAGAAATCTCTTATACAACTTCCGCTGCAAGGGCGATAGCTTGACAGATATTACGAAGACTGTTTTGGGTGGCAGATCCTTTTTCACAACATTCATATCCATTCTTTGAACGAATCCTTTCAATTCCTCATACAGGATGTGTGATCTCTGGTTCATAATTTTCACGTCCTCTGCAGTTGAATTCATATGCTGTCCGTTTTCTATTGGATTTTGGAAGCTGCACGCAAGGTGAAGCACGATTAAAACTCTAGAAACATCACATGAGCACAGGCAGATAGTAAAACACTGGTATGGAAGACTAACCGATTTCTAAACTCAGGGCTACTTCCCAAGAATCCTTCTCTTACAAAATCAACCATCTGTTGCAGTAAAGACATCAATTAGGAAACAGGGGATAAGAACAAATTAGCCACAAGTTTACATGGTTCCTTCAGTAACTTACGCAATAATATTCCATGAGATTGTTTTGAAGTGGTGACCCTGTTAAGGCAATTCTTCTCTGGCATTTAACTTGCTTCAATGCTTGGGTTGTGTCAGCCCTGGTGTTCTTGATAATGTGAGCTTCGTCACAAACAAGTATATCAGGTCCATCCTGCAGCCACATAGGTTCAAATAATTGCAAGATTAAAATATTACAAGCATAATCAAGAGAAAACATGAGAACAGAAAAATTTATGATACGGTAATGCCACAAGATGGGCATCACAGTTCACAAAAGAACCTGAACAAAAAAGATTAATCTTCAAATAAAAGGAATTTGTAACCATAAAAGCAAGAGAAAAGTTAAAAAAGGTACATTTGAAGCAATTTTGCCAGTGAAATTATAGTCTTACCCTCAAGGCACTGCATAATTCTTTGGCCGCATTTATATCCTTCACCCCCCTCCCAAGAGATAGGTTTCTAAAAGCGGCATATCCCATCAAGAAGACCCCACCCTTATTTCGCCACTTCGTTAGCAAGTCCAATCTCCTCTCTCTTCAAAAAAGGAAAAATAAAAAATTAGCGCAGGAACTGAGTTGACAAACTGTCACCAAAAATACACTTGACATAGGCCAAACAAGAAGTATTTATATATGGACCCTTTTGAAAATTTTGTAGGAACACAAAACTGCTGAGATGTTCAGAATTTGGACGAGAGGGCTTGCATTCATAAAAAAATCTATACCTTGAAACGTCTTCAAGCATGAAGATGCGAAGTGGTTTCACTTCTGAAGGCATCCACTTCGTAAACTCACTTCGCCAATTGTGCAACACATTTACAGGAGTCACAATAAGAGCAGATTTCAAACCCAAATCAACACATCTCATTGCAGTGTACAGGAATGCTATAACCTGATAGATTTAAGTGGGAGAAGAGATAATGAGCCAGTAACACCACACATCATATTAACAATTAACCATTACTAGTGTGCATTACTTAGACAGGACGATAATAAGATACATGCAAACAGACTCGTGCGTGGAAAAAAATTAAGCACCTGAAAAGTTTTCCCCAGGCCCATTGTATGTGCTAGAATGCACCCAAGACCTTTATCACCAGACTTCACACTGTTGATAGACTGAATAATATTTTCCCACATAAATCTAATCCCTGTAACCTGAAAGTAGAAACAACCAATCTTAGAGTAGAAGTCATTTCCATAATAAGCATTTCTAGAAGAGATGAGTATGTTTAATGCTCAATGGTGCAAGTGACAGGACTCGACTATTCACTTATTACAGATGACTTTCTAAAAGAGATGAAGTATGTTATAAATGGTTTAGGCTTAACAAAGGATGCACAAATCACATATGTCAATAATGCTAACCTGATGGGGTTTTAGTTTGGCAGATATGCTACGAGGAACTCTCACAGCTTCTTCACCAATCTCCCTAGCCACATTCACTATGTAACCACTGTGCGCATCACCAAGAACCTCAGCTTCCGCACCTTCTGGAATTTTCACGTCTCCCATAGAGCTAACTGTTTTGTATCTGGCAGAAAACTGCAAGGCCCTTAGGCGCTCCTGTCGTTTCTACGAAAAAAAAGAACCAGATGTACAATGAGTCAAGGACCAAAATAAGGAGATATTCGAAGTTCGTATACAATATAACAAATATAACTGCGGAGCAAGTTAACACCTTCTCAATTGCTATTTTGCTTCTCGTATCTTTCCCTAGTTCAGCATCATCAATTATCCGCCGGATTTTCTTCTTCAATTTCTTCTTTGAGCTAAACGAAAAAAAAAACTCAAAATTAGTTGAAGAGATGCCATGCCGGACTTTTATACCCACTATATATATATATATAATATGATAATACCTTACTGCTACATTGGCATCAGCATCTGTATCAACAGAATTATCATCAGAGCTGGAATCCGAGCTGGAATCAGAGCTGGAATCAGAGCTGGAATCAGAGCTGGAATCCGAGCTGGAATCAGAGCTGGAATCAGAGCTGGAATCCGAGCTGGAATCAGAGCTGGAATCAGAGCTGGAATCCGAGCTGGAATCAGAGCTGGAATCAGAGCTGGAATCAGAGCTGGAATCCGAGCTGGAATCAGAGCTGGAATCAGAGCTGGAATCAGAGCTGGAATCAGAGCTGGAATCCGAGCTGGAATCAGAGCTGGAATCCGAGCTGGAATCAGAGCTGGAATCAGAGCTGGAATCCGAGCTGGAATCAGAGCTGGAATCAGAGCTGGAATCAGAGCTGGAATCAGAGCTGGAATCCGAGCTGGAATCAGAGCTGGAATCCGAGCTGGAATCAGAGCTGGAATCCGAGCTGGAATCAGAGCTGGAATCAGAGCTGGAATCAGAGCTGGAATCCGAGCTGGAATCAGAGCTGGAATCAGAGCTGGAATCAGAGCTGGAATCCGAGCTGGAATCAGAGCTGGAATCCGAGCTGGAATCAGAGCTGGAATCCGAGCTGGAATCAGAGCTGGAATCCGAGCTGGAATCAGAGCTGGAATCAGAGCTGGAATCAGAGCTGGAATCAGAGCTGGAATCAGAGCTGGAATCCGAGCTGGAATCAGAGCTGGAATCAGAGCTGGAATCAGAGCTAGACTCCATTGACTTCTTATCTCCCATGGCTTTCTTCAGTTCCTGTGTCAATCTTCGCAGGGGAATTGGGCTAACAGCAACAATCCCAACCAGAGGATTGAGCTTCGGACAAGTATTCGTCACCAATATTCCTCTTTATACATGATGCACAGAAAAGCTTTTCGCATGACCTACAATTTATTAAGTAGAGAACTTTTAATGTTTTTAATCTGCTTTTTTATTACGCGTGTCATAATATTTTTTAAATAATAGTTTGGTATAAGCCAAAGATGATTTAAATTTAGAATCTCAATTCCATTTCAAAAAAAACAAGTTGACCATAATTTGGTTTGGTTTTAACTTTTAACTTGGTTTTTAAATAATGTAACACAACCGAAAACTTTAAAAGCCCAATCTACAATCTAGTAAATGGACCCAAACCAAAAAAGATACATGAGTTGAATGTTGGATATTTTACAAGTAGTGGGAACTAAATGAAAACCTTTAGAGAAATAGAGGGTGTACTTCATAAAATAGGGATAAACCCTACTTATCCTATCGTATCAAACTTAGTCCGTGGTCTAGCCAGAATCGATCAGATGGATAAAGCAATGGCTATCTTGAGAATCTTGGTAATGTCTAGTGCGGTTCCAGATACTGTTACCTATAACATGGTCATCGAAAATCTTTGCAAGATTTGGAATCAGCCTTGGTCCTCTTAGCTGACATGAGTTTGACTGGAAGCAATAGAGGGAATGGGATCAAACAAACATGTCGAAAGTTGTATATTCGAATCTCCAACCAGAGTGATGCGTAAATTCAAATTGGAGAAACAAAACCTTGCAATGATATGGTTACTCTTACAAAGTCTCAAATCACTTTAGATTTACAAGACAAGTTCCAGCATGATTAGAAAGTAAACACACTAACAAACGCCCTGATTTTTATCTCGGCAATGGAACTATAATCTAAATCATCTATAAAAGCTAAAAGGAATGTCAAATGTTACTATTCCCTCATAATTCGGTTTCAGTCCCGTACTTAAAAAAAAGTAAACTCAACTCTTTTGCAATCTTCATTTACTATTTTAGTTTACCTCTGAAAGTTTGGGTGCGGGTAAAACATCTTCCCACCTTATAACGCACCCACACTCCCCACAGATTGTGCTGCTACCCACTTTTCTTCCTTGGCTTATGAGTGTAAGCTGATGCGCGATCCTAGTGCAGCTTCGGTTCACAAAGCGACTTCTATTGAACCCCCTCGGGTGGCGTAAGGGCTGTATTTGTGGTGATGGGGAAGGTTTTTGTAGCACAGGTGCTTCATTGACTGGGGCTCGTTGAACTTCTTCCCACTGAAGCGCTTTCCTGTAAACTTCCCATGCCATGTCTTTTTCTTCCTTAGTCAGTCTTTCATCTTCATTTTCTTGTAGCAATGTCTCGTGCTCATGGAAACTAGAGATCCAGCTATAGTAAAACAAAGGACAGAGTGTGAGAAAAACCAAATAATGCAAGTACAGATTGTGAGTATGGTTACTCTTGCAAACTTACTCCGGGCTATGCCTCTGTAGTAAGTTCTCCATCAATTTGTCAGAGTCGCAACCGCGAGATGAAGTGGCCTTCTGTTTCTGTGAATTCTCTGTCAACAATCTTGAGCTTTGGTTATCTGCCGGTTCGTTTCGCTTGCTTATCTCAGTGACGGCGTCAGCTTTCTCATCGTCATCGTCAAATTCAAACAGATGTAACATCTCTTCTTTGGAGATAGTCCTGTGCACTTGTTGTCTATCCACCACTCTCGCAGCGAGCCCCTCCTTGTTCACCTAAATCATATTGACATATATCTGATACATGAACGTCTCCTTCGAAGAAGAAATACTGAAAACTCGATATGTTTTGGTTCTTTCAATACCTGCCGTTTATATATTTTTTCTTCGATGGTCCCACGCGCCATCAACCTGTACGCAAATACTGGCTTCTTTTGGCCATACCTGCAAGCAATAAGTTCCACGTAGATGCTAAGCCACATTTCTTAATGCTGTGTGTTACAAAATTTAAACTCCATGGGTAGTCTAAGAAGTACCTCCAAGCTCGAAAGATAGCTTGAAGATCATAAGTTGGATTCCATGAACCATCGACGATGATCACACGGTTAGCAGCATAAAGATTAATTCCAAGAGACCCCGCTCTGGTTGAGATTAGAGTGCATTTCACCCTTTTGTTTTCAGGCTCATTGAACCTATCAACCAACTTCTGGCGTTCTGAGCTTTCGGTTTTTCCATCAATTCTGCATTCATGCAAAAGGGAAGTTAGAGCCGCCATTATGGTTCATACAGCATTCATGCCTATTATGAAAGAACTAGATACCAACCTATACCAGTCTTTGCCCTTTTTCCAGAACTTTCCTTGTTTACCACGACGAGATACTCTTGAAAGATAAAGTTCTATGAGATCCAATGTCGGGATACTCTGGCTAAACACGAGCGCCTTGTCACCCACATGAGCGCACATGGATAATATATCCAATAGCAAAATCATTTTGCCACTATATTCCGAGACCATATAATTATTTTTTTGAAGTAGGTCGACCCACCAATCCTGGCAAAAAAGACAGGATTAGAATCAGAGCACGAGTGCACTATTACGTTGTTTACTTTAAAAGTTGCTGACAGTAATTACTAATACAGTCAAGCTGAGTAATCTATAGTTACCTTCTGGAGGTAGCCATCAACTTTATCTTGCAAATCACTCATATTCCTCTGTTTCTCTGTCAGTATCCAAAACAATGACACAATGTGTTCATATGTATTTTAAAAGCTAATGCATGTAAATCAAGAAATATCTCCTGCAAGCTCAGTCAAATATGTTGAAGCTTGAAAACATACATGGTTCTAAAAAAAAATTATCGTTAGTAAGAAGATTAAATCAGTCCTCTAGCTAGGAGAAATCTTATTCAAATTAGAACAATACAGAAATGTTTATTTCTACTGCACCTAACATTTCCTTGAATCAGAGCAAAAATAAAATATATAAAGTAACTAGTTT
The DNA here is from genome assembly GCA_016771965.1 of Brassica carinata. Classification (NCBI taxonomy): domain Eukaryota; kingdom Viridiplantae; phylum Streptophyta; class Magnoliopsida; order Brassicales; family Brassicaceae; genus Brassica; species Brassica carinata. The sequence continues at coordinate 52,534,137 of CM028693.1, read as the reverse complement.
AAACAAATCTTTAAAAATGTGAACAGTGAGAATTAAGAGTTACCTCCCACAACCATGTTGCAGTCTAAATTTTCATCACTTGAACAGTCATCTGGAATATCAACAATGCTACCGCGGCGACCTTGTTTCTTATCTTCTCTTCTTAATTGCGGAATCCCTGGATGATTCAAAATCTGGGAAGCGCAAAAACAACAGAGGGATAAGAATATGAAAAAGGATACCAAAAAAAATCTCCAAAGTGGTGTTAATCAGTGCTTTTATGAAGAAAAAAAAAATCAGCTAAAAAATCACATTTATACCTGAGCCAAGACCTGGTAAGCAGCAAAAAAGTTCTTTCTCATTCTTTCATCTGCTCTTCCATCGTTGAACCCATATAGCTTGAGAAATCTCTTATACAACTTCCGCTGCAAGGGCGATAGCTTGACAGATATTACGAAGACTGTTTTGGGTGGCAGATCCTTTTTCACAACATTCATATCCATTCTTTGAACGAATCCTTTCAATTCCTCATACAGGATGTGTGATCTCTGGTTCATAATTTTCACGTCCTCTGCAGTTGAATTCATATGCTGTCCGTTTTCTATTGGATTTTGGAAGCTGCACGCAAGGTGAAGCACGATTAAAACTCTAGAAACATCACATGAGCACAGGCAGATAGTAAAACACTGGTATGGAAGACTAACCGATTTCTAAACTCAGGGCTACTTCCCAAGAATCCTTCTCTTACAAAATCAACCATCTGTTGCAGTAAAGACATCAATTAGGAAACAGGGATAAGAACAAATTAGCCACAAGTTTACATGGTTCCTTCAGTAACTTACGCAATAATATTCCATGAGATTGTTTTGAAGTGGTGACCCTGTTAAGGCAATTCTTCTCTGGCATTTAACTTGCTTCAATGCTTGGTTGTGTCAGCCCTGGTGTTCTTGATAATGTGAGCTTCGTCACAAACAAGTATATCAGGTCCATCCTGCAGCCACATAGGTTCAAATAATTGCAAGATTAAAATATTACAAGCATAATCAAGAGAAAACATGAGAACAGAAAAATTTATGATACGGTAATGCCACAAGATGGGCATCACAGTTCACAAAAGAACCTGAACAAAAAAGATTAATCTTCAAATAAAAGGAATTTGTAACCATAAAAGCAAGAGAAAAGTTAAAAAGGTACATTTGAAGCAATTTTGCCAGTGAAATTATAGTCTTACCCTCAAGGCACTGCATAATTCTTTGGCCGCATTTATATCCTTCACCCCCCTCCCAAGAGATAGGTTTCTAAAAGCGGCATATCCCATCAAGAAGACCCCACCCTTATTTCGCCACTTCGTTAGCAAGTCCAATCTCCTCTTCAAAAAGGAAAAATAAAAATTAGCGCAGGAACTGAGTTGACAAACTGTCACCAAAATACACTTGACATAGGCCAAACAAGAAGTATTTATATATGGACCCTTTTGAAAATTTTGTAGGAACACAAAACTGCTGAGATGTTCAGAATTTGGACGAGAGGGCTTGCATTCATAAAAAAATCTATACCTTGAAACGTCTTCAAGCATGAAGATGCGAAGTGGTTTCACTTCTGAAGGCATCCACTTCGTAAACTCACTTCGCCAATTGTGCAACACATTTACAGGAGTCACAATAAGAGCAGATTTCAAACCCAAATCAACACATCTCATTGCAGTGTACAGGAATGCTATAACCTGATAGATTTAAGTGGGAGAAGAGATAATGAGCCAGTAACACCACACATCATATTAACAATTAACCATTACTAGTGTGCATTACTTAGACAGGACGATAATAAGATACATGCAAACAGACTCGTGCGTGGAAAAAAATTAAGCACCTGAAAAGTTTTCCCCAGGCCCATTGTATGTGCTAGAATGCACCCAAGACCTTTATCACCAGACTTCACACTGTTGATAGACTGAATAATATTTTCCCACATAAATCTAATCCCTGTAACCTGAAAGTAGAAACAACCAATCTTAGAGTAGAAGTCATTTCCATAATAAGCATTTCTAGAAGAGATGAGTATGTTTAATGCTCAATGGTGCAAGTGACAGGACTCGACTATTCACTTATTACAGATGACTTTCTAAAAGAGATGAAGTATGTTATAAATGGTTTAGGCTTAACAAAGGATGCACAAATCACATATGTCAATAATGCTAACCTGATGGGGTTTTAGTTTGGCAGATATGCTACGAGGAACTCTCACAGCTTCTTCACCAATCTCCCTAGCCACATTCACTATGTAACCACTGTGCATCACCAAGAACCTCAGCTTCCGCACCTTCTGGAATTTTCACGTCTCCCATAGAGCTAACTGTTTTGTATCTGGCAGAAAACTGCAAGGCCCTTAGGCTCCTGTCGTTTCTACGAAAAAGAACCAGATGTACAATGAGTCAAGGACCAAAATAAGGAGATATTCGAAGTTCGTATACAATATAACAAATATAACTGCGGAGCAAGTTAACACCTTCTCAATTGCTATTTTGCTTCTCGTATCTTTCCCTAGTTCAGCATCATCAATTATCCGCCGGATTTTCTTCTTCAATTTCTTCTTTGAGCTAAACGAAAAAAAAAACTCAAAATTAGTTGAAGAGATGCCATGCCGGACTTTTATACCCACTATATATATATATATAATATGATAATACCTTACTGCTACATTGGCATCAGCATCTGTATCAACAGAATTATCATCAGAGCTGGAATCAGAGCTGGAATCCGAGCTGGAATCAGAGCTAGACTCCATTGACTTCTTATCTCCCATGGCTTTCTTCAGTTCCTGTGTCAATCTTCGCAGGGGAATTGGAGCGCAACAGCAACAATCCCAACCAGAGGATTGAGCTTCGGACAAGTATTCGTCACCAATATTCCTCTTTATACATGATGCACAGAAAAGCTTTTCGCATGACCTACAATTTATTAAGTCAGCAACGTGTCCACACCATTCACAGTGACGTTCCAAAGAGGCATCAAGCTGCTGGTAAGAGCCAACGTTTTGGTTAGAAAGAGAAATATATGAAAAGAATATTTGTTAGATTACGGCAACATTTCTATGTGATCCTCCTAATAACAAAAAGTAGTATATGCACCAAATGAAGGTAATAAAAATGAAAAACTATTTGACAAATCTATGCAGTCATGAATCTACTACGACAAAAAAAAATCCCTTCTAATTATGTGTCTATATCTGGACCATATGCCAATGCATTGTAAGTCATATAAAAATGGAAAGAGGAAAAAAACATACCTTAGCAACTCTATCTTCAATTAAACGTTTGCAATCCATGCAAACTATTACGTCTAAAAGGGGATGACTGTGGACTTCCACAGCCACGTTATTACAGGCAGTACACCTAAAATTGCTTGCTGGATTCTGTGAATCATCAACGATGATCACACGGTTAGCAGCATAAAGATTAATCCCAAGAGACCCCGCTCTGGTTGAGATTAGAGTGCATTTCACCCTTTTGTTTTCAGGCTCATTGAACCTATCAACCAACTTCTGGCGTTCTGAGCTTTCGGTTTTTCCATCAATTCTGCATCAGTGCAAGGGAAGTTAGAGCCGCCATAATGGTTCATACATCATTCATGCTGTTATGAAAGAACTAGATACCAACCTATACCAGTCTTTTCCCTTTTTCCAACACTTTCCATGTTTACCATGACGAGGTACTCTTGAAAGATAAAGTTCTATGAGATCCAATGTCGGGATACTCTGGCTAAACACGAGCGCCTTATCACCCACATGAGCGCACATGGATAAAATATCCAATAGCAAAATCATTTTGCCACTATATTCCGAGACCTTATAATTATTTTTTTGAAGTAGGTCGACCCACCAATCCTGGCAAAAAGACAGGATTAGAATCACACCTGTTTACTTTGAAGTTGTTGACGGTAATTACTAATACAGTCGAGCTGAGTAGTCATAGTTACCTTCTGGAGGTAGCCGTCAACTTTATCTTGCAAATCACTCATATTCCTCTGTTTCTCTGTCAGTATCCAAAACAACAATGTCACACTGTTTAATATATATTTTAAAGTTAATAGTTCTCTGTTTCTCAGTCAGTATCCAGAACAACAACAATGACGCAAATGTGTTTATATATTTTAAAAGCTATTGAACTTGTTATACTGCAAGCTCAGTCATATATGATGAAGCTTGAAAACATACACGTTTTTAGAAAAGATGATTATCGTTGGTAAGCAAGTCTTAGACAAATTAAACCAGTCCTCCCGCTAGGGGAAATCTTATTCAATTTAGAAAAATATAAAAATGTTTTCTACTGCACCTAGCATTTCCTTAGATCAGAGTAAAAAAATATCTAAAATAACTAGTTTAAACAAATCTTTAAAAAATGTGAACAGTGAGAATTAAGAGTTACCTCCCACAACCATGTTGCAGTCTAAATTTTCATCACTCGAACAGTCATCTGGAATATCAACAATGCTACCGCGGCGACCTTGTCTCTTATCTTCACTTCTTAACTGCGGAATCCCTGGATGATTCAAAATCTGAGAAGCCCAAAAACAACAGAGGGGGTTAAGAATAGGAAAAAGGATACCAAAATAAAATCTCCAAAGTGGTTAACCAGTGCTTAGAAAAACAGTTATAAATTTAAGTACTAAATTAATAAAAAAGATTGAAGGCTTAGCAAAGCATTTATCACATTTATACCTGGGCCAAGACCTGGTAAGCAGCAAAAAAGTTTTTTCTCATCCTTTCATCTGCTCTTCCATCATTGAACCCATATAACTTAAGAAATCTCTTATACAACTTCCGCTGCAAGGGCGATAGTTTGACAGATATTACGAAGACTGTTTTAGGTGGCAGATCCTTTTTCACGACATTCATATCCATTCTTTGCACAAATCCTTTCAATTCCTCATACAGGATGTGTGATCTTTGGTTCATAATTTTCACGTCCTCTGCAGTTGAATTCATATGCTGTCCGTTTTCTATTGGATTTTGGAAGCTGCACGCAAGGTGAAGCACGATTAAAACTCTAGAAACATAACGTGAACACAGGCAGATAGTAAAACACTGGTAGGAAAGACTAACCGATTTCTAAACTCAGGGCTACTTCCCAAGAATCCTTCTCTTACAAAGTCAACCATCTGTTGCAATAAAGACATAAATTAAGAAACATGCAAAACATACCTGCTTAGATATTTTCTTGCGTCTCTTCCGTTTCAAACGAAGATGAAGTTCACGATCAACATTTATATCATCCTCTTCTTTGACCTGTTGGTGATTTGATGTCATATTCAAGATCACAAATGGAAAGGCGGGAGTAGGGAGAAATCTTAAACCGTATAAATAATATTTATTTCATTGCAAACTCTGTAAAAGCAGGAACATAAAGAGCAGCTAGAACAGGTAATACTTTCAAAAGTAGGATGCTTATTCACAAAAATCAAAGAAGTCAAAATATAATACCCTTATATAGTTTTTCTTTTGTTCTTCAGTGAGGGCAAGTTCTCTTTCGTTTTCTATTGCATCGGCGAAAAAAGGGTCTGCCAAACTTTCATCTATCTCTTCAATTTCCTCCACCTGAAAGAAAAAATAATAATTACAGTGATAATCAATCTGAAGTTATATTAAGTTGTCTTCCAGCAGTAGGATGGCTATGATCTAGATAAAGACCGATATTTTAAAAATGTCCAGCTTTGTTGCACTGGCTTGAGAAGGAACATGAAATCTTCAAACATAACTTGCATCTCAAGGTAGCAAATAATGTCCTGTGCATCATCTAAACTGCTACAACTAATGATAACCAAGTTAATGCTCCAACTTTTCAATCCTTTTAAGACCTGAGAGCTTAATGTTTTATTCATTTAATTTTTGACATCAACTTGGCTTACTATTTTTATGCTAATGAAAACCTACAATGTAGAGTGAGTAATGTTTCCTATCCTGATCATGGCACAACATTGGACCATAAATTTATTGACTTGCAAGCAGAAACTAACAAGGAAAAAAATGCCTGCTTTCATAAATGTATTATGGGAAGTAGGTCACCCAACTAAAATCGTCAAGAAAGGAGACGCTTAACGCTTTTACTTGAAGTGACGAAAATTCAACAGATAAAATATACGCAAATCATCATCAGCATCAGGGCTATCAGAAAATATAAAGTTATAGATGAAAGTTTAACCTCATTGACCCCAGGAAATTCTAATCCCATAGCTGCAGCTTGTTGTGGAGTGCTTGCCAAGTAAACAGAAGCCCAATGCTTACTACCGAAAGAAATAGCCTCATCTCTTTTTTCCGAAAAAACTTTGTTGAGAGACGACCAGTCAAGCTCAGAGTTTCCAGTTAGACACTCTTTAACAGCATCATCAGCAAACTTTTTCTCCAGAAACCCACTAGCTCCCTCCTCCAAAAGTTTTCCATGTCGTCTACACCAGGAAAAAATGATAATTACAGTGATAATCAATCTGAAGTTATATTAAGTTGTCTTCCAGCAGTAGGATGGCTATGATCTAGATAAAGACCGATATTTTAAAATGTCCAGCTTTGTTGCACTGGCTTGAGAAGGAACATGAAATCTTCAAACATAACTTGCATCTCAAGGTAGCAAATAATGTCCTGTGCATCATCTAAACTGCTACAACTAATGATAACCAAGTTAATGCTCCAACTTTTCAATCCTTTTAAGACCTGAGAGCTTAATGTTTTATTCATTTAATTTTTGACATCAACTTGGCTTACTATTTTATGCTAATGAAAACCTACAATGTAGAGTGAGTAATGTTTCCTATCCTGATCATGGCACAACATTGGACCATAAATTTATTGACTTGCAAGCAGAAACTAACAAGGAAAAAATGCCTGCTTTCATAAATGTATTATGGGAAGTAGGTCACCCAACTAAAATCGTCAAGAAAGGAGACGCTTAACGCTTTTACTTGAAGTGACGAAAATTCAACAGATAAAATATACGCAAATCATCATCAGCATCAGGGCTATCAGAAAATATAAAGTTATAGATGAAAGTTTAACCTCATTGACCCCAGGAAATTCTAATCCCATAGCTGCAGCTTGTTGTGGAGTGCTTGCCAAGTAAACAGAAGCCCAATGCTTACTACCGAAAGAAATAGCCTCATCTCTTTTTTCCGAAAAAACTTTGTTGAGAGACGACCAGTCAAGCTCAGAGTTTCCAGTTAGACACTCTTTAACAGCATCATCAGCAAACTTTTTCTCCAGAAACCCACTAGCTCCCTCCTCCAAAAGTTTTCCATGTCGTCTACACCAGGAAAAAAATGATTAAATATACACCATTGAGTAATTGCACTAACCGAAAATTGAAAACAAACAAAACAGAACCCTACTTTCTGACAGGCCGGTGAGTAAGAAGAAAACTCTCTGCGTTAGCCAATGACTCCCCAGTTTCTTTTGTTACCTGAGTCCCAACCCAGTGGGCTCTTTTTTTCCAAGCTTCAGTATAGCAACCATTAGGGGCTTGACTTTCGATCATTTCGTACAATTTTGGAAGTTCAATACCAGCACCATCAAGTTGCTCCTTTGAGAAAGAAACAAAACGGGAAAATAAATTTGTGAGTTCTTTTAGAGTAATAAATAAACCTTTGTATTAAATTTTATGAAAACAGAAGAAGCAAAAACGAGCATACCAACAAGTTTGCACTTTCGGTTTCAAGCTCATCAAGAGTTGCCTCCCATTCGTCTCTAAATGTCATCATTTCAGCTTCCACAGCTTTATCCAGCTAAACCAGGCACGCTCTAAGATGTTAACTAGGAAAAAAACAAAGGAACTCGGAGGTATGATAGTGAGAAAAAGAAAATTAACCTCATCGCCATGGAGTGTCTGTGCTAATTCCTCCCTAACTTCACTCTCTACTCTAGAAAGAGACTCCTTTTCAAGTGCTTCCTGAGCTTCTGCAGCCTAAACACCAATGTGGAATCATACTGAGTGAGATTTAAACCAGAAAGACAAAATCGGCCTACCGAGAACTCCATCAAGCAAAAGGAAGGAACAGATTCAATACCTTACTCTCTACACCCAAAAGATCTGAAATCAACTCGTCTACTTCTTCCTCGCTCAGAGGTTTCTGCATAACAATTAGTAAAAAAAAGGCATATTAAGTCATACCATCACAACAACAACAAAAAAATGACAAAGAGTTATCCACAAGCAGAGCTACTTACCTCAAGGTCCAACTCATCATCATTCCCTGACCGCAAACCTTCCTCTTCATCTGAAACAGAAACAGAACTCTCAGATCTCAAATCAGTATCTTGCATCTCCTCATCATCTTGATTGTTGTTTTCTTCCATCACTTGATCATCATTCTGCTCCTCCCCTCTTCCAACTCTTGCCTCCACCTCCTTCTCAAGCTCCACCTCCATTCTGTCTTCTTTTCCCTCCATCGTATCATCCTCTCTTCCCTCCATTCCTACTGAATAAGCATTAATAATCCAAAACATAAGATAAACAACTCCTAACAAAAGAACCAAAAATGCAATAAAAGGAAGTAATAAAATTCAATGGGGAAAGGTATTGATTGATTCTAGGGATCAAATCAAAATCATGCCGTATCGTTATCTACATATTAAACCACTCTTTTTAAGATCTACGAACCACTCCAGTCTGATAGCAGAAGCGGAACAGACTCGATGGAGCACAGTGAAATTAAGTGAAACGAAATTCACGCCAAGGCGAAATTGAAGCGGAGGCTAAGAGTCTTAGGGGTTACCAAAAGTGGGAGAATCCTTAGTGCTGAGAAATCACGAAACCGATGAATGAATATTATTATTAGGGTTTGTTTAGAGGGGGGAGAGGAATCTCCGGCGACGGGGTCGAGACGGTTCGCCGCGGTGTTAAACCAAAAAAAAAAAAAGTTATTGGGGACGGGCGAGGAGGTAACGGGCTTGGTAATAAAAATTACAGCCTTTCTCTCTCTCTCTCTTTTTTTTTAATCTCTCTCCAATGCGAAGTGGTTTCACTTCTGAAGGCATCCACTTCGTAAATTCACTTCGCCAATTGTGCAACACATTTACAGGAGTCACAATAAGGGCAGATTTCAGACCCAAATCAACACATCTCATTGCAGTGTACAGGAACGCTATAACCTGATAGATTAAAGTGGGAGAAGATATAATGAGCCAGTAACACCACACACCATATTAACAATTAACCATTACCAGTATGCATTAATTAGACAGGACGATAATAAGAAACATGCAAACAGACTCGTGCGTGAAAAAAAAATTTAGTACCTGAAAAGTTTTCCCCAGGCCCATTGTATGTGCTAGAATGCACCCAAGACCTTTATCACCAGACTTCACACTGTTGATAGACTGAATAATATTTTCCCACATAAATCTAATCCCTGTAACCTGAAAACAGAAACCACCAAACTTAGGGCAGAATTCAGTTCCATAATAAGCATTTCTAGAAGAGATGAGTATGTTTAATGCCCAATAGTGCAGGTGACAAGACTCCGACTATTCATTTATCATAAATGATTTTCTGAAAGAGATGAAGTATGTTATGAAACGGTTTACGCTAAACAAAGGATGCACAGAGCACACATGTTAATGCTAACCTGATGGGGTTTTAGTTTGGCAGATATGCTACGAGGAACTCTCACAGCTTCTTCACCAATCTCCCTAGCCACATTCACTATGTAACCACTGTGTGCATCACCAAGAACCTCAGCTTCCGCACCTTCTGGAATTTTCACGTCTCCCATAGAGCTAATTGTTTTGTATCTGGCAGAAAACTGCAAGGACCTAAGGCGCTCCTGTCGTTTCTACAAAAATAAAGAACCAGATGTACAATGAGTAAAGAAGCAAAAATAAGGAAATATTCAAAGTTCGTATACAATATAACAAATATGACTGTCGAGCAAACACCTTCTCAATTGCTATTTTACTTCTCGTATCTTTCCCTAGTTCAGCATCATCAATTATCCGCCGGATTTTCTTTTTCAATTTCTTCTTTGAGCTAAACAAAAAAAAGTCGAAATCAGTTGAAGACATGCTGGACTTTTATACCCGCAAGATATATGTATATATATATGATAATACCTTACTGCTACAGTGACATCAGCATCTGTATCAACAGAATTATCATCAGAGCTGGAATCAGAGCTAGAATCCGAGCTGGAATCAGAGCTAGACTCCATTGACTTCTTATCTCCCATGGCTTTCTCCAGTTCCAGTGTCAATCTTCGCAGGGGAATTGGAGCGCAACAGCAACAATCCCAACCAGAGGATTGAGCTTCGGACAAGTATTCGTCACCAATATTCCTCTTTATACATGATGCACAGAAAAGTTTTTCGCATGACCTACAATTTATTAAGTCAGCAACGTGTCCACACCATTCACAGTGACGTTCCAAAGAGGCATCAAGCTGCTGGTAAGAGCCAAACGTTTTGGTTAGAAAGATAAATATATGAAAAGAATATTTGTAAGATTACGGCAACATTTCTATGAAATCCTCCAAATAACAAAAAGCAGTATATGCACCAAATGAAGGTAATAAAATGAAAAACGATTTAACAAATCTATGTAGTCATGAATCGACTACGAGTCTACGACAAAAAAAAAAATCCCTTCTAATTAAGTGTCTATATCTGGCCCAGACGCAAATGCATTGCAAGTCGCATAAAAATGGAAGAGGAAAAAAAATATACCTTAGCAACTCTATCTTCAATTAAACGTTTGCAATCCATGCAAACTATTACATCTAAAAGCGGATGACTATGCACTTCCACAGTTACGTTATTACAGGCAGTACACCTAAAATTGCTTGCTGGATTCTGTGAATCGTCTCTCATGGTATCTACATTAAGATCTGCGACGGGGACCATCTTATCTGCATCTGAATTAGACAAATTCCCGTTTTCCTGTTTGTTAACTTCATTATTTTGAAACTCAATGCTATTCTCCGGACATTTTACTTGATCTTCAGCAGGGTCTGGCGCAATCGAATTCCCATACAAATACGCCGAATCATCATCCCTATCCTCTGCCGTGTGCCTGATAACCTGAAATAAAACCAAATGAAGACTGCGACGTGAGCCAAGTTATAATTCCTTCAGACCAACACAACCCAGTCACTGCATGCCTTAAATCTCGCTTTAACACAAGACAGAACCGTCACTACTGACAATCCAGCAACAAGATGTAAAAGCTAAATAACAGTCAAATGACCATCTTGTACTAAAAAGATATGTCCCTAATGAAATTTACACCTTATATACATGAAATCAGCACAATATTAACTACACAAAATTTATAGCAAAACACAAACTATACGTGACTAAACTCTCGAGAAGCAGGCTCACTAAGACTGATATACTCAACAGATAACCGGTAACACTCATGTAACTAGTAACCCCAAGGAGTCTTGAATAAAATATATGCTATGCTACAAGAAGAAACTCAACAAATAAGCAAAACAGACCTGTTTAGATCTTTTCTTGCGTCTCTTCCGTTTCAAACGAAGTTGAAGTTCACGATCGATATTTATATCATCCTCTTCTTTGACCTGTTGGTGATTTAATGTCATATTCAAGATAATAAATTAAAAGGCGGGAGTTGGGATAGTCTTAAATCGTATTAAGAATACATATTTCATTGCAAACTCTGTAAAAGCAGGAACATAAAGAGCATCCAGAAACGGTAATACTTTCAAAAGTAGTATGCTTATTCTCAGAAATGAAAGAAGTTAAGTAAAAATATAATACCCTTATATAGTTTTTCTTTTGTTCTCCGGTGAGGGCAAGTTCTCTTTCGTTTTCTATTGCATCAGCGAAAAAAGGGTCTGCCAAACTTTCATCTATCTCTTCAATTTCCTCCACCTGAAAGAAAAGAAAAAATTACAGTGATAATCAGTCTGAAGTTATATTAAGTTGTCTTCTAGCAGTAGGATGGCTATAATTTAGGGTTATAAAGCCCGATATTTTAAAATGACCATTTTTGTTGCACTAACTTGAGAAGGAACATTAAATCTTCAAAAATAACTTGCATCCCAAGGTAGCAAATAATGTCATGTGCATCATCTAACTGTTACAACTAATGATAACCAAGTTAATGCTCGAATTTTGTCAATCCTTTTAAGACCTGAGAGCTAAGCTTAATGTTTTATTCTTTTAATTTTTGACATCAACTTGGCTTTCTATTTTTATGCTAATGACAACTTACACCGTAGAGTGAGCAATGTTTCCTATCTTGATCATGGCACAACAATGGACCATAAATTTATTGACTTGCAAGCAGAAACTAACAAGGAAAAAAAATGCCTGCTTTCATAAAATGTATTATGGCAGGTAGGTCACCCAAGTAAAAATCGTCAAGAAAGGAGATGCCTAGCGCTTTTACTTGGAGAAAATTCAACAGATGAAATATACGCAATCATCATCAGCATCAAGGCTATCAGGAAAAATAGAGGCATAGATGAAAATTTTACCTCATTGACTCCTGGAAATTCTAATCCCATGGCTGCAGCTTGTTGTGGAGTGCTTGCCAAGTAAACAGAAGCCCAGTGCTTACTACCGAAGGAAATAGCCTCATCTCTTTTTTCCGAAAAAACTTTGTTGAGAGACGACCAGTCAAGCTCAGATGTTCCAGTTAGACACTCTTTAACTGCATCGTCAGCAAACTTTTTCTCCAGAAACCCACTAGCTCCCTCCTCCAAGAGTTTTCCATGTCGTCTACACCAGAAAAATGATTAAATATACCTACCATGACGTCCTTGAGTAATTGTACTAGCTAAAAATTGAAAACAAACAAAAAAAAAAAACCTACTTTCGGACAGGCCGGTGGGTGAGAAGGAAACTCTCTGCTTTAGCCAATGATTCCCCAGTTTCTTTTGTTACCTGGGTCCCAACCCAGTGCGCTCTTTTTTTCCAAGCTTCGGTATAGCAACCATTAGGGGCCTGACTTTCGATCATTTCGTACAATTTTGGAAGTTCAATTCCAGCACCATCAAGTTGCTCCTTTGAGAAAGAAACAAAAAGAGAATATAAGTTTGTAGGTTCTTTTAGAGTAATAAATAAACGTTTGCATTAACTTTTGTGAAAACAGAAGAAGCAAAAACGAGCATACCAACAAGTTTGCACTTTCAGTTTCAAGCTCATCAAGAGTTGCCTCCCATTCGTCTTTAAATGTCATCATTTCAGCTTCCACAGCCTTATCCAGCTAAACCAGGCACGCTCTAAGATGTTTAATAGGAAAGAACAAAGGAACTCTGAGGTATGATAGTATGAGAAAGAATCTAACCTCATCACCGTGGAGCGTTTGCGCTAATTCCTCCCTAACTTCACTCTCTACCTTCGAAAGAGACTCCTTTTCGAGTGATTCCTGAGCTTCAGCAGCCTAAACACCAATGTGGAGTCATTGTGAGTGAGATTAAAACCAGGAAGCTAAAACTGGCCCACCAAGAACTCCTCGATCAAGCAAAAGGCAGAGATTAAATACCTTACTCTCTACTCCCAAAAGATCTGAAATCAACTCGTCTACTTCCTCCTCGCTCAGAGGTTTCTGCATAATAAAGGTATATTAGGTCATGCTATCACAACAACAACAAAAATGAACAAAGAGATATCCACAAGTTGCTGACCTCAAGATCCAACTCATCATCATTCCCAGACCGCAACCCTTCCTCTTCATCTGAATTAGAAACAGAACTCTCAGATCTCAAATCAGTATCTTGCATCTCCTCATCTTGATTGTTGTTTTCTTCCATCACTTCATCATTCTGCTCCTTTTCAATCTCCACATCCATTATGTCTTCACTTCTATCCATCTCTTCCTCTTTTCCCTCCATTGTAACCTCTCTTCCCTTCCCTTCCCTTCCCTTCCTACTGAATAAGCATTAATAACCAAAACATTCAGTCATAAGTTAGTAGATTCATCCTTAACTCAGAAACTACAAAGAATTACCTAAATGTAATTAAAAAGAAGTAAATGGAAAAGGTATTGAATATTGATTGATTGATTCTGGAGATTAAATCACGCCCTATCATTTAAACACTCTCTAAGATCTATGAACCACTCCACTCTGATACCAGAAGCGGAACAGACTTGATGGAGATAGTGTAAACGCTTTTAAGTGAAGCGAGAACGAAACGAAAATCACGCGACGACGACGAAATTGAGGCTGAGGCTAAACAGGGCTTACCGACTCTAAGTGCAGAGAGATCACGAAAGCGATAGAAGAAGAATATTAGGGTTTGTTTGGGGAGGAATCTCCGGCGACGGGGTCGAGACGCTTCGCCGCGGTGAGATTGTTTTGGTTTTGGTAACAAAATTTACAGCCTTTTTTTTTTAATCTAATCTCCAAATATCAGAAGTAATATCGAAAACAATGCAAAATAAATAATGAAAACTCTTCGTGTTGTGGGGTGTTCTTTTATACTAAACTGGATCAGTGAATGTAGTCGATGTTATTTATGCTAACATTTTTAAAAGGAAAAAAATCAAATACGTTATTACTGTATATAATCGAATTTAAAATTATATTATGCTGATTTAGAAAGAAACGTACAAGTATGTCGACAAAAAAAAAAAAAAAAAAAAAAAGAAACGTATAAGTAAGAAAAGAAGAAAAATATCTGATTGAAAGTAAAATTTGTAGGAAAGAAAAAATATAAAGAAATGTAGACCATCTAAATATTATCCCCTAATTTTGTAGGTGTGTGTGTCAATGTCTAAATTACTTCTTAATGGTGAAATCTATCTAAGTGTAATCACGTTTTTATAGTTTGATTTAGACATAATTTCGTTTTTTTTTTCTGAAAATGTATATATGTTTTCATTAATTTTTTTTTATAGATATCTTTTATATAATATAGAGAGAAGTAGAAATGACCGTAGATATGTACTCAAATAATAAAATATTCTATAGATGAAATCATGTTATCCAATCAAAACTGTATATTGAAAAAGTTATAATTTTTTAATAATCCAGTTTTTTATAAATGTTTTAATACTCCGTCCGTTTCATTTTATTTGTCGTTTTAGGTTTATGCACACAGATTAAAAAAATATATGATTTTGTATATTTTTAAAATAAAAACACAATTACCTTATACACGTAACCATATTTCAACCAATAGAAAAATAAAGTGGATAATTTTATTAATAAATTTTGCATTGAAACTCTAAAATGACACTTATTTTGAAACAAATTTTTTTTTTTTACAACGACAATTAAATCGAAACGGAGGGAGTAACATTTTTTGTATATCAAGTAGATGACTCTATTTTGGTTAGGGTGAACTGAACCAAACCAAACAGGTTTGACATGTCTGAATCTAATTTAAACCGGCTGAACAAATAGAAGTAAGACGGTTTGGGTAATAAAAGATAAAGAAAAAGCCCAAACAAAGTTGGTAAAAGACATGGAAAAGCCCAAACATAGCTCAAGGCAACGGTGGATTTAGGGCTTAAGGAGAAGTTTCTAGGTTTGAAGTAGAGAGGAGGAGGAGGCGTCCGTTCGAAGCTTGAGGTTTTTGTGGTAGAGATGGCAAAATACAACGAGATAGCGAAGAAGAAGAGGGAGGCGAAAGCTGATAGAAAGCGAGCCATCCACGGAGATCCACTCACCAACAAACTGAAGAGCAGAGCTCCGGTTGTCTCCGTCTCCGGAAAACGTCAGAAGAAACTCCTCCGCAAATGGCGCCGAGTATGAATATCCTTTCTTTTATATCGTATTGGACACGTGATGATATTGCTACTAGTCGTCGAATTTTAAATTAAAAAAATAGTTTTTGTTAATGTGGTAACAGGAGCAAAAAGAGATGGTGGAGAAGGGTCTTGTAACTATGGAGGATGTTGAGATGGCTTCTGCTGATGGTCTGAGCTCTTGCTTTGTTAATTGATCTCTTTGACTTAGTTAGTTAGGAATAATTCTTCAGTACTTGAGCTGTAACTCTGCAAATGAGTTTGGATTTGTAGAACGATTGTTTTTCTTTTACTGATTGAGATCATGTTACTGTTAGCATTTTATAGAAAGGCCATTCCTTTTGCCCCTGTGACATATATATATATTGTTAGGTATTTTGTTGAAGTGAGTTTTTTTTTTTTTAATTTTCTTTTACTGGTTCCAGGTGCATCAGAAGAAGAATCCAAGAAACCCCCTAGAAAGTTTAGCGTGAAGAAGACCTTGAAGCTCAATAAACTAAAGAATAAAGGTACATCATTGTTTTATCTCAGTGTTTGTTACTATATGCAATTTTAGCCAATTGTGGAAGTAACAAGATATTGTCTACTACAGCAGGCAAGAAGAATAAAAGTCAGAAAGCCGTTGGCCAAGTATCTGCCGAACAGATGCTGGAATGAGTGTATGTTGTATAATAAACCTTGAATCAACATAGACACGAGGAGTGAGGAGTTTTGATAGGATTTGTTTTGACAAGTTTTCATGAATCTTTTGTACTTCAAATATGTTGTCTTTTAGAAACATCTGATTTTGTATTCTGGCATATGGATAATTATCTGGTTCTTCTGTCAATGAAGTGGTATGTTACATTTTCATTATCACTATCTGTCTCCGAACCTTTTCTACCGTTCTTCCAGTACCATCTAGGCATTGGCTATTACGGTATTACCTAACTACCAGAAACCAATACCTAGTTTTGTGATAGAAAACTCTAATTCTCACAAACCAAAACTCTTTGATCCACCAAGGTCTCGTTTCCGTTTGTCAACCAGAGGAAAGAATGCTAAACCAATGAATACAATTAAATCCATAATATGAAAACATGCTAAACCCCACATTTGGAAACTTGTAAACAGAAGCTTAAGAAAAGACCGTAAAAGTCTTATGTAAGATATCAATCCATAGAGAATGCCATCATAAATGGTATTGTATCATAATTTTCACATGGATAATTTTACTCGCATAGAATTACCTTATAAGCAATAAAAAAACAAGCAAAAAAACCAAAGTAGTCCTACTAAAGCTGATTGAAGTAGAAAGCTTTCTTCCCATTGTGCCCAAACGCACGACCTTCCACTATCACTCCCATAAGAACTCAGCAAAACTCGAACTGGTCTTGCTCTTCGAAAAACCCATTATACCGGTTTTGCTCGGGAACAGACAACTGCAATACATATTCAGTTGCTAGTAACTACTATCACGCAAACTGTACAGAGAAATGTTTATTCGCTCTCAGAACCATATCACCTCCCTGCAGAGACCAATGTCTTCTCCTCACTGCCACTCATCGATGGATGAGGAACAGGGAGTGCCGGGTTGGAAGTGGGAATAGCTGCTTCTTTCTCAACAGGTACAACCTTCGGCGTGTAACTAAAGTTGAGTTCTTTATTGGCTGCAAGTGCCACAAGCTCTTTCTCTTCAAGCCCCTTGGTTGGTCCAAGGCTGCACCTATCCGGACTATGCTTCGCCAACGCGTCTCTAAATTTCTTTATCTAAAGATAACAAAAATCGATGATTATTACTGATGATGATCTCTTAAGAGTTAATGTGGAGATGACGAGAAACGTTACCGTAGCATTAGTACAGCTAAAGCTACAGACGCGACCCTGAGCGCCACGGTAGAACCGAAAAACGGGAGGACGTGGACACCGAGGCTATAACACATGGACTTGTGCTCCTCGTAGTTCACCTGAAGAAACTGCACATCAGCGCTCTGCTCCGCCAGCTGGCACATCTTAGGATGCAGAGCCTTGCATCCGCCGCAGCCAGGAGAGAAGAAGTCAACCACGACGAGCTTATCGCCAGCGTCGGCGAGAGAGTCGACGAGCTCTTGCGCCGAAGAGATCTCTCTCATGTTCTCTTGCAGACCTTTCTCCCACCACTTCTGAGCTGTCCCAATCCTCAGCGTTGACTGAACATACAAAAAAATACCACACGTGTTAAAAGATCCTTTCCGACAGAACCAACCAACAACTCAAACAAACATGTCTGAATCCAAGGATCTACCTGAGCGGTAACGGATGATGATCGGAAGCTCCTGTTGAAGGTCTGTAGGATCTGTTTTCCAGAGAAGTCGCTTCTAAGAGGCTTCTGCTTGAGAGAAGAGAAACTCTTTTTGAGACCGAAACTCACCGGCGAGACGGAGAAGTCATCTGCGTGGTGGTGGTGATTCACGCAAGCTCCTCGGAAGAACAAACTCGTTTTGCTGATTACCTCTGAGCTGTCCCAATCCTCAGCGTTGACTGAACATACAAAAAATACCACACGTGTTAAAAGATCCTTTCCGACAGAACCAACCAACAACTCAAACAAACATGTCTGAATCCAAGGATCTACCTGAGCGGTAACGGATGATGATCGGAAGCTCCTGTTGAAGGTCTGTAGGATCTGTTTTCCAGAGAAGTCGCTTCTAAGAGGCTTCTGCTTGAGAGAAGAGAAACTCTTTTTGAGACCGAAACTCACCGGCGAGACGGAGAAGTCATCTGCGTGGTGGTGGTGATTCACGCAAGCTCCTCGGAAGAACAAACTCGTTTTGCTGATTACCTCCGCCATTAGAAGGAAAAAGTATACAACGTGTACTCTCAGCAATCTTTAATCGCTTAGCCAAGTTTTGCTTTCTTTTTTTTTTTCCTCTTTCACACGAGAAAATTTATAAAGAGAAATGGAAAGGGAAAGTGTAAAAGAGATTTTCTGGACGAGAAGAAAGTGTTTTGCTTTTGGTTATTTGATCTAGGCCGTTGATTTTGGATATGGGAAATTATGATCTGATGGTTTGTGAGTTGGAACCAGTCAGATTAATGGATAAGGTTCCACACGAATTTTAGCGGATATGAAGTAAAAGTTTATCTAAACTTGGAATCGGATTATGTTTTCTTACCGTGTTTTGTGTAAATTTGTTTACCATGATGACTTTACCAAAAGTATTTTTAGTAACTTACTTCACTAAATCAATACTTAAACACACATTTTATATCAACAGTTTCTGGTCTTACAGACATCGATTCTCATGTTTAAAGTCATATGTGAAATTGAATTTCAAATAACTCATCAATGATCTGCTGAAAAAGAATGGTATAATAAATAAAAAGGTTATCCGCCTCGTAAATATTTGTGTTGTATACGTAACGAGACTTTTTAAAATAAAGTAGTGATGGATATTTGGATTTGGAATTTAAGGAAACAAATTCGCCAACACATCACACACATGGGTCTCACTCCCTCCACCACATCTTCCCTTCCTTCAATCACCTTCTTTCTTTAGCCCCTAATATAAATTCTACTTCTACAAAAGGCTCCTATTTAACTCTTGTATCGAAAATAGACCTGTATTAGTTTATCTTTCAGACTTATAACCCCGCTCATGACAAGAATCACAGTACGATCCAAGAGAGATATTTGAGAAATGAGAAGTTGATATGGACTAAAACATGAACCTGTGGTTAGTGCTGATAGGGGATGCACACAAATGATACAAATAAATATGACCATTTTTATGAGAGCAAGTTTTATAAATAAAATGTTTTGCAAGGATAGATAGTGTTATGAAGTATGATAGTTTGTTTGGTGAATTAATCTATTCTCTCTGTTTCAAAACATAAGATGTTTAGAAAAAAAATTATGTTTCTATTTGTTATGTTTTCATATTTTTACGTAATTTTTAGTTTATCAAAAACTGTGTAACCAACCAAATTTAATAATTTTTTTATGTAACTCATCAAATAATTTTTAATTTATAATTCTAATGATGTATTTTAAATAAATTTTCTTTTAGTAAATGTATTTTACTTAAAACATCTTATATTTAGGATTGGATTAAATATTTTTTAATAAATAGTTTAATTTGTATAGTTTAGAATATGATTTTACGGGAATATAAACAGATTTATAGAACGGATGGATGATTACAAACATGAATTTCCAACTTTTTAAGTATTCTAATTTTTTTTTAAGTGTTCTAATTTGAATGACTCGGGTGCAAAAAAGTTTACCACATGAACAGCACCATACAAGACCCACATTTTTGAATAAATGGTGACAAAATAGAAGAGCCAACAATGGAAGTCGACCAAAAACACTTTTATAATATAAAATATAATATTGCAATTGTAGCCCCTGTATTTTCTCATCAGTTACAAAGAAATAAGAAAAGCTCAGTCTCAACTCTCAAGTCGGCCAAAAGCACCTTAATACACAACTAATTACAGTCTAGCCCCTCTATTCTTCTTCAGTTTCCAAATCTTCACTCAATTAAAAAAAAATCAATGTATATCAGAAGCCGACTGACAAATGTACGATCCAACGGACACATCTCCAAATATAGCCGTTGGGAAGTAACGAAGACGGTAACGGCTATATCTCCCCACTGATTAAAAACGTTACTTCTCAGATCCTTTCTTCACACCTACACTCATCTCTCATCTCTCAAACTCTCTCAAGTTAATTTCGATTTGAGTTTTCAGGCGAAAAGATGAACGACCTAATGACCAAATCGTTCACAAGCTACGTCGACCTAAAAAAATCAGCGATGAAGGATCTAGAATCCGGACCACCAGACTCCGACCTCGAGATGGCGAACAACAACAACACAGACTCAAATCTCTCCTCGTTCCTAGAAGAAGCCGAGAAAGTCAAATCAGAGATCTCTCTGATCACCGAAACGCTCTCTCGCATCTCGCAGTACAACGACGAGAGCAAATCCGCGCACAAGGCGGACTCCGTGAAGTCTCTCCGCAACAAGATCTCCAACGAGATCGTCTCCGGTTTACGAAAAGCGAAATCGATCAAGGCCACGCTGGAGGAGATGGATCGAGCGAACCGGGAGATCAAACGGTTATCGGGAACTCCGGTTTTCAGAAGCAGAGTGGCGGTTACTAACGGTTTGAGGAAGAAGCTGAAAGAAGTGATGATGGAGTTTCAGGGGCTGAGGCAGAGGATGATGAGCGAGTACAAGGAGACCGTTGAGAGACGGTACTTTACGGTTACTGGCGAGAGACCAGACGAAGAGATGATCGAGAAGATTGTTAGCGACGGAGGTGAAGAGTTTCTCGCACGTGCGGTTCAGGAGCACGGGAGAGGAAAGGTCTTGGAGACTGTGGTTGAGATTCAAGACAGGTACGGTTTGATTTGGTTTATTGACAACTGAATCTCGGTTTGATTTGGTTTATTGACACTGAATCTCGGTTTGATTTGGTTTATTGACACTGAATCTCGGTTTGATTTGGTTTATTGACACTGAACCTCGGTTTAATTTGGTTTATTGACACTGAATCTCGGTTTGATTTGGTTTATTGACACTGAATCTCTGTTTGATTTGGTTTATTGACACTGAATCTCGGTTTGATTTGGTTTATTGACACTGAATCTCGGTTTGATTTGGTTTATTGACACTGAATCTCGGTTTGATTTGGTTTATTAACACTGAATCTTGGTTTGATTTGGTTATTGACTTCCAAGTTTTTTTTTTTGAAGGTATGATGCGGCGAAGGAGATAGAGAAGAGTTTGTTAGAGCTACACCAAGTGTTTCTAGATATGGCTGTGATGGTCGAAGCGCAAGGCGAGCAGATGGATGAGATCGAGCATCACGTGATGAACGCGAGCCATTACGTTAAAGATGGTGCTAAGGAGTTGAATACCGCAAAGAAGCATCAGAGAAGCAGTAGGAAATGGATGTGCATTGGTATCATTGTGCTGCTCTTGATCATTCTTGTTGTTATCATCCCCATCATTACCAGTTTCACCTCATCTTGAGTGCTAAAAAGGATGTCTTAATCCTTGTGTGTGTTTTGTGTATCCAATTTTATGAAATGATTAAATGTTTTTACAACAGTGTATATGTATAATAATAATATAGTTTCTCTACCTGAACTTTCTGATTGGTAGAGCTTTTCCAAATAATTTCTCAACCTCATTAGCTTCCATTTTGAGCTCATCCAGCAACTCCATCTCCTCTTTACTTAACCCTTTCAAGAAATTCTCCTCGTCTTGCTTTAATTCTTCAAACCCTTCAGCTAATCTCTGGAACAAGGTCATCTCAGTCTTACCGACTTTTTCCACTTCCTTCTCTACTTCCTCTTCGATCTCCTCAACCTCTTTGACTATAATCTTCTCCCCTTCTTCCACCGTCTTCTCAAGTCTCTCCACCAGAGGAGGTTCAGGACCGCAAGTGTTATTCGTTTTTATGAATGTGCTGAACTCTCTTCCTATGCTTTTAGCTGCCTTTTCAAGATCCGGTACAATGGTGTTGGGTAAAGAAGCGCTTCTCGTGTACACAACCGCACCGCCGTATCCATCCCAAGCATCGTTTCTCCCACGGTAGTAGACAAAGATATAGTCGTCTTGTTTGTTCTCTATCTTTGATGACAGTATATACCTGCAAGAGTCATGTGGAACTAATAAACTTCTTTGGTTTGCAAGAAGAGAAGCGGAGACTAAATCTATCTCTTGTTGTTACCAGTCATCTTGGTAGTGAAGGTACTCGTTGTCATGATTGTAGAAAACAGCAGGCTGGTTAGGATCTTGCACGAACTTCTGTACGGTTGATCTAGTGAAGAAACCACTGTCTGGGGTTTTATTCTCCATGAGATGTTTCCAACAAGCTTACCGTCTTCCGTGTGGAACTCATGGAGCTGACAGTCAAAGGCGTCAAAGGTTGGATTCAAGCCACTTGTAATGTACCACTTGCCGTCAAAGTCATTGACGTTGAAGCTCTTGACGAGAACAGAAGGGTCAGGGGCTGGAAACTCTCCGAGATCAGATTTTCTAGGAACGCATTTTTTTCTTGAGACAGCGCATTCGTTGAACTCGTCGACTACACTGTTCTCGAATAGATCACCACATTTAATCTGAAAAATAAAAGCACAATCATTGGTCTCTTGTCTCACAAGAAGCTAAATGATATGTTATGGATAGATAAAAGAACCTGGCACTCGGTTTCGTCTGGACGGTTGTTACATGTCTGGAGGCAAGCGACATTGGCTGCACAGGAAGGGTTGGCAATGCACTTTGCAAGTTCTATCCTAACAAATTATATGGTCGGACAATGTGAGATGCATAAACTTGTCACAAAAAAATCAGAATGTGGTAATCAACTTAAATCAGCTCCATATAGATCAATGTTCAAAAAATCTTTAGATGGTAGCTAGGTGTTTAGTAGAGAATTAAGGCTAGCCGGATTATTCGAAGCCTAGAAGAAGCCTAAGTCTTTAACAAATTATTGATATACTTTTTATATAATTTTACATTATAGTTGATATTTTAATTTTTAGATTTAATTACAAAGTTATTTTAATGAATTATAAAAAGTAGATATACAAAAAAAAAAAGTTAGACAAATTTATGAATTTAAACTAACATAATCGCTTGATTTAAGAGATTTAGACCAATTTAGATTGATTTAAACCGATTTAGAATGGTTTAAATCGATTTGAGTAGAAAACATCTGACCTTAATGCCGCCTAAATCAATTTTTAGAACATTGATCTATCTAACACTAGCTTCATCTAGAGATGCACAACCTCAACAATCTAAAACGGTAGAATCTGAATGGAGCCATACAATTCAAAGCAAATGCAAGTTCAATACATATATTATCATCTAGAAGCACACTCTCAACAATATACTGATGCAGAGATTTACCTGCATCCCTTAAGTAAGCATGCACAAGTCTTTAGCGCATCAACAGCATCTGCAGATGGAACTATGAGAAACGCGCAGGCTACAACACCCACGAGCTTTACCAGCAGTGGAGTACTCAGCTCTTTGAGTGCATTCTTTGATGTCAATGCCACAATATCAAATACTCCCTGACATGATTAGCATTAGGAATGACGAAATCATGAGCTGAAAAAAAACACATTGAAAGAATTGAATTTTTTGTTTTACCTTAGAGATTCCTGACCTGAATCCAGATAAGGGTCGTGAGGATTTCGCAGTTATTCTTAGATAAGCGTTTTGGGAAGAAGGTAAGATCTTGACCAAGAAAGTGCCTTTGATTCTCTTTCTTAGAAGTTTATTACCATCATCGCCTGAGAAGAATCTCGTACGGTCGTGACAAGGTGAAGTGAAACAATGTGTAGATACTGACATACTTGAGACTGAAAGCTCCGCGAGAAGCAGAGGAGGAAGATAGAGAGAGAAGAGGAAGAGAGATATAAGGATGTGAGGAAATGCCTTTGGATAAGACATGGAGAGTCTTCCCTTTGTGGACAATTAATTATCTGCTAGTTTAAGATATTTTTCCCCAAAAAAAATATTTTAGTTGTTATAATAATGTATCATAAATATAAAATGTATGAAAATATGAACGTAAAAGAATTATTAGATAATTTTAAGAAAGTTTATACAGCTTTTAAACTTTATAGTAAAACATAAAACCTATACAGTTTTTGACGCTAATGCCTCTTCTTAATTTTCCAAAACGTTTTTAATTAGTTTTATTTATATACATGAACAAGTTTTTTCTGGGTCAATGTTGCTACCATGTAATTTTCCTGTTTATTTGTTTCCACTTTTGAAGTGCAAATAAGTTGTTTATTTTTTAATTTGTCTTTAGAAAGTGTGACATTTATATAGTTTCTGATTTCACCTGCTATGGAAATAAAGAGTGCATCTGGCCTCCACAAAAATACTATTCTCTTTTTTTTTTTGGCAATTAGATAACACTCCATTTCAAATTAGATAATATTTTCAATTTCAATGTAACATTTATCACTTTAATTATTTATAATCATTTGTATTTTGTATAATTATTTGTTGAATTATGTTTAGATAGATGATTGATAATGTGATATTAAAAATGACAAGTACTGTAATATAAACGAGAGTGTAAATGCTAAAAAATTGTTACTGCTTGTGAAATGAATTTAACTCGGTTTCTATGCACAACACATGCCTCAGCAAATGATAAAATGATTATGATTCTTTTGTTTGTGCAACTAAGTACTGCTGCAAATGGTAGTTTCTCTTCTTGTTCTTGAGCTTCCTGAAAGCCGAAGATTCTATCTGCCTCACCCTCTCCCGGCTCACACCCATCGTCTCACCAATCTCTTGCAACGTCTTCATCCTCCCATCCTCCATCCCAAATCTCCAACGTATCACCTGCTTCTCCCTCGTACCCAACGAGTCCAGTACTTTGTCCAAGTCCTCCCTCATGAACTGCTTCATCAGTATATCCTCTGAAGTTTCCGCTTCAGGGTCTGATATCACTTCCTGCATTCACAACACTCATAATGTCATATTTACTCAAAACAAGAAGAAGACTGTGATTTGTTATGTCAGTAGGACAAACCGAAGGTTTGAGGTTCAGATTGATTCCGATCTTCTGGTCTAGCGACCTTGGAGGCTTAGGAGAGAGTAGAACCGCCATGAGCCTCTTCATGGACAGCCCTGTAGCCTCTGCGACTTCTTCATTCTTTGGCTGCTTACCTGTTTCACTGTACAGTTGCTTTCTTGCCTCTTTCACCCTGTACGTTGCTTCCACCATGTGAAACTGCCAAATCATCCCATCAAAATTTGTATCATCAGAACATTTATTAAAATAATTGCGGCGACTTACAGGCAATCTTATCATTCTGGACTGATCAGAAAGAGACTTCCTCACAGCTTGCTTGATCCACCAATGTGCATAAGTTGAAAATTTAAATCCCTTCGTAGCATCAAACTTCTCTGCTCCCCTCACAAGCCCTCTACATCCTTCCTGTGAGCATAGTGTCACAGTACTTATCACTTTCATCAGTACTGTTAACAGATGTAATTATATTACACAACAGATAAGGAGCGGGAAAACTCTGAACCTGGACAAGATCTTGGAAGTCCATTCCAGCTCCTTGGTAATTCTTTGCAATTGAAATGACGAGACGAATGTTGCTTTTAATCATTCTGTCCTTGCATTGTGTGCCGTGAGTTATACGTTTCCTTAAAGTTTTTTGATCGACTCCAGCAGCAGATGCCCACTGTCCAAAGGTTGGCTGGTGGCCACAACGCTCAGTCAGCTCTGTTTGAAGTCTTTCCAGCTTCAGAAGGTCCTAAAGAAATAGCCAAAGTTTGTGATCAAGAAACCACCATACAGAAGACAAGAAGAGTTACACATAAAAAGAAAAAAATGTTCAAAACTGAAATCTCACTAAGTTTAGGCCTGGGGTTTGGTTAGGGTTCAGTTTTCGGTTAATTCAACATAAATCTTATCGAATTAACCCGAAATAAAGTTCGTTTTGGTTCGGTATTCGCTTAGTTAGGTTTTTGAAAATCCCACCAAAAGTTTTGCTTTTGGTTAGATTTTGTTAAAATTTTGGATAATTCGGTTAAAATTTCGGATAAATTTGGTTAGTTTGGTTCAAAATTTGGTTAGTTCGGTTTGTTTTTTGGTATGGTTTGGGTATAATTCTTTTTTTAAGAAGAAAATTGAAGTAACCGATTTCCGAACTGGACCGAAAACCGATTTTTCAAAGAAACCTACCGAATCAAACCAAACTTCTAACCGAAATTTTGGTTTGGTTCGGCGGATTCGGTTTGGTTCAACATCCCAGGCCTACCTAATTTCATCATTCTCAAACATTTTTAAAAGACTTTCCAAACATCCCTTTCACCTAGAATCTAGAAACCTAAGAAGGATGAGTTTATATTTATCTGACTATTAGGAGCCATCATGTATAGAAAGGGAAGTGGCTAGTTTAGAATTTAGAATATCAATGACAAACCTGTATGCCTTCAGACAGCTGTTGTTCTTCTCTGGCAGTGAGAAGCTTGGAACTGCTAGTTGTCATTCTTAGATAACGCAGAGGATCATTATGGTCAATCTCCTGTGAAGCAACACGTTTCTTTCTAGAGCTGGAACCAGTCTTCACAGACGACTGCATACCTGATGCAGTTTTCTCCAGCCCTTTAGCCCTCCGAGCTTTCCTCTCGGTCTGGCGTGTAGATCTCACAGCTGAACTCACTGCAACAAGCTCCTCCTCCTCCTCCTCCAGAGGCTCAACATCTTGTTTCTCTGGACTTAAATCATCAGACGGCTCTTTCTTACATTCAGGAGGTGCATGTGCGGTGATTCTATCGCTCACAACTCCAGTGTCTGAAACCGCTAGGTGTCCCAATATGCCAGCACGTTCCTTCTCGGTAAACTGGTCCCATTTTGAGCGTTTGTCGGGTGCTGATGACGAAACTGATGGTTTCGCGTTGTGAGTGTTACTAAATAAAGTGGCATCTTTGGCAACTTTGAGAGCGGCTCTGGCGAGGGCGAGTGCTTCAGCTGCTGCTGCGGCGACAACTGCTTCATCGCTTGTGAGAAGTGTTTCAGAAGCTAAAGCTTCTAAGTACTTAGCCTATAAATTTACAATAATATTACTAGACGTGAGTGAGAGAGATGTTAATATAAGAATGTTTAGCTACCTCAGTGGAAGGACCAATGGTTTGTGTATAATTCCATTGTCGGTCTGAAGTTCTGGAATCTGAATTGGTATCGAAAGAGGGTAGTGTAAGCTTGGACACATCAAGCGTAGAAGTTAACAACGGCGGGGAAGTGGATACTGCACATTGGGGTTGGAAGAAGACTGAACCTTTACTGTGTTTTGCTGCATGTTCCAACATACAAACATTTGAGAAATCAGATAATTGTCTCACACTGATTTAAGATGAGAAAAAAAAATATATATTTTTGTAATCTTTGGTTGTGAACCACAGAAGTTGAGATTCTATCACCCTATCAACTAAAAAATAGAATTGGATACTATTCAAACATAAGGGAAGCTCTAGCCTAATATACACTCAGAACTAAAGAGACTAAACCCTGCAGTTTCCAACAACAGGAGGAAGATGCTGGAAATATTCAAAAATTCAACATTGGAATGTAAATGAGAGAGAGAGAGAAAGAAGAAGATAATACTTACAGACAGGGTAAGAGGTTCTGAAGTGAATAGAGAACGAATCAGGTTGGCACTTGAAGTAAGGAAGAAGACAAGACGACATGCTCGAAAAGTTTTCGGCTAAATTCGAAAGCTAAGTCTTCTGACCATTGACAGGATGAAGTGAAAGCCGTTAAGAGATTGTAGAGAGAGAGAGAGAAAGGTGTGAAAACTGGTGATAGGCGGATGAAGACGATAAACGGATAAAGAAGCTCTGTCAATGGTTTCACACTGTTCATTTAAAAGTTAGATGGGCCTTATTTGGCCCATACGAACATTAAATTTTCAAAGTGGGCCCAATCTCATCTTATTATGATTCCTAGTACAATTATAAACCGGAATTTAGGTGGAGGTACTGAATTAACGAGTTTAATAGACTCATAAAGAAGAAATAATTACCCCCCCAAAAAAGACAGTAAGTGTTTCTACTTCGTCTTCGATCTCTTTGTTGTGTTATAACTTATGTTAGCCCTGGGCATTTTACCCGTACCCGACGACCCGACCCGACAAGACCGAACCGACCCGAACCGATAAATTAAAATTACCCGATTGGGTCCTAATATCTAAGACCGAATAACCCGAACCGATAAATTAAAATTACCCGATTGGGTCCTAATATCTAAGACCGAATAACCCGAACCGATAAATTAAAATTACCCGATTGGGTCCTAATATCTAAGACCGAATAACCCGAACCGATAAATTAAAATTACCCGATTGGGTCCTAATATCTAAGACCGAATAACCCGAACCGATAAATTAAAATTACCCGATTGGGTCCTAATATCTAAGACCGAATAACCCGAACCGATAAATTAAAATTACCCGATTGGGTCCTAATATCTAAGACCGAATAACCCGAACCGATAAATTAAAATTACCCGATTGGGTCCTAATATCTAAGACCGAATAACCCGAACCGATAAATTAAAATTACCCGATTGGGTCCTAATATCTAAGACCGAATAACCCGAACCGATAAATTAAAATTACCCGATTGGGTCCTAATATCTAAGACCGAATAACCCGAACCGATAAATTAAAATTACCCGATTGGGTCCTAATATCTAAGACCGAATAACCCGAACCGATAAATTAAAATTACCCGATTGGGTCCTAATATCTAAGACCGAATAACCCGAACCGATAAATTAAAATTACCCGATTGGGTCCTAATATCTAAGACCGAATAACCCGAACCGATAAATTAAAATTACCCGATTGGGTCCTAATATCTAAGACCGAATAACCCGAACCGATAAATTAAAATTACCCGATTGGGTCCTAATATCTAAGACCGAATAACCCGAACCGATAAATTAAAATTACCCGATTGGGTCCTAATATCTAAGACCCGAATAACCCGAACCCGATACGACCCGGCCCGAACCCGACCCGAGGACCCGAATGCCCAGGGCTAACTTATGTCTTACAAGTTACAATGTGTTATTACTTTAAAACTCTCATAACTTGCAAAAATGGAACAAAAGAAAAGTGAAAGCTTGTAATCGTGTTAGGAATCTTCGTCCTTGTCACCTCCTCCGGTGATAATGTTCATAAGTGTCTTGGATGCTCTGCCTATTGCGTGAGAAGTCTTCTTAGCTGCACCAGCCACAACAGGTTGCAGTGATATCTCTGGTAAACTTGCTCTCTCATCAATCATTGCTGAAAAACCAAATATCAACGCTGACCATTAGATCACAACTAACTTGCTGTTGCCACCAAGAACATAAAAGAAAAGAGAGAGAGAGAGAGAGAGAAGCTTACAGAGAGTTTGCTGGTGTGCAAGTGTTCCAATCTGTCGGATTCCAGCTTCAGCCGCTTGAACCGCTTTAGCTGATTTGTTTACTCCTTCAGTTACTTCATGGCTGAAACCCATTTTCACAGCACAATCATGATATCGACCAGATGAAAAAGGTAATTAACTAATAATTCTGGGAAGAATCAAATCTAAAGCAACTGTGGTGGAAACATGTTGTAGCTTTTACAAGTTTGAATGATGAGAAAAGAAAAAGAGCGTTTAGTGATTGATTACCTTAACTCACTTAATTCAAGAGTAAGATCGCTTATTTCCATGCCGGATAGCCTTATGGCTGCCAAGGTACTAGGGAGTTCTTGGCGGGCTGTATCTGCTAACTTAGCAAAGGAAGACGCAGCTCTACCCATGGCCTGAGTTGAGATAGGATAATAAAACAAATGCTTTTCAGCACATATCAATTCAAGAGCAGAAAGTACAAAGAAAGACAAGGGCACATCTGTTACTGCACTCTCGTGTGTTGCTTTCAGTGTGAATACATAGCTAGCAGCAAGTCTGGATGCTGTATAATACAAACTACTCTAAATCCACTTACATGCTCACTCTCTTATAGCTTTCTAGTTATGGCTACATAAAACAGCTTTTATGTAAAAATGAGTGATGAAGCTACAAAAGAAGCAAGATGATTGAGAGACAAATAATATTCTAAAAGTTGTAATAAAAGAGATGGAGAGAGTTACCAGAAGTGTGGGAACTGCTGTAATAACAAAACTTGTAAAAGCAACTGAAGTCTGCAACACATCAAAACCTCGACTTTAAAACAAAACAGCGAAGAGAAGAGCGAAGTGGTCGAAGAAGAAGACGACAAAAAAAAAAGTCATCGTCTTTATTACCGTGCAAGCGATGAAGGCCAAGAGAAGAAACGCCTGATCGCCTTTACTCATCACCTTTGCTAATGGAGGAGAAACAGAGCTGCTAAGTTTCATCTTGAAACTGTCAATGGATTGATCTTCCAACACACTGATCGATGCCCTAGAAATAAGGCTTCCACTATGCTCAGAACTAGAGCTCTTCTCTGGGTTTGAATTCAAAGACATCATAGTGACAAAACCACCACCGCATCTCTTTGCTGGAATCTTGAAGATAACTCGAGTTCGAGAGAGAAAAGAAACGGAATAGGAAGAGGAGGAGCTGTAGAAATCAAGCGAATAGATTTCATAGCTGATGAATGAATGAATTTGGTTTCCTCCACTGCAACTCTTCTCTTCTCTCCTCGAAGTCCCCGCTTCCTGTTACTTTGGTCTATGCCGGTTTAGAATTGGATGGAGTCAGGAAGATCTCCGGTTTAGAATTGGATGGAGTCAGGAAGATCTCCGGTTTAGAATTGGATGTGTAGTATGATTAACGACATTTCATTTCATTTCATCTTTTCCATGTTTGGTGAATGAAATGTGTTGGTTGGTTGGTTTGGTCAAAAAGGAAATTAGAATGTACAAAATGTAAACCGGAATCATAAACCAAGTATGGCAGACAAGTGAGGGAGGTTTAAGAGTTCTTCAGAGCTGATAAAGCATCTTTAGTGGTGGCCGAGATGACAGCATCCGAAGCATTTGGCAAGTAGTAATATTTTCCTGCCACAAAAAAAAAAAAAAACATTCCAACGGTGAGATTTTTTTTCTGTTCTAAGATAAAAAAAAACGTATACAATCTCTGTTGAACCAGTTGCAGATACAAACCTTGAGCAACTCTTGCGATCTCCTTGGCAAAACCAGTTGAAACAAACTTGTTCTCTGTATCTATCACTAGTAGAGACATCCCAGCCTTGTATATCTTCCCAGCAACTTCCAGAATCTCATCCTACAAAAACCATCAATAGTTTAATCACTAGCTTCTTTCATATATCATAAGAAGCTTCTTTTTTTCTTACCTTCAATTCTTGGGAGGAGGGTCTAGGAGCATCTGGGGCAATACCCTCTGGATCAGTTGATCTTTTCAGTGTTATGTTAGCTCGCCCATCGGTTATTGCAACGATCATTATACGCCCCACATCACCACTCTTCTCTGCGTTAAGTCCTACTCTTACCGCCTGATGAGAATCAACTTAGATATTATTATTTTGCTGACACACACATAATGATGATTAAATAGTTATTGGCATACCGTGGTTAGACCATGGGCAAGAGGAGAACCACCACCACAAGGAAGTCTCTCAAGACGATTTCTTGCCATTGCAATTGATCTAGATGGGGGCAATAGCACTTCCGCAGCATCTCCTCTGAATGGAATAATCGCAACCTATACCATTTTTAATGGAGTTTGAGTCTCATCCCAAAGGCCCAACAGATCAACAATCAACAATCATGTTTTCTGTTCAATAGAGTAACCTGTTTACCTGATCCCTGCTAGTATAGCTCTCTGCTAGCAGTTTGAGTGCAGCACCTTTGGCGTTTTGCATACGGTTCAACGCCATGCTGCCACTTGCGTCAACCACGAAAATAACCTGACATACAACAATGGTAAGCCAGATGCGTAATCATATATATATATATGAATAAACCACATCATAGAAGCGATATGACAATCCTGCATCTATATCAAGTTTCTTCACCCATTTTCCATACTTTTATTCATCATGCCAAAGTGAGAATCATTCTGACTCAAGGAAAGTGTTAAATTTATATAATCTTTCAAAAGAAATGAATGGAGAAGATTCAATACCAGGGCTCCAGCTTTCCTTGCCATTCTTTTGGCCCTCATATCTGTTTTCTCGACAAAGACTTTCCTAGTTCCTGAAATATCTTTCTCTCTGCGCAATTTCTGGTATGGTGCAGCCGCTCTAAGGGTTGCATCCACTGCTAATCTTTTTACTGGACCCTGTCATAGTAGAATCTGTCAAAAGGACTATGCATGTTTGGGAGCCTAATCACTCCTATTTATCGAGATTCAAGTGGCCATTTGGGAGCCTCACTACTCATGTGGGAATCAAGGTAACACTCTACAATAAATTCAACTAGCCAGATTAAGATGGACCAAGAGAGCAAACCTTTGGAAGCATTGGCTTGATATAGCGTCCTCTATCTTCTGAGAATATGACATTCTTTGCTCTTCCAGCTTTACCCTTACGTCTCTGAGCTTGTTGAGCAAAGAAGAGGAGTTTCTCATCCACCAGACCACCCTCAGCGTCAAATATAAACTCGTCAGGTATTTGATCCTGTTGCTGCTCATTTTCGTTTTCTTCATTGTTTTCATCCTACATCGGTGAAGGATGTATACTTTAGAGAACCTAGTTAGTGTGTCCAACAAGAGAAATAATGTAAGCCTAATCCACTGACCTCTTCTTCTTCTTCTTGATCTTCTTCATTTTGTTCTTCTCCAGCATCATTACTTTGTGGAGGAGGTGGAGGAGGCGGTGGTTGGTTCTCTTGATCAGGTGGTGGATTCTCAACTACGTCTGAACGAGGAAGAATGACCAGTTCAACCTATTGAATTAGACAGCAACTGACAATCAATATCCGGAGAATGATATAAATACTCAATCCAAATCATTAAAATGTGTCATTCTAAAATGCCAAATTAAATTTCTGTTAAAATGTTCAATAAGAGTACTTAACGGCCTTTCTGAGGTCGTCAATGGTGACTTTTTCTCTCCCTTCGAGTGCAGCTAAGCACTTCGCCACACGGGCAGCATATAGCTCGGCTCGGTGTCCCTGCATCATAATATATGTTATGGAGGACGGGTTATTAAATGGTTTTCATTCTTGCAGGAATACGTTACAATACAGTGATTATTCCATACACACAAAGTAAATAAGAATTTGCATAACACCTGACAACCACCTCGCATAGCTTCCAAAACCAGATACTTCAATTGATCTTTAGTTATCTTGACATCTTTCAAGTATTCTCTAGCCAATATAATCTGTAGACAGAGAAAATGCACTGAGTTATGGCTGAGAAAAGTTTGATAAGAAGCATAGCATCCCATCCACTTTTGCTGAAGGGGCATTTTAGCAACCCTTTGAATCTTAATTGATTTAAAAGTACCTGCGTCTTTGCTGTTTCAGTCTCTTCATCCACCATTCTAAAAACCTCATCACTGCGTTCCTGAAACTGTGTGGCAATACCAACTGCTGCAACTCGATCTTCAAAACTCATGGGAAGGTCTGCACTGCAAATGTTAACATCATCATGTAAAAAGAGAAAGAAACAGGTCATATTTTTTCACTCTTAAGATTAAAAAAAAAACTCCAGAAATACCTTAAGTTGATGGCGACACGGTCTAGCAAGTGCTCTCGAACAGCACCTTCTTCAGGGTTATAAGTAGCAATCAATAGCGGCTTACACGGATGCCTAAAGCTGATTCCTTCTCTTTCAACTATATTAACACCATCCGTCAATACATTGAGAAGCAGATTACTAATCCCCTCGTCTAACAGATTGATCTCATCAACATACAGCACTCCCCTATGTGCTTCCGCCAAAAGACCAGGCTGGAAAACAGTTGTCCCTCTTTTCACAGACTCCTCAACATCAACAGACCCAATAAGCCTGTCCTCTGTAACTCCTAAAGGAATCTATAATGACAGAAAAAAAAAACCATTTAAGTAAAAAAAGAAAACTATTCCTGAATAGATGTAATGAATGACTCATAAAAACTAAATATACCTGAATGAAAGGAGATTTGACAATCTCAGTCTTAACGGTATTATCAGCATTGTACTCAACTTTCTCAGCTAGTTCGTCTTCCCACCTACATAGACAAGACATAAGGTCCTGAAGTGGGGAGGAAGAAGAGAAAAAAGGTTGGAGTTTTGAGGTTCTTACTCATCAGGGCAGGCAGGGTCAGCGTTTGAGATAGAGCCAACAACAACTTCAATAGGAGGGAGGATGGCATGAAGCCCACGAGCCATGATTGTTTTAGCAGTCCCTCTACGACCTGAAATAGCAATCCCTCCGATCTCACGATCAACCGCTCCAAGTAAAAGAGCAGTCTTTATTCCTTCCTATAACAACAGAAACAACAAAAGAGAGTAATCTGATTCTGTTTCGGGTGTTGCGAAACAATCTCATCACGGTTGTATCCTGGGATTCAAAAATCGCATAAAACCGTCACACATTACTGGCGATTTATTGAGTTAAGGAAATAGATCAAATCTCTACTCCGTGAATTTCGTCTATTTCCTTAAGATTTTTTAAACGTTTTTCAGTCTTTATATTATCTTTCATATGCTTTATGTTTCGTAATTCGTTCATATGCTTTATGTTTCGTAATTTTCAAACAGGATTTTCGCGGTCCTACGTAATCAACTCAAAGCCTGCACATTTTACATTATCCAAACCCTAATTTCATCGAATCTAAACGCATCTTCACTTGATAAGAGACCACTGTGATTCACAATTGCAGCAATTCGAGAATTCTCTGACCTGGCCAACGACGGCGGCCAAAGGGAAGAACTTTCGTCCGTAGTCGGAGCTATCGATGTCTGAGCTCGAAGCAGCTACTCCGTTTGGTGATTCGACGATAGCATTCGCGGAGGCGCGGACGGTGAAACGGTGCGACGCGGCTCTGCTCCGTTTGGTGGTGAAGGAGAGGAACGGAGGCTTGGGAATGAAGTCGGGGCGGAAGAGACGATATGTTGAGACTGGAGATGATGCAGCGACGGGGGTCATCGCCATTGTTGAAGATAGGAGGAAGGAGACGAGTGTGTTTTCTACTGTGTTGGACCTTATCGGCTTTACTTGGGTTCTATCCTTTATCTCCTCCTCGCTTCCTGATTGGAGCACTACTCAATTGTAAGATTTTTTATAAAATCTAAGTACTTTATTAACATTTTATTTATATTGAAAATCTACTTTATTAATTCAGAAGTACACATATAAAATACCCCTAAGTTTTCACTTTTATTCTGATGGTATCTTGAAGTAATTAAATGAGCATATATTTAAGTAATCATTGTCTTTTCCTATTTATTAAACAATTTCCTAAATCAAATTTAACTTAATTTTCGTATTAAATATATTTCCTAAAATAAATTAGCTGATTTTTAGGAATATTCATATTTAAAATCGATTTTAACAATATATTAAACTTGGATAACATTACCATTAATTATTTTGAAAAAAAATCAAATTTAAATTTGATATTAAACAATATTATGAATATTCTTAAAATATATGTTTAACTTACCATTAATTATTTTTAAAAATAAAATCTATATATGCTAAGATTTTAAATATATTTAAACTACTTATAGAACAAGATGAAATATTTGTAACTGAATATTATTTTAATATAATTAAATCCCACCTAAGATTATATATTTTTCAAGAATTTCTAGAATATATTTTTATCCATTTCAACAAGATAATTCAATACTGAAATTTAAATATCTTTGAATTATTTGTAAAAGAATATTTAATGTTTATAACCAAATATTCTTTTTCTAATGTATTAAATCTTACCATATTATCTATATCTGATCAAAATATTTAAATTCTTTTTACATTTGACAAACAATTTCATGTTACAAGAAATATTACTCAAACTATCAATAGGTCAATATTAATTTGTCAAAAGTTTAATAACGGACACGGGTTACTATTTTTACGATTACATAAACTATTTGATCGTTGTGTTTATAAAAATTAGAAATATAATATTTAAAAATATAAACCGATAGATATTTAAATAATATTTATTTATATATAAAAAATGAAAATAAGTACCCGTCCGATCGGACGGGTCCAGCTCTAGTTTGTTTTAAAATTGATATTTGGTTACATTCTACAAACAAAAATATGAATTAACTGGTGAATGATTAAAAAGAGTTTTGTAGTTAATAAAGTTTTCATTTTCGAATAACTTTGGCTGCAACAACTCAAATGATGATGCATGGAATAAATTTGTTTCTAATATATCATTTCATAGAATTCTAAAACTATTTACCAATTACAAAAAAAAAAACTCTTGAAATTAATTTTCCATATCTACTTTTTGGAATGAGACTTAAAATGTATTTTTTGTAAAATCTATTCCGTTGTTTTTTTCTTTCTATTCCATTTGCTTCTCGTTTAAAAAGTTTGTGAATGTATGAAATGATTAGAACTCTTATTTTACTAACAATTTTAGTTTTAATTTCATTTGTTCTTCATTATAAAGGTTCGTGAATGTATGGAATTCTTATTCCACCAAATCTATTCCATTTGTTTATCATTCTACATAGAATCATTCCTTTGATTTTTTTTTTTTTGGTTAAACATGTAGAATTTTATTAACCCATCCTTACCAACGACAAACGCACGGAGCGACACTGGAAGACAACGCTAGCGAGCTAAAATGAAGCTGTCTCTGAGCCACAGCAGCTCACAATAGGTGGTCCACATATCATTCCTTTAATTTTATGTATCCCTTTTATTAATAACCAAGTTAGTACTATGAAAATCACGAAATTTACATAACGAATGATAAAAACACGGAGTAACAAAATAAGCATAAAAAGAAAAGACTTTTTATTTGGTTCACCAACCAATAGAAAGTTATCATTTTAGATCTAGTATCTTTTAATTAAAGAAACAAAATAACTTGCCAAATTATATTATGCTTTTAAAATAAAAAATTAAAAATTAAATAAATAAAAATAACAATAGTTCTAAAAAGATTATTTAAAAAAATATTTATTTTAAGATTTAGAGTTTAGTGTTTAAGATTTATAATTTAGAATTTATCCAAATGTTTAGTGTTTTTCAAGAGTTTAGGGTTTAGAATTTGAGTTTAGAGTTTAGTGTTTAAGATTTATAATTTAGAATTTATCCAAATGTTTAGTGTTTTTCAAGAGTTTAGGGTTTAGTGTTTTGTTGACAACATTTTTTTTTGAATTCGTTTTTATATATTATTTTTATTTATTTTTAAATTTTATTTTGAAAAAATAATATAATTTGTCAAATTATTTTGGTTTTAATATCTCTTAAAAATAAGCAGTAAAAATTGTGATTGTATTTGAGAAATCTTATTATATAAGTAAAAAATTTATAGATATTTTTGCTGTAATTGAAAGATATTATGGTCAAATAAATATAAGAAAATACAAATAACATTTCATTAATACTAATTATAAAATATTTTAGTAAATAAAACATATATCAGTTTGTGTTACTTAATTATCTTATGTAATTATCTAAAAATAGATAAATATATTAAAAATATTTATGTTCTTGTGAAAATATATATTGTTGTCTTGTTTAAAATTATGTTTTAAAATAAATAGTTTTTCTAATATCAAAATCATCTGTGAAAATATAAATATAAAGAAAGTATATTTTATGTTATTTAAAAATATTTTAAAATGGAATATTACTATTTTGAGAACTTTCCTTTTAATGAAATCATATTATTTATACATATATTTTCGTTTTAAATTCTCTTTATAAACTTTATAATATTTCCTTTTATTATATAAGTAAAAAATTTATAGATATTTTTGCTGTAATTGAAAGATATTATGGTCAAATAAATATAAGAAAATACAAATAACATTTCATTAATACTAATTATAAAATATTTTAGTAAATAAAACATATATCAGTTTGTGTTACTTAATTATCTTATGTAATTATCTAAAAAATAGATAAATATATTAAAAATATTTATGTTACTGTGAAAATATATATTGTTGTACTGTTTAAAATTATGTTTTAAAATAAACAATTTTTTTCTAATATCAAAATCATCTGTGAAAATATAAATATAAAGAAAGTATATTTTATGTTATTTAAAAATATTTTAAAATGGAATATTACTATTTTGAGAACTTTCCTTTTTAATGAAATCAAATTATTTATACATATATTTTCGTTTTTAAATTCTCTTTATAAACTTTATAATATTTTCTTTTTATTATATACGTTATTTGGAAATTATTAAAAAGTAATTTAAATAAAAAAATCAATAATAGTGTTTAAATATAACATTTTAATTCATTAAATGTATCATCGTAATTAACCATTGTGAGAATTAACGTGAGTGCGACACTTAGAAAACTGACTTCTCAAATAATATTATAGAGATTATGTTTTAAAATAAATAGTTTTTTCTAATATCAAAATTATCTGTGAAATATAAATATAAAGAAAGTATATTTTATGTTATTTAAAAATATTTTAAAATGGAATATTACTATTTTGAGAATTTTTCTTTTTAATGAAATCATATTATTTATACATATATTTTCGTTTTTAAATTCTCTTTATAAACTTTATAATATTTCCTTTTTATTATATATGTTATTTGGAAATTATTAAAAAGTAATTTAAATAAAAAAATCAATAATAGTGTTTAAATATAACATTTTAATTCATTAAGGGTATCATCGTAATTAACCACTGTGAGAATTAACGTGAGTGAGACAAATAAGAAACTGACTTCTCAAATAATATTATAGAGATTATGTTTTAAAATAAATAGTTTTTCTAATATCAAAATCATCTGTGAAAATATAAATATAAAGAAAGTATATTTTATGTTATTTAAAAATATTTTAAAATGGAATATTACTATTTTGAGAACTTTCCTTTTAATGAAATCAAATTATTTATACATATATTTTCGTTTTAAATTCTCTTTATAAACTTTATAATCGTGACATTATCTTACATGCATCTTCTCCTCTCTTTCATGTTATCTACGTTACTATACGGTAATTATTCTATACACACAAAAAAGTAATTAAGAATTTGCATAACACCTGACAACCACCTCGCATAGCTTCCAAAACCAGAAATTGTGTTTTCCGCCAAAACCAGAAATTGTGTTTTCCGCCAAAACCAGAAATTGTGTTTTCCGCCAAAACCAGAAATTGTGTTTTCCGCCAAAACCAGAAATTGTGTTTTCCGCCAAAACCGAAAAATTACGTTTTCCGCCAAAACCGAAAAATTACGTTTTCCGCCAAAACCAGAAATTGTGTTTTCCGCCAAAACCAGAAATTGTGTTTTCCGCCAAAACCGAAAAATTACGTTTTCCGCCAAAACCAGAAATTGTGTTTTCCGCCAAAACCGAAAAATTACGTTTTCCGCCAAAACCGAAAAATTACGTTTTCCGCCAAAACCAGAAATTGTGTTTTCCGCCAAAACCAGAAATTGTGTTTTCCGCCAAAACCAGAAATTGTGTTTTCCGCCAAAACCAGAAATTGTGTTTTCCGCCAAAACCAGAAATTGTGTTTTCCGCCAAAACCGAAAAATTACGTTTTCCGCCAAAACCGAAAAATTACGTTTTCCGCCAAAACCAGAAATTGTGTTTTCCGCCAAAACCAGAAATTGTGTTTTCCGCCAAAACCAGAAATTGTGTTTTCCGCCAAAACCAGAAATTGTGTTTTCCGCCAAAACCAGAAATTGTGTTTTCCGCCAAAACCAGAAATTGTGTTTTCCGCCAAAACCAGAAATTGTGTTTTCCGCCAAAACCAGAAATTGTGTTTTCCGCCAAAACCGAAAAATTACGTTTTCCGCCAAAACCAGAAATTGTGTTTTCCGCCAAAACCAGAAATTGTGTTTTCCGCCAAAACCAGAAATTGTGTTTTCCGCCAAAACCAGAAATTGTGTTTTCCGCCAAAACCGAAAAATTACGTTTTCCGCCAAAACCGAAAAATTACGTTTTCCGCCAAAACCAGAAATTGTGTTTTCCGCCAAAACCAGAAATTGTGTTTTCCGCCAAAACCAGAAATTGTGTTTTCCGCCAAAACCAGAAATTGTGTTTTCCGCCAAAACCGAAAAATTACGTTTTCCGCCAAAACCAGAAATTGTGTTTTCCGCCAAAACCAGAAATTGTGTTTTCCGCCAAAACCGAAAAATTACGTTTTCCGCCAAAACCAGAAATTGTGTTTTCCGCCAAAACCAGAAATTGTGTTTTCCGCCAAAACCAGAAATTGTGTTTTCCGCCAAAACCAGAAATTGTGTTTTCCGCCAAAACCAGAAATTGTGTTTTCCGCCAAAACCAGAAATTGTGTTTTCCGCCAAAACCAGAAATTGTGTTTTCCGCCAAAACCGAAAAATTACGTTTTCCGCCAAAACCAGAAATTGTGTTTTCCGCCAAAACCAGAAATTGTGTTTTCCGCCAAAACCAGAAATTGTGTTTTCCGCCAAAACCAGAAATTGTG
This sequence comes from Brassica carinata, assembly GCA_016771965.1. Lineage (NCBI taxonomy): Eukaryota > Viridiplantae > Streptophyta > Magnoliopsida > Brassicales > Brassicaceae > Brassica > Brassica carinata. The sequence goes on along the minus strand of CM028693.1, from coordinate 52,493,410 downwards.
TTTTCCGCCAAAACCAGAAATTGTGTTTTCCGCCAAAACCAGAAATTGTGTTTTCCGCCAAAACCAGAAATTGTGTTTTCCGCCAAAACCAGAAATTGTGTTTTCCGCCAAAACCAGAAATTGTGTTTTCCGCCAAAACCAGAAATTGTGTTTTCCGCCAAAACCAGAAATTGTGTTTTCCGCCAAAACCGAAAAATTACGTTTTCCGCCAAAACCGAAAAATTACGTTTTCCGCCAAAACCAGAAATTGTGTTTTCCGCCAAAACCAGAAATTGTGTTTTCCGCCAAAACCAGAAATTGTGTTTTCCGCCAAAACCAGAAATTGTGTTTTCCGCCAAAACCAGAAATTGTGTTTTCCGCCAAAACCAGAAATTGTGTTTTCCGCCAAAACCAGAAATTGTGTTTTCCGCCAAAACCGAAATTGTGTTTTCCGCCAAAACCGAAATTGTGTTTTCCGCCAAAACCAGAAATTGTGTTTTCCGCCAAAACCGAAATTGTGTTTTCCGCCAAAACCAGAAATTGTGTTTTCCGCCAAAACCGAAATTGTGTTTTCCGCCAAAACCGAAATTGTGTTTTCCGCCAAAACCGAAATTGTGTTTTCCGCCAAAACCGAAATTGTGTTTTCCGCCAAAACCGAAATTGTGTTTTCCGCCAAAACCAGAAATTGTGTTTTCCGCCAAAACCGAAATTGTGTTTTCCGCCAAAACCGAAATTGTGTTTTCCGCCAAAACCGAAATTGTGTTTTCCGCCAAAACCGAAATTGTGTTTTCCGCCAAAACCAGAAATTGTGTTTTCCGCCAAAACCGAAATTGTGTTTTCCGCCAAAACCAGAAATTGTGTTTTCCGCCAAAACCGAAATTGTGTTTTCCGCCAAAACCAGAAATTGTGTTTTCCGCCAAAACCAGAAATTGTGTTTTCCGCCAAAACCGAAAAATTACGTTTTCCGCCAAAACCGAAATTGTGTTTTCCGCCAAAACCGAAATTGTGTTTTCCGCCAAAACCGAAATTGTGTTTTCCGCCAAAACCGAAATTGTGTTTTCCGCCAAAACCGAAATTGTGTTTTCCGCCAAAACCGAAATTGTGTTTTCCGCCAAAACCGAAATTGTGTTTTCCGCCAAAACCGAAATTGTGTTTTCCGCCAAAACCGAAATTGTGTTTTCCGCCAAAACCGAAATTGTGTTTTCCGCCAAAACCGAAATTGTGTTTTCCGCCAAAACCGAAATTGTGTTTTCCGCCAAAACCGAAATTGTGTTTTCCGCCAAAACCGAAATTGTGTTTTCCGCCAAAACCGAAATTGTGTTTTCCGCCAAAACCGAAATTGTGTTTTCCGCCAAAACCGAAATTGTGTTTTCCGCCAAAACCGAAATTGTGTTTTCCGCCAAAACCGAAATTGTGTTTTCCGCCAAAACCGAAATTGTGTTTTCCGCCAAAACCGAAATTGTGTTTTCCGCCAAAACCGAAATTGTGTTTTCCGCCAAAACCGAAATTGTGTTTTCCGCCAAAACCGAAATTGTGTTTTCCGCCAAAACCGAAATTGTGTTTTCCGCCAAAACCGAAATTGTGTTTTCCGCCAAAACCGAAATTGTGTTTTCCGCCAAAACCGAAATTGTGTTTTCCGCCAAAACCGAAATTGTGTTTTCCGCCAAAACCGAAATTGTGTTTTCCGCCAAAACCGAAATTGTGTTTTCCGCCAAAACCGAAATTGTGTTTTCCGCCAAAACCGAAATTGTGTTTTCCGCCAAAACCGAAATTGTGTTTTCCGCCAAAACCGTGAATTTGCTTTTTATATATTATTTTTATTTATTTTAAGATTTAGAGTTTAGTATTATAGTTTAGGGTTTAGTGTTTTGTTGACAACATGTTTAGTGTTTTTCAAGGGTTTAGGGTTTACCTAAGGGTTTAGGGTTTAGTGTTTTGTTGACAACATTTTTTTGAATTCGTTTTTATATATTATTTTTATTTATTTTTAAATTTTATTTTGAAAAAATAATATAATTTGTCAAATTATTTTGGTTTTTTAATTAAAGAAACAAAATAACTCACAAATTATATTATGCTTTTAAAATAAAAATAAAAATTAAATAAATAAAAATAACAATAGTTCTAAAAAGATTATTTAAAAAATATTTATTTTTAAATTTTATTTTGAAAAAATAATATAATTTGTCAAATTATTTTGGTTTTTTAATTAAAGAAACAAAATAACTCACAAATTATATTATGCTTTTAAAATAAAAATAAAAATTAAATAAATAAAAATAACAATAGTTCTAAAAAGATTATTTAAAAAATATTTATTTTAAGATTTAGAGTTTAGTGTTTAAGATTTATAATTTAGAATTTATCCAAATGTTTAGTGTTTTTCAAGAGTTTAGGGTTTAGTGTTTTGTTGACAACATTTTTTTGAATTCGTTTTTATATATTATTTTTATTTATTTTAAGATTTAGAGTTTAGTATTATAGTTTAGGGTTTAGTGTTTTGTTGACAACATGTTTAGTGTTTTTCAAGAGTTTAGGGTTTAGTGTTTTGTTGACAACATTTTTTTGAATTCGTTTTTATATATTATTTTTATTTATTTTTAAATTTTATTTTGAAAAAATAATATAATTTGTCAAATTATTTTGGTTTTTTAATTAAAGAAACAAAATAACTCTGCCAAATTATATTATCTTTTAAAATAAAAATAAAAATTAAATAAATAAAAATAACAATAGTTCTAAAAAGATTATTTAAAAAATATTTATTTTTAAATTTTATTTTGAAAAAAATCAAATTTAAATTTGATATTAAACAATATTATGAATATTCTTAAAATATATGTTTAACTTACCATTAATTATTTTGAAAAAAATCAAATTTAAATTTGATATTAAACAATATTATGAATATTCTTAAAATATATGTTTAACTTACCATTAATTATTTTGAAAAAAATCAAATTTAAATTTGATATTAAACAATATTATGAATATTCTTAAAATATATGTTTAACTTACCATTAATTATTTTGAAAAAAATCAAATTTAAATTTGATATTAAACAATATTATGAATATTCTTAAAATATATGTTTAACTTACCATTAATTATTTTGAAAAAAATCAAATTTAAATTTGATATTAAACAATATTATGAATATTCTTAAAATATATGTTTAACTTACCATTAATTATTTTGAAAAAAATCAAATTTAAATTTGATATTAAACAATATTATGAATATTCTTAAAATATATGTTTAACTTACCATTAATTATTTTGAAAAAAATCAAATTTAAATTTGATATTAAACAATATTATGAATATTCTTAAAATATATGTTTAACTTACCATTAATTATTTTGAAAAAAATCAAATTTAAATTTGATATTAAACAATATTATGAATATTCTTAAAATATATGTTTAACTTACCATTAATTATTTTGAAAAAAATCAAATTTAAATTTGATATTAAACAATATTATGAATATTCTTAAAATATATGTTTAACTTACCATTAATTATTTTGAAAAAAATCAAATTTAAATTTGATATTAAACAATATTATGAATATTCTTAAAATATATGTTTAACTTACCATTAATTATTTTGAAAAAAATCAAATTTAAATTTGATATTAAACAATATTATGAATATTCTTAAAATATATGTTTAACTTACCATTAATTATTTTGAAAAAAATCAAATTTAAATTTGATATTAAACAATATTATGAATATTCTTAAAATATATGTTTAACTTACCATTAATTATTTTGAAAAAAATCAAATTTAAATTTGATATTAAACAATATTATGAATATTCTTAAAATATATGTTTAACTTACCATTAATTATTTTGAAAAAAATCAAATTTAAATTTGATATTAAACAATATTATGAATATTCTTAAAATATATGTTTAACTTACCATTAATTATTTTGAAAAAAATCAAATTTAAATTTGATATTAAACAATATTATGAATATTCTTAAAATATATGTTTAACTTACCATTAATTATTTTGAAAAAAATCAAATTTAAATTTGATATTAAACAATATTATGAATATTCTTAAAATATATGTTTAACTTACCATTAATTATTTTGAAAAAAATCAAATTTAAATTTGATATTAAACAATATTATGAATATTCTTAAAATATATGTTTAACTTACCATTAATTATTTTGAAAAAAATCAAATTTAAATTTGATATTAAACAATATTATGAATATTCTTAAAATATATGTTTAACTTACCATTAATTATTTTGAAAAAAATCAAATTTAAATTTGATATTAAACAATATTATGAATATTCTTAAAATATATGTTTAACTTACCATTAATTATTTTGAAAAAAATCAAATTTAAATTTGATATTAAACAATATTATGAATATTCTTAAAATATATGTTTAACTTACCATTAATTATTTTGAAAAAATAATATAATTTGTCAAATTATTTTGGTTTTAATTAAAAGATCTTAGATTTAAAATGACATTTTTATTAGTCGGATAAAAGATAGGCCACAGCGAATTAAAACTACAACTAGCCTATAGCTAAGATATTGATCGACAAGGTGATAGGACATAGTAGACTTATTAATCATACGTATCTACAAGGTATTCATCATAAATTTCCTACATGAATCGTGAATTGCTATAGCTGACGAATGAATTCAGTCCATAGTCCAAATGAAGACCAATTGAACATTCCAGTTTTGGCACTAATGGGTGGTCGTATTGAATGATAGTCGAAACAAATGTCCAAGACCAAGAGAATTATCCAAATGGGCGTTCTACTGACACCCAATAAAATTATAATTATTTTTAATTATTAGTTTAGATCTTATTTCTAAAATTTTGAAATTAGGTTTACTTTCCAAAATTATAAAAGTATTTTTCTTGTCAAAGCGTAAAACTATGTTTTCCTTTCAAAATCGAGAAATTGTGTTTTCGCCAAAATCGAAAAATTGTGTTTTCGCCAAAATCGAAAAATTGTGTTTTCCTTCCAAAACCAGAAATTGTGTTTTCCTTCCAAAACCAGAAATTGTGTTTTCCGCCAAAGCAGAAATTGTGTTTTCCTTCCAAAACCAGAAATTGTGTTTTCCTTCCAAAACCAGAAATTGTGTTTTCGCCAAAATCGAAAAATTGTGTTTTCGCCAAAATCGAAAAATTGTGTTTTCCTTCCAAAACCAGAAATTGTGTTTTCCTTCCAAAACCAGAAATTGTGTTTTCCTTCCAAAACCAGAAATTGTGTTTTCCTTCCAAAACCAGAAATTGTGTTTTCGCCAAAATCGAAAAATTGTGTTTTCCTTCCAAAACCAGAAATTGTGTTTTCGCCAAAATCGAAAAATTGTGTTTTCGCCAAAATCGAAAAATTGTGTTTTCGCCAAAATCGAAAAATTGTGTTTTCGCCAAAATCGAAAAATTGTGTTTTCGCCAAAATCGAAAAATTGTGTTTTCGCCAAAATCGAAAAATTGTGTTTTCGCCAAAATCGAAAAATTGTGTTTTCCTTCCAAAACCAGAAATTGTGTTTTCCTTCCAAAACCAGAAATTGCGTTTTCAGCCAAAGCCAGAAATTGTGTTTTCGCCAAAATCGAAAAATTGTGTTTTCGCCAAAATCGAAAAATTGTGTTTTCGCCAAAATCGAAAAATTGTGTTTTCCTTCCAAAACCAGAAATTGTGTTTTCCGCCAAAGCAGAAATTGTGTTTTCCTTCCAAAACCAGAAATTGTGTTTTCGCCAAAATCGAAAAATTGTGTTTTCGCCAAAATCGAAAAATTGTGTTTTCCTTCCAAAACCAGAAATTGTGTTTTCCTTCCAAAACCAGAAATTGTGTTTTCGCCAAAATCGAAAAATTGTGTTTTCGCCAAAATCGAAAAATTGTGTTTTCGCCAAAATCGAAAAATTGTGTTTTCCTTCCAAAACCAGAAATTGTGTTTTCCTTCCAAAACCAGAAATTGTGTTTTCGCCAAAATCGAAAAATTGTGTTTTCCTTCCAAAACCAGAAATTGTGTTTTCCTTCCAAAACCAGAAATTGCGTTTTCCGCCAAAACCGAAATTGCGTTTTCCGCCAAAACCGAAAATTGCATTTTTCGCCAAAACCGAAATTACGCTTTTCCAATCAAACCGAAATTGTGTTTTCCGCCAAAACCGAAATTGTGTTTTCCGCCAAAACCGAAAATTGCATTTTTCGCCAAAACCAGAAATTACGCTTTTCCAATCAAACCGAAATTGTGTTTTCCAATAAACCGAAATTGTGTTTTCCGCCAAAACCAGAAATTGTGTTTTCCGCCAAAACCGAAATTGCGTTTTCCGCCAAAACCGAAATTATGTTTTCCGCCAAAACCGAAATTGCGTTTTCCTTCCAAAACCAGAAATTGTGTTTTCCGCCAAAACCAGAAATTGCGTTTTCCGCCAAAACCAGAAATTGCGTTTTCCGCCAAAATCGAAATTGCATTTTCCGCCAAAACCGAAATTGCGTTTTCCGCCAAAACCGAAATTGCGTTTTCAGCCAAAGCCAGAAATTGCGTTTTCCGCCAAAACCGAAATTGTGTTTTCGCCAAAATCGAGAAATTGTGTTTTGCCGCCAAAATCGAAAAATTGTGTTTTCCCGCCAAAACCGATAAATTGTGTTTTCCCGCCAAAACCGATAAATTGCATTTTCCCGCCAAATTAATGAAATACATTTTTCTCAAAATTGTGAAATTATGTTTTCCGTCAAAATCGTGAATTTTTTATTTTAACGATAAAACTATTGTTTTGGGTTAAATTGTAAAGTTATGTTTTCTTTTGTTAAACCCATAAAAACATGTTTTAGTAAGCCCATGGACATCCATTGTCCATTTGGTCTTCGTCCAATTGGACCATGTACCAATTGATCTTTTGTCGAAGTTGGACCATTTATTAATCGCGACGCCCATAACCCGCCAAAATGATTGGATGGACTAAATTTATTGCCAAATTTCGCCTAGTTGATACCTCTATGAATTGCTGACATTTTCATATACAATACAAAATCAAAAAGCAAAAACTATGCGCACACTGACAAAGTATGTCCACAAATGTATATTCAGCATCACATTCTCCAACACGCTACGCATTACTAGACTCTACACATGCCCTATCAAGGAGGCACATGTGCAGTTGCAACCGTGGTCAATACTTCAAGAGACTACAATCCCAAGGACAACCTATACAATTGTGGAGAGTGACAAAGAAGGGAGGGCATATGAATGGATAATACTAACGCTGCATACCTTAATTTGTATCGCTTTTTTCTCCTTTAGGTTAGTAGGTATGTTTTACAAAAATTATTTTCTATGAATATTAAATATAGTCTAGAATAATGTTTCAGGCGAAACAAATTTATAAGTCCAACGGTTGACTTCACGTTCTACAAAAAAACGTATAGTGAGCTGTTAGAAATACATAACGTTAGGTTTTGTACAAATGTTGCTTCAATTGAGCTTTGATAAAATACAAAAGAGTAAAAGCACATATGTACCTTGTTGTTGTGCACTCAACTCAGCCCACTCAGCTATTATTACAAAACGTCGGTGCCAAAGTTGACAATTCTCTGCTAAATACAATCTGATATACGTCTCTTTCTCCACAACAACATGTTGATTGGTTAGTGTGATTAGCAATCCTCACATATAGGGAGGAAATCAAATCCAAACGAAATTTCCACGGAAGCAAGTGATCAAGCCTTTGCGTGCTTACATAACGAGTGACCAATGTGGAAAACATATATATAAAAATTGAATAGATTAGCCTAGTTAGGTTAACAATCTTTTAACAAGAAAAGGGTATAATTGGAAATGTAAGTAATTTAAAAATATGGGTTTGAAACTACGAGAAGGATGGAGAAAGGAAGAAGAAGAAGAAGAAGGAAGAAGGGGGATGCAATTTATATAAGAAAAGGCCTCTCGGCCACATCTCTCTCTCTCACACCCCACCCTACACAGACTCTCTCTCCCCTTTTTTTAGCTCTCTCTCTCTCTCTCTCTCTCTCTCCACGCCCAAATTTTTAAATATTTTCTTTGTACAAAAAAAGTATTGAGAATCGCAAACAAAAGTAAAAAAGTATTGAGAAAATAAAAGTTTAAACAAAAGGAGGAGAGGAGAGGAGATCGTGAGGGAGGCACAACCGAAGAAGGAAAGGAGATAATTAGCGTTACCATTTTTTTTTGGTGATTTTCATCCCTCCTTTCTACACCTGAAGGTGGTACCATCTCTCTCTTCTTCGTGTGTTCTTCCTTAATCTCTTCATCGCTTGCTTCGGATTCCTAATCTGATTCCTTTCAAATTCAATGCTTTATCGAAAATGATTATATTCGAATTATCTTTTTTGAAAAAAAAAAAAATCTGATTTTTATCGGTTTACCTTTGTGTAGTTTGAAATTTCAGATCTGGATTTTTTCTCTCTGCTTCAATTTGGTTTCCTCAATGCTCTGAATTGAAATAGCGATTTTGAGCTTCAGGTTACAATATTCTGAATGCTCTATGACTATTTTCCGCAGCAACGATTTGGATATAATAAGCTCAACTTGTTACACACAAAAAAAAAGTTTTGATTTTTATTTTTTTTGTAGCATTTTTTTTTGTTGATTAATTGATTAGCTAATTGTTAACTTTGACTCACTTTGTTGTGTTTTGTTTTTTGTTTTGTGGTGTTTTTTTTTTTTATAGTGTCTTTGAACGCTCAGCTCCTCCTCAGCCATGGTGGCCACCTCAGCTACATCCTCATTCTTCCCTCTCCCATCTTCCCCCCTCGACCCCACCGCAAAAACCAACAAAGTCACCACCTCCACCAACTTCTCCGGCCTCACCCCCACGCCGAACTCCGCCAGGATGAAGGTTAAACCAAACGCTCAGGCCCCACCCAAGATCAACGGCAAGAGAGTCGGCCTCCCTGGCTCGGTGGAGATCTTGAAGCCTGATAGCGAGACTTCGCAACCAGCACCGAGGACGTTCATCAACCAGCTGCCTGACTGGAGCATGCTCCTCGCCGCCATCACGACCGTCTTCTTGGCGGCTGAGAAGCAGTGGATGATGCTCGACTGGAAACCGAGGCGTTCTGACGTGATTATGGATCCGTTTGGGTTAGGGAGGATCGTTCAGGATGGGCTTGTGTTCCGTCAGAATTTTTCTATTCGGTCTTATGAGATAGGTGCTGATCGCTCTGCGTCTATAGAAACGGTTATGAATCATTTACAGGTACTGATTATGATTATGATTGTAGTCGCTTGTTGTTACTGGACAAACTTAAATATGTATTGCTCTTATGGTTGTGATAGGAAACGGCACTCAACCATGTTAAGACTGCTGGGCTGCTTGGAGATGGGTTTGGTTCTACTCCTGAGATGGTTAAGAAGAACTTGATATGGGTTGTTACTCGTATGCAGGTTGTCGTTGATAAATATCCTACTTGGTAAGCTATTCTCAAACAACTCTGAGAATCACTGCTTCCTTTGTGAGTCATTTGCTTATTCAAATATCTGCCTCATAGGGGAGATGTTGTGGAAGTAGATACATGGGTGAGCCAGTCTGGAAAGAACGGTATGCGTCGTGATTGGCTTGTTCGGGATGGCAATACTGGAGAGATTTTAACAAGAGCATCAAGGTTAGATTTTATTTTTTGGTTTACTTGGGTTAGATATCTGATAATTGAGTTATAATCATCTCCGTGTTGTGTAAACTATTCTTTTTGCAGTGTGTGGGTGATGATGAATAAACTGACAAGAAGATTATCAAAGATTCCTGAAGAGGTTCGAGGGGAGATAGAGCCTTACTTTGTTAACTCAGACCCAGTCCTTGCCGAGGACAGCAGAAAGTTAACAAAACTTGATGACAAAACTGCTGTCTATGTTCGTTCTGGTCTCACTGTAAGTACAAATACTTCACTCTATGTTTCAACAAAGCCTGTAAATTTTTGAGTCTCTTACAGGTTTGGTAATGAACTGTTTGCAGCCGCGTTGGAGTGACTTGGATGTTAACCAGCACGTTAACAATGTGAAGTACATCGGGTGGATACTGGAGAGTGCTCCAGTGGGGATGATGGAGAGTCAGAAGCTGAAAAGCATGACTCTGGAGTATCGCAGGGAGTGTGGGAGAGACAGTGTGCTCCAGTCCCTCACCGCGGTTTCGGGCTGCGATATCGGTAGCCTCGGGACAGCCGGTGAAGTGGAATGTCAGCATCTGCTCAGACTCCAGGATGGAGCCGAAGTGGTGAGAGGAAGAACAGAGTGGAGTTCCAAAACATCAACAACAACTTGGGACATCACACCGTGAAAAAAAAACTCGCAAACATGGGTTCTTTGGTTCGTTTGTAAAACTATACTACCACCTTGCTTGCAACACACTACTCAGAAACAGTTTGGGCCACCTTTGTATATTTTTTTTGGTTCTTATTTTTTTCTTTCGATGGAGGTCCCTTTTATTATATTTATTTTATTTTTTCTTTTCTTTTGGGTGCCAGACAAAAAGGCAATAACTTTCTTATCGTAATATTATTTAAATGTATTTTATTTTGGGGTTTTGTAGCTGTTTCCACCTAAACAAAAGACGTGCATCATGTGCTTTTGTGGCCTGTAAGGAATGTCATGCCTTGTATCTGTCAAAATTATTATTGAGCGGCTATTAAATAGACACGAACAACTAAAACGGTTTATGGTTTGTAAAGCCATAAAGCAAATCATTATTACATGGGACCAAAAAAATAAAGCAATTAATCCAGAAAGTTAAGTCTAGGAGAGGAGTGTTTGAGAGGGAAAGAGACCCAGTAATATATGTAACTTTCATGTACTAAATATGAAAGTTAATCATATCATATGATATGAAACATAGACGTAAACGTTGCTCATCTTGTCTTCCAGCCCAATATAATATTACAGTTCCACTCTGTCCTTGACTTTATAGATTCAAGTCATTACCATTCTTTAAGGGATTGTCAGTGAGATGCTTGTCATTTATTCTCATGCTTACCGTCCACTAACATCACCAATAAGAGTAATATAATTCCAATTTCAGTTAGCTAACTTGTACTTTCTTCAACTACGTGTTGATTAAAAAAAAATGATTTACCAGGATAATTAGTGTTTTACCTTTAGAAACACATCCTATGTATAAAATTCAGTAAATGTTGGTATAATAATTATCAGCTAGGATATATGCAAAAGACGATGCTTATTACACATACAAATTATCAGTTACAAAAACAGAAGATCCGAAGAACCCCCACATAAACTAAATACATTTTGTTATGGAGAACTTTTACGGCCCTTAACCAAACAAGGCCGTAAAGGCCCAAGTCAGCCCAATTAGGCCCAATATCAGCAAAGCAGGCGTGTTCGCTTTTAAAACTGTGGAAAACGGTGGCCATCCCACTCATCCTCCGTCGTCTTGCTCCAACCACCATGGAAGGTGTGGCTATGAAACTCCCCTCTTTCAAATCCCTCGCCCCCGCCGCCATCTCCGTCGCCTCTACCTTCTCCATACGACGGAGCTTCTCCGTCGCTCGCCGCTCCTCTTCGCTATCGGCCACCATCACCGCCGATTCAGAGCCCGTCTCTCTCGGCCATCGCGCTCGTAAAGACTTTCGAATTCTACACCAGGTATCATCAACTCCAGAACATCACTGTGTGGATTGGGATTATTGCTAGTTCCCACTGAAGCTAATTGAGTTTTTTCCAGGAAGTGAATGGCTCTAAGCTTGTGTACTTGGACAGTGCTGCGACTTCTCAGAAGCCTGCTTCTGTGTTGGAAGCCTTGCAGAATTACTATGAGTTCTATAATTCAAACGTTCATAGAGGAATCCACTACTTAAGGTTGTTTTGTGTGTTAATGAGAGAGGATCAGGATTGGATTAGCTGATTTGATAAAAAGTTTTTGTTTGGATGATTGTAGTGCCAAGGCTACAGATGAATTTGAGTTGGCTAGGAAGAAGGTAGCTCGTTTCATCAATGCTTCCGATAGTAGAGAGATTGTTTTCACGAGGAACGCTACTGAAGCCATCAATCTTGTTGCTTATTCTTGGGGTCTTTCTAACCTCAAACCAGGAGACGAGGTGTGTGCGTGCCCCCTTGGTTTCTCAATAGTATCTAATGTTTTACTCGCATGCTGAGGTTAATCCCAATTTCTGGGAGCCAATATAGTTAACTAGTTACTACTCTACGCTTGTTAAAATTGGAATACTGTTTCCCGATGCCAAAAGCTAGAGTCTTAGCAAGAGGGATCAATGTTACTGCATAGCAAATGAGATTTGAATGGTGTTAGCTTTTCAGGTTATACTTACAGTGGCCGAACATCATAGCTGCATTGTCCCTTGGCAAATTGTATCTCAAAAGACTGGAGCTGTTCTGAAGTTTGTGACTTTGAATGAAGATGAAGTTCCGGACATAGACATGTTGAGAGAAATGATTTCTGAAAAGACGAAACTCGTGGCTGTTCATCATATATCAAATGTTCTTGGTAGATACCTTTTTCATCTTCTCATCCGTGAAAGGAAACAGGATTAGGTAAAAAAATTAACCTCTGTTTTTTCTTTCTGTTTAGCATCTTCTCTTCCTATTGAAGAGATTGTGGTCTGGGCATGATGTTGGAGCGAAGGTTCTTGTGGATGCTTGTCAAAGTGTTCCACACATGGTGGTTGATGTACAGAAGCTAAATGCTGATTTCTTAGTTGCGTCTTCTCACAAGGTTTGAGTTGTTTACTTTTTTCTCTTCCTGAGATACATAATAAGCCTTGTGGCAAGCTTATAGTTTTAAAATGATAATCATGCTTCAGATGTGTGGACCTACAGGCATTGGTTTCTTATATGGTAAGAGTGATCTTCTACTTGCCATGCCTCCATTCTTAGGTAAGCATTCTATTGTACAAACAATCATTTTATATGTTTACTCAAGGAGTGGACTTAATTAAGAACCCAATGATATTTAAGGTGGCGGAGAAATGATCTCAGATGTATTTCTAGATCATTCGACTTATGCGAACCTCCGTCCAGGTTGGGGTTTCTACTTGTAGTTACTCATCTGTAAACTTGCTGCAGTTTGTGAATAAGTAGATTCGATATTGTACCAGATTTGAAGCTGGAACACCTGCAATTGGTGAAGCAATTGCCCTTGGAGCAGCATGTGATTACTTGTCAGATATTGGCATGCCGAAAATCCATGAATATGAGGTTCGATACAACTTGACATCAATGACCGTAGTGGACTATTTACATACAGTAGATTTTTCCAGTCACTGAAGTATGGTCAGGCGCACTTATTTTCTAGGAGGACTAGATAAGATGTTTTTGATTTTCATATTTACTTTCTCTAATAATATTTATAATTTCTTATGTCGTCCAGGTCGAGCTTGCTAAGTACCTGTACGAGAAACTGTCTTCACTGCCTGATGTCCGGATATACGGCCCAAGGCCTTCTGAAAGTGTTCAAAGGGCAGCTCTTTGTTCCTTCAATGTGGAGGGACTGCACCCAACTGATTTGGCAACCTTCCTTGATCAACAGGTATGTTATAAATGGGAGCTATCTGTGCCATCACATGCTGTTTTTTCTCTTATCTTCAATGAATATTTATTCTCTGGTGAAAAGTTAGTACCTCAGAGAAGGATAAGGGCACATTAACTTCTCGTTTCCTACTTTGTTCTCTCATTAGAATATCTATTTTAGGATGAAAACTAAAAGAAACTATTGTATGTTGCAGCATGGAGTTGCGATAAGGTCAGGACACCACTGCGCGCAGCCACTCCACCGGTATCTTGGAGTGAATGCAAGTGCACGCGCCAGCCTCTACTTTTACAACACGAAGGAAGACGTTGACTCCTTCATCGTTGCACTTGCAGATACTGCGAGCTTCTTCAATTCTTTCAAATAGAGTGGAGTACACCTTCCAGCTGGATCTCTCAGCTTGTTGTATGCTATATATAAGCTTCAAAAGTCTATTTATTTATTAATCTTCAAGTCCCAATATTTTGAGACCAATACATTACTGGGTTTCTTTCAAATTCAGTTCCGCAAATTTTCAAAACACTCTTGGGGCGTGTTGTATTATTGAGACAAAGGAAAACAAAACATGTTCCAAGATTGAGAACGTAATAAAAAAAAGGTTGAAAAGATAAAGTCTGGAAATGGATTTAACTATTATTGCATTTCAAGCTGTTTGCAAGATAGCAAGCGTCTTTGTTATTTTGGATTCAAAACCTTCATTGAGACTTGCGCTCCCACCATTCCATGAACGTAACTTGAGCCGCCATTGTGTCCAACTTATAGAGTTGCAAGGTGTGGTTGGCGACTTCTTGCCCAAAGGTCCAACCGAAAACACCTCCTCCTAAGAAGGACAATGCAGTACCTGTCGCACCACCAGCAGAAATTAGAGAGGTGTTGAAATTACCAATAGAAAATACAACTACAATTCGAAACAAAGCAGATCAGTAGTTTGCAATATGAAAAACTAAGTATATAGTTCACTTGCTGAATATTATCATTTAATCAAGGATTAAAATGACTTTACCATGTGGACTCCTCGAGTATTTCCAGGCAAAAGCGGCAGTAGAAACAGCTCCAAGAGCAGCTCCGGTAACACCAAAAGTAGCAGCTTCCCTAGCAGTTTTCAGCTGGAAAGAGATGTTTCACAATGTTAACCAAACTTTGACCAACGACACAGATCAAATTCTTTCTATAGTCTATCTATTAACTCCAGTGTTCTTCACGCTTTCACCAAGATTTCTACAGTCAAATTATCTCTTAACTCCATTGCCTGGAATGATGGTCTATTCCTAAAGATCAAAAAGCCAAAAACTCTACCCAGATGTATGACAATAGCTAATCCCATAGATAATGAATCAAACAAAAAAAATCATCCATAAGGAAATACGGTGGGTCCATGAAGGGGATCGGAAGCTATAAACTCTTCAACGTCGGAGGAAGACCAAGAAGGAAGAGGCGTATCGCGTTTGGTGAACCTCGTGTAATTCTCCAGGAACGACAACCTCTCCTCCCAGAACCCCTTGATTCCATCCACAAATGAACTCGAATCTCCCATCTTTGATTCTTCTCCCCACTTTTTTTCTCTCTTTCCTCAGATCGAAATCGATAAACAAAACAAACAATTGCTTTCGCTCGGAGACGAGCATATCACTCCTCTACGCCGCTCACATAATCTAATTCAGTACACCTACTAATAAGTTCCCGCCACGTGTCTCTTTCTATCATTTAATCTTATTAAATATGGTGCCTATTCCAACTACTCCCTCTCTAATCGTCGCTAAACAACTTCCCAACCAAATTCATCTTACTAAAAAGTCTTCAGTGTAACAAACATGGCGACCACGGTCTTCTCCAAGCTCTCGAAGATCTTCTTCCTCTTCGCCCTCTACTGCGCTCTCGATCCCTTCAAACACAGCTCCATCTCCAAGTACCCTGTCTTCCAGACTTACAAGATCGACATGCCGCCGTTGTCGTCTCTCCCCAAGGAGAGAGACCACGAGAATCTTCTCCAGAACTCGGAGATCAGATTCCCAAACGAGGTTCAGGGTCCCGAGAGCATTGCTTTCGATCCGCTTGGCCGTGGTCCCTACACCGGCGTTGCCGACGGTCGTATCCTCTTCTGGGATGGCACTCGCTGGACCGATTTTGCTTACACGTCCAACAATCGGTGAGTCTGTTAGTTCAATTGGAATCGATTTTTGTGATAAAAAGTGATACCTTTTACTACTAGGCCTGCGCATTTTCAGCAGGTTCGGTCTGGTGTCTGAGTAATTCGGGTAGGGTGTTACAGGATCCATATAGGAGGAACATGCAAATTTTTGGTTCTCATTGGTAAAATTAGGAACCAACTAATATCCCAAAAAAAACTTAGGTTCCCGTTCGGTTTGGGTAGTTCAGGTAATTCAAGTAAAATATCAGATATTCCAAATAAAATATTGAGTAATTGGAATGATTCAGATAAAAACCTCGGGTTATTTTGGATATTTTAGATAAAATATCCGATTTTGTTTTTGATAATTTTGAATAGTTGGGATATTTTTGAAAGTATAGGTTAGGCCTGGGCATTTTACCCGGACCCGAAGACCCGAACCGGAACCGACCCGAAAATACAGGTTCGGGTCCGGGTCCGGTTCAAGCTAAGTACCTATTGGGTCTTTTTTTTTGGACCCGCGGGTCTCGGTTCGGATCCGGGTCCTACCCGAGACCCGTTCGGGTACCCGCAAATAATTGTATATACTAGGTATATTTGGGTGATTGGGTATATTTTTGGTATTTCGGATTTTTTTTAAAGTTTCGGGTTTGGATTTTCGGGTATAATTGTAGGTTTTTGGTGAAATTTTAGATTTTTAGAAAATAAAATTTGGGTATTCGTTAAAATTCAGGTATGTTTTGGGTTTTGGTCTGATTTTGGATAAATTTTGGGTATTTTTGCGGTTCTTGAATTATTTTAGAGTTTTCGTCCAGTTCGTTATTTGGTCCTAAATACCGAACCGATCGAATCAAATATACCCAAAAATTTTGGGTATTTTACGGGTATTGAAATTATAGACCCGGACCCGACAAGATCTGACCCGGAACCGACCCGAAAAGTTATAGGTACCTATACGGGTCTAAATTGCTAGGATCCGAAGGACCCGGATCCGACAATACCCGACCCGAACCCGATCCGAAGACCCGGATGCCCAGGCCTAGTATAGGTTTTTCAAACATTTTTGATTCTGATAATATTTTTATGTATTCAAGTACCCGTTCGGTTCTCGGTAGAGTATTGGTTCAGTTCAGTTATTATAGATAGAGAAATATAAGAACTGTTTGAGAGTATTTGAGGTTTTGATGTGGTTCTGATTTCGGTTAGGTTTCGTTTATTTTGCCCAGGCCTTAATTACTACTGAGGTGTGTTTGAAATGCTGTGATGTTATGTATGTTTAGGTCAGAACTGTGTGATACAAAGTCTTCACTGTTGGCTTACTTAAAGAATGAACATATATGTGGACGGCCTTTGGGTCTTCGGTTCCACAAGAGAACTGGAGATTTGTACGTTGCGGATGCGTATTTTGGGATAATGAAGGTCGGTCCTGAAGGAGGTTTGGCTACTTCACTTACAACCGAGGGAGATGGAGTGCCTTTGAGATTTACCAATGATCTTGACGTTGATGATGAAGGGAATGTCTACTTTACAGACAGCAGCTCTGTTTTCCAACGAAGGTATGTAAAGGTTCTATGACTCTGCACTTGTGTTTCCTGTGTCTTTTTGAATAAAACTTGACCTTCAGTCCTGATTAAAACCCTTTTTTTTTCAGGAACTT
The DNA here is from genome assembly GCA_016771965.1 of Brassica carinata. Lineage (NCBI taxonomy): Eukaryota > Viridiplantae > Streptophyta > Magnoliopsida > Brassicales > Brassicaceae > Brassica > Brassica carinata. The sequence continues at coordinate 52,476,121 of CM028693.1, read as the reverse complement.
CATGCACTTGATTGTCTCCGGGAAGACACCGGGAGAGTGTTGAAATACAATCCAGAAACAAAGGAGACTACTACTCTCTTGAGAAATCTCCAGTTCCCTAATGGCTTATCACTTGGCAAAGACGGCTCCTTTTTCATTTTCTGTGAAGGATCAATTGGAAGGTGCGTCCTTCATCTTATTCCCTCTGTGTCTCCTCCATCTTAGCCAACAAGTATCATATCATTCTCATGCTTCCACAGTATTGCGTGTTAAATATATTTGGCATAACTCTAAGTCTCATGTTGTCTTCTTTCTTTGTCACTCAGATTAAGGAAATACTGGTTGAAAGGGGAGAAAGCAGGAACATCAGAAGTGGTAGCTCTGTTACATGGGTTCCCTGACAACATCCGCACAAACAAAGACGGAGATTTCTGGGTAGCGGTTCACTGCCACCGCAACATATTCACACACGTTATGGCGCATCACCCGAACGTGAGGAAGTTCTTTCTGAAGCTGCCAATAACAGTCAAGTTCCAGTACTTGCTTCAGGTAGGTGGTTGGCCTCATGCTGTTGCCGTGAAGTACAGTAAAGACGGGAAAGTGCTGAAAGTGTTGGAGGACAAGCAAGGGAAAGTGGTGAAGGCAGTTAGTGAAATAGAGGAGAAAGATGGGAAGCTTTGGATGGGAAGTGTATTGATGTCTTTCATTGCAGTATATGACTTGCCTTAGTTTCAAAAAATAACTTTTATTGATTTTGCAGATTTATTATACTTGCCACGAGGTTGCAACATCTCTTTATCGAACTCTGTTTTTGATGCAAACAATAAATAATTATATTATATAGTTTTTCATGTACAGTTCTTGTTTCAGGTCAAACACGATCACATAACTTCACAATTCATAAGTTTGCTTCCTAACTTATGTCTGATAGGTTAGCTATTAGTGTACTTTGCAATAAATGCATGTTTCACAATTATGCAAGTCTACTTTTTATAAACGAAGAAGTCTTGACTTCATGATTAACACACTTTTGGGAAGCTTAATATAACATATTATGGCCCCGATTGGGGATTAGGCTTTCGGTTTTAGTACAAGTTCTATTTCTGACCCAAAAAAATTAGTGAAGCGTAAATTAACTTTCACCATTAAAAAAATTATAGTTCCAATTAGATATTTAAAAATGTCAGAAATAACATTCGAAGTTTTAAAAACCAAAATTTCCAGAGCCAAAACTTTAAATCCAAAGTCTAAAGTTAAAATCTAAAGCAAAAGTCGTTACCAATTGAAGCCTATCTACGTTTAAACAAGTTTTTTTCTCGCAGAAATTGTTCTTGTTTGTATATGAAAACGTGGCCTTATTATTTAAGTGCACGCTCTGAGAAACGATGGAAAATGTAACAACACTTTGTACTAGATACTATGTTTGACCAAATCAATTACGAAACTAACAACATTTATTTTGTTAAATTACCACTTTTTGGTAACCCATATATATATATATTTCTAAAATGGATATAGACAAATAAAAAACAGTATGTGACCTCTACATATACTTTCGACTCTCTTTATATAAATAAGGAAAATAGTGGAAGAAAACAAAAGGAACATTTGAAAAAATAAACTAAAATTTACCTAATAAAAAGAAGAAGAGTAAAGTGCATATGATCTTCTATGTAAGTTGCCTAGAACAAATCTTACTTTTCAATATCGTTGTCTACTTTCGAATATAGTCTCTCTTAAAAAAACTATTTGTGTGTGACTGTGTGTGTTTCTAAAAATTAGTCACTTTTTAATTATGTTCATATATGACACTATGATTATATACAAAAACCCTAATGAAAATGGAGGTTGAAATTTTCTTTTAAAAAAACATAATAATGAAGGAAGAAAAAGTGCAGTGAAAAAAGAAAGATTAAAGGTGTGTGGACAAGACCCGTCAGAGGCACAAAGAGCCAAAGACATCCAAAGACCCCAACTAACATGATTTGACGTTTCAGATTCTGTTTTTCTTTTGGACCCCTCTTCATTAAACGTTCTCTTCTTCTCTTTTTTCACTCCCTTGTTCATTTTATATGTACATCCTCTATTATACGCAAGTTTTAACTATTTTCTTTCTTTCTTTAAAGAGAAAAAGACAAAAATAACAATAAATCAAGTTTATGTTCCCAAACTAGCACTTAAGGTCAAAAATCACAAAAATAGCACTTAATGTTTTATCAAAAGTCACAAACTTAAGGTTTAGAAGTAAAGGGTGAGGTTTAGGATTTAGGGTTTAGAGTTTAGGGTTTAGGGTTTAGATTTTAGGGTTTAGGATTTAGGGTTTAGAGTTTAGGGTTTAGAGTTTAGGATTTAGGGTTTATGGTTTAGGGTTTAGGGTTTATGGTTTAGGGTTTAGGGTTTAGAGTTTAGGGTTTAGGGTTTAGAGTTGAGAAATGAGGTTTTGGGGATAAGATTTCAAATTTTGAAAAATGAAAAAAATTAAAATTTTCAAAGGATAAACTTAGAAAGATGCTATTTTGGCCATTTTAGTTTTTGATTGCTATTTTTGTGATATAAATTTAGAAATGTGCTATTTTGGAGATTTGTCTATTCTTTAAATGTGTGTGCATGGACCAGAGACGATGGATGAGGTACGTAAGTGTCTCCAACACTGTTGCAGAGACTTGAAAATGTGACCCACTTCTCTAACCTTCGTCGAGAAATTTATGGTGATGAGAGATAAAGAGATGGTTTTCATCAAGCATAGCCAGTGACGGAGGTAGGACAATCTTTTAGGAGGGTCAGTTTCGAAAAAATGGCATAATTTACATGGGCCATGTAGCTAAGATTACCAATAGTTACATAGTTTTTGTAGAATTATACCAGTAAAAAAATTTAACAGAAAATTCACCTGGGACAGTTGACCCATGTGCCAACAGTTTGGCTCCGCTACTGAGCATAGCCACATGCCACAGTTCGTAGTGTCTACTAGAGATAAAAAAAAGTAGTCTGAATTATCCGGTTTAGTTCAGTGGTTTGATTAAAATTTAATTAGTTAATATTTTTGTATTAAGAGGTCTAGGTTTCAAATCATAGATAATGTAAATTATGCAGATTAAATGAGAAAATATATACATGAACATGAGATCTTCAACATGGTGAAAAAATACCAACAGAATATAAAATGGTTTAGGATGATGCAATCAAACATGGATCTTCATAAAACATCTTAAATTATCGCATTTAGAATCATTTTGGAATATTTTTCATAGTTTATAATAGTATAATTAACCAACGTTAAAAAGATTAACTAATTTATACAATGAACTATTAACTACGAAAGAAGTTATCAAAATTTTTAACAAAATTCAAATGTTCTTAAAAAATTTCATGTAACACTCAAATATTAGCAATGTACCGTACTATAAAATAATGTTTTATATATTTTCTAACAGGGTAAAATTTTATTTATTTTCTTCACTACTACGCATTATAGTTTATTATACCACAAGTAGAAGACTAGTTTTTTTTTAATGTTGGATATTTATGATATTACAAACTATGAGAAATAATCGATAGTTATGTCTGTCTTATGAGTATTTGCATCTAACTGCACCATTCTGAGTCTTCCTATGAGATCTACGCTTGGCGGTACTTCTTGCACCATGGTGAATATTTCTTGTAAGTCTTATTCATTAATCTACATAATTCCGCATTTTGCGGCTGACAGGAGAAGACACGAGCACTGATTTCTCATCCAGTTGTTCTTTAAAAAGAAATAAAAACTGTTAAAATCAAGCAATTTATGTATTCATTGGGAGCCTTTGCTTTTTGTAAAGAATGTTTCTTTGGAATGAGTGATTTTCAGAATAATCCCAGCAGTCAGCACCATAAAAGTTACCATATCATATCCCAAGATGGAATTTATTTTCTTACCACTCTATGTTACATTCTACTGTACATAATACTGTACATATATCTTTATAATATACATAAATAACTATGTAAAGTCCAACTACACTTTTATTTACTAATTATGATTCTTGATAAAACTCCTTTTCTTCAAAATTCTATAACTAATTGTAATTGTATAAAATCACTCGTATTCCTGTAAGCTTGTGAGTTAGTAGTATCTACAACTGCTATAAAGTATAAACTTCGCATTATATAAGTTCGTGACCACACAAAAAGTTACACCTTTTCAGAACGAGGAAAGAGGAAATGATATTACAATCTTCTTAAAGGAGATTCTTCTTAAATAATTAGGTTCAAATATGAAAACCATATATGGGTTTCACTTATTAGGATAATATAAGCTAGAAACGAAGTTATAGATGGAACCCACACATGAAAAAGAAAGGGACATACATGTATATGTATGTATATATATATATATATATATATATATATATATATATATATATATATATATATATATATATATATATATATATATATATATATATATATATATATATATATATATATATATATATATATATATATATATATATTAATAATATTATATGTGGGTCCCGTGAATTACCCGTAAGTTTTGATGAAACGGTACTGGTATAAATACTTTTTTATGGATCATGCGGATCAGATTTTTAACAAAAAAAAATTCTCGACCCGTAGATTGGTGGGTCAAGCGGGGCAGATTTGACCCGCTATCCAACACTACCATAACCCATTAATTCCTCATCATCATAACCTCTTATTGTTGAGGAATGACAAAGAAATGAATCCAACCACACACATTATTATTATTTTTCCAATTTGATACATTAACACGAACTATTATTTTGACCATTTACAAGTATACTACACACATTTCATGTTTAAAATAACATAGACAAGTTCGTTTTCATGGTTGTGAACGGGAAAATGGTCATTGCGTAGCAATATACTTCTATATTTTCCAAAATTCTATTTGTTTCATACAAAAATCGCTAGTTTGCGTAAATTATTCAGGCGCGCAACCATTCAAAATAAAAGTTTCAAAGCTGCCGGTGAATGACATTCTAAAAAATAAAAGCGTGACTAATTATAATCATGATATTCAACCGGATTGCGCATTTTGCGGCTGACAGGAGAAGACACGAGCACTGATTTCTCATCCAGTTGTTCTTTAAAAGAAATAAAACTGTTAAAATCAAGCAATTTATGTATTCATTGGGAGCCTTTGCTTTTTGTAAAGAATGTTTCTTTGGAATGAGTGATTTTCAGAATAATCCCAGCAGTCAGCACCATAAAAGTTACTATGCAGTATTAGTGAAGATACCAGGGCCAAGTTGATTATGAAATTCTACACGGTTGTACTTGCAAGCTGTACCAAATCTGTAATAGGTAGCAAAAACCAACATAAAACTGATAAGAAGATTCATTTTTTAGATCAACGATATTCTAATCAGATAATTAATCAATGTGCAATATTCATATATAAATTTTAAACATGCTTATAATTTAGAAAATAATCTGTTTATGTTGTTAACTAAATTAAAATTAGACACGGACTATTTTCACCACTAGTTCTAAGAAAGTTTAATGGCAAAAATATGAGTAACCAATAATAAATTTAGAAAATGAATGAATATTTAAAAGTAATAACTCACCATAAAAAAATATTGAAAAGTCTAAAATGAGCAAGAAATTTAAATTTATTATTATAAAAGTATTGAAATATTTGAAACACTTAAACAGTTAATTTAAGAATTCATGTGACATTATCAAAATTGCGGAACATAATTTAATATTGTATGAACAATTTAAATTCTTACCAGTGTGTACGGTTTTTGTTAATTGTTATAATAAAATTAATAAATTATAGTGACTATATTTTTGTAACATCTTAACTTTATTGATTATCAAATTATTGTAACTGATTACATGATGTATAAACAACATATTGTAAATAAGAATATTAGACAGAGACAGCAGTAATACGATACTTCTTAACTGATTCGTTACTTTTTCTTATTTTCATTCCTGGTCTTGTATAATCTATGTAATGGCTCTCATTTGTTGTGAAAATGCCTTTTATTTTTAAGTAGATCATAAGATGCGATCCATCTGTTATATCGCAATCCATTCTCAGCATAAGCATTCACACTGCAGGAGATGACATGTTTAATTCACATGTCCATGATATTGATATTCTTTTGCTTTGAAACCAATAAAGTTATATCTTCAAGTTATTATGATGTATAAGCAACATCTTTTGACTCCTTATGTCTTTGAAGCCTTGGCTCCCCTGTATCACTCCCGTATATTTTGGATCCAACACTAGATCTAGGAAAAATAATCATTACCTCCGGGTCTCAACCCGTTTAATTTGACCGCGGGTGGGGCAGGGCGGGCGGGTGCAGGTTGAGTATGTTTTATGCGGGTGAATGCGGGTCGACAAAATTTAAATTGTGAATACCCGCTAATCCACAAAATAAAATAAAAAGAAGTTTTTAAAAATATGATTAAATAAAAATCTTATTACACCAAATAAGAAAAGAAAAGACCAACTATATTCTCTTTATATTTAATGTGTTAGTTGTGGTAAGATTCAAAATTTGTAACTTATTTTATAATAACACAAACTAAGATTATATTTTGTGTTATTTTGCAAGTTGTAACTTATTATAACTTATTTCATATTTAAATATGCAAAAAAATCGTTAGCTAGAGTAAATTATTCAGGCGCGCAACCATTCAAAATAAAAGTTTCAAAGCTGCCAGTGACCTTCTAAAAAATAAAAGCGTGACTAATTATAATCATGATATTCAACCGGATTGCGAGTTTTGCGGCTGATAGGAGAACGAGCACTGATCTCTCATCAAATTGTTCTTTAAAAAGAAATAAAAACTGTTTGAATCAAGCAATTTATGTATTCATTGGGAGCCTTTGCTTTTTGTAAAGAATATGGAATGAGTGATTTTCAGAATAATCCCAGCAGTCAGCACCATAAAAGTTACCATATCATATCCCAAGATGGAATTCATTTTCTTACCACTCTATCACATTCTACTGTAATACTACTGTACATGGGCTTATATGTAGTACATATATCTTTATAATATACAGAAATAACTATGTAAAGTCCAAACACACTTTTATTTACTTATGATTCTTGATAAAACTCCTTTTCATTATTTCAAAATTCTATAACATGAATAGAAATTGATATAAAATCACTCGTATTCCTGTAAGCGTGAGTTAGTAGTATCTACAACTGCTATAGAGTATAAACATCGCATTATATAAATTCGTGACCACACAGAAAGTTACACCTTTTCAGAACGAGGAAAGAGGAAGTGATATTATAATCTTCTTAAAGGAGATTCTTCTTATATAATTAGGTTCAAATATGAAAACCATATATGGGTTTCACTTATTAGGATAATATAAGCTAGAAACGAAGTTATAGATGGAACCCACACATGAAAAAGAAAGGGACATACATGTATTTGTATGTATGTATATATATAAGTAAGGTAATGTATGGATCTTCCTCTTCCTTGCCTTCTCTTCCATTACACCAGCGTACACATACATACATATATAATAGCCATTTATCAATATATATGTAAAGGCTTCAGTAATAGCCATTAGACTTTTGGCCTGCAACTGTCTGGTCTATTTGCTTGCCTTTTTTGTTGCCATCCAGCTTTAATCCAAAGTGAATGTGAGGAAAATGTGCCCACTACACAAAAAAAATGGCATTTAGTTTTTAGAAAAGTATACTGTAATAAACATTCCACCACTTGTGCATAGTAGAATCCACTAGCTTATGGTATATACAGTAATATTTCAAAGGTTCAACCTAGCTCACAACAGTGAAAAAGATCAAACCCTAGAATTTTCTCACCACTAATTAGTTTATGGCATCTCTAATACTTGTCAGAAATAGATGATTTTATCTAATCATGTGTTTGCATATCAGTATTTTTTTTACAAAAATTGGTTATCTAAATTAAACAAAAAATATATAAAAATAGAGTTAAAATTACATTTACCAAGTTTTTATTAGAAAACATCTAGTAAAGAAGTGTAATATAAGTATATATATAAATATATATGTAAAGGCTTCAGTAATAGCCATTAGACTTTTGGCCTGCAACTGTCTGGTCTATTTGCTTGCCTTTTTTGTTGCCATCCAGCTTTAATCCAAAGTGAATGTGAGGAAAATGTGCCCACTACACACCAAAAATGACAAATTTAAATATTTTTAAGAGTATACTGTAATAAACATTCCACCACTCGTGCATAGTAGAATCCACTAGCTTATGGTATATACAGTAATATTTCAAAGGTTCAACCTAGCTCACAACAGTGAAAAAGATCAAACCCTAGAATTTTCCCAACACTAATTAGTTTATGGCATCTCTAATACGTATCAGAAATAGATGATTTTATCTAATCATGTGTTTGCATATCTGTTTTTAAGATTGGTTATCTAAATTAAATAAAAATATATAAAAATAGAGTTAAGAATTACATTTACCAAGTTTTTTATTAGAAAACATCTAGTAAAGAAGTGTAATATAAGTATATATATAAATATATATGTAAAGGCTTTAGTAATAGCCATTAGACTTTTGGCCTGCAACTGTCTGGTCTATTTGCTTGCCTTTTTGTTGCCATCCAGCTTTAATCCAAAGTGAATGTGAGGAAAATGTGCCCACTACACACCAAAATGACAAATTTAAATATTTTTAAAGGAGATTCTTCTTAAATAATTAGGTTCAAATGTGAAAACCATATATGGGTTTCACTTATTAGGATAATATAAGCTAGAAACGAAGTTATAGATGGAACCCACACATGAAAAGAAAGGGACATACATGTATTTGTATGTATGTATATATATAAATATATATATTTCTAGTTACGTTTTTTTTTTCCTACTTCGAAATGTTATTTTATTTGTATCTTCTTCATAACTCTCTTTAATTCTGATGTCGGTGCCATAAATTATAAAGAAATTTGTTTTTAGCTACCTCTCGTAATTAGTTCATATATACGTGGAAGAATGATATAAGACGGAAGCTTACATTTTTCGCAGCTGTGCTAAACGCCTCGCGGTGGCTAATCTCTGGATTACCAGCCTTGATCCTTTGGATTTCCTCTCTAGTTAGGAATAAATAGTTTTAAACTTCTTGTGAAGGAGTTGGGAAAATATCATTTAAAGAAAAACTTAAAATTACATAAAACACTTACTTGATAAATCTGTTGTAGGCCGAAGGAACGCGTTGTCTTTTCTCAGGCGCTGCCATGAAAATAAAAATTATGGACTCATTTCATATATATGTATGCAAACTTCAAAATACTTGCGTATCAAACGTTAGACGTATAAGAGCGACTTACGGCGAATAGGAGGCATTCTAGGAACCTCACGTTCTACATTTTCTGACAGTGTGGTCGAGAAATGATTGAAGCTCCTAGAAGATGATCCGTGTTCTTTTCTTGTTACCGAAGAGGTTATGTGTTGCTTATGTTGCTTCATGATTGCAAAGACTATATCACTCATAATTCTACCAAAATGTTGAAGTCATAATGATTATTATGGTACCTGAAGATCTTGATGAATGGGAGGAGGAGAGCTTTGATGAAGTGAAACTCCGATGTTGAGAGAGAGCAAATTGGTACAATGGCCACATCTCACCGTCACAAGTGTGAACAAGCTTGCGTATGGTACACTTACCTGATCACACATAACAATTTGCAAAATCTCTTTAATCATTTGCCTATACGGACAAGTTATTGTCTTGCTTACCACTATTCTACAATTAGAGTGGTTGGTTAGAACAACCTACACTGTAATATATAGGGTATAACTTAATTACACCTTGCATGAAATAATCAACAGAGATTTTTGGATAGTACGTATGTTAACTGTTCCTTTCTATACAACAGTACTTTTTGTTAATTATAGAACAGGGTCTCTTGATTTGACAAATACATATCCAACTAATATTTTCCAGTGTAAAATTTTTTTTTGTTGACTAGCCATCGAATAGATTAGTCAAAGAAAATTCTTAAGATCAACTGAAAGAGATCGATATTTAGGGTTTATTTCATAATATATTTAATCTGTAATTTCACTGATCGTAAATAACAAATTTATGCGTGGTACAATGTATTTAAATAAGAAAAAATGTATATTTATTAGTACCTTATAATCTGAAACATTTATATAGAAGGAAATCATAGTATATTTTATATTTTCATATGTGCAAGATAGTCCATAGTTTTCTTACATATATCTATGATCCAACAATTGAAACTCTTATCATGCATCTGCCTTCATTACGTTAATAAATTAAAAAAAATGTGTAAAAGGGTCACTTAAGAATATGCATATATCTTCTCTATTAAAAGAGAAGTACCATTTTTATCTACTATTTAGAAGTCTACTAGGACCATTTCATTAATCACATAATATGATATAATAATTAATAGGAATATTAATAATAAATTAATTTTAACTATAGATTTGAATTTTATTTTCAGTTATAACAAAATCTGTTGAGAAAAATCTAACAAAATCCTACTAAATTTTTAAATAATTTTTATTTAATATTTGTTTAATTAATTTCGTAATTAAATAATATAATGCTTTCATTTAAATAAATTATCATCTACCACTAAAACGGGTTCAAATTTTTTAATCATGTCAGATTTGTTTTATACAAATGATGTTATTAACATATGTTAAAAATTTATTTCTACAGCTATATATTTTCAAAAATCATATGTTGAAGAATATTTTTTATTTGATGATTTCAAATTATGAAAACTCGAAAACGTAATAAAAAAGGTAAAATGTATAAAACAAACTCCTATATTAATAAAGTAATAAGAAACTTAAACAATAAAATTAAAAAGTTATAAAATACTAAACACTAAAATATAAATTGTATATTTAAATTTATATAATAATATTAAAATTAAATATTTATAAAATGAAAATATACCCGCACTATGTGCGGGATAAACTCTAGTAAATATATATGAGGGATGTATTTTTGTGTATGGTGGGTTCTGATTACTCATATGTCTGACACAAAATCCTCAAGGCAATATGATAAAAGATAGTAAAGCGATGAAGAATGGTTGATGAAGGCTTGTAAGGAGAAGACAGTCATGTTAGAAAACGACCTGACCTTAACCACAGCCCATAAAGTCATTAACACGTTATGTGAGGGTACCATCTTATATTATAATCTTCTTTATTTTTGTATATGCATCCAATCCGAAGTGGTCAAGATCGGCCATGATTTAACAGTCGGTAGCTTTTGTATAGATTAAGAAATTGTTGCTCGAACTGGGTAGAACAAATCTTTTGTACTTCCCACTACAACACCACCCTTATTTTGTGCAAGAAGACCTTCAACATTTTTAGTTAAATGTGCCCGTTTTGTCCCTAACCAGAGTGATGCTACATCTCCACTATTTATTTATCTGTAGTCATAACGTTTATAAACAATCAACTTAGAAGGGTTTCTCGTGATTGCTCCTTCTTAAAATCTTCTACAACTCACACACTTTAGTACATGACTTATATACAAGTTATGGCACTTGGGATACCGCTACACTAGTTTAAACGACGTTCTGACTAAGTGTTCTAGTCAGGTTTTCGTGATAGCTTATGGATCATAAATCAATGATTTATATGTTACATATCATTCTATAGAAAGATATGTACACACATCAAAATCAAACATTCAAATGTATGGATACTATTAAAGAGTCACATAAAACCATTAAATAGTAAACAATGTCAAGCCAGCAGCCTGCGAAGCTGGAAAAAATAGTGACATTTAAATCAAAATTGAAACTATATATATATATATAATAAATTTAGCCTCACCTTACTGTAGGAAAAAGGAAAATTTAAGAACCAAAAAATGGTTTTAACATTATCAGCTGTTGATGTGATGTAAAACATTTTTACATGGACCACGCTTTGTAGATCAAAGATCTATGATTGATATGATATATGTATACATGTGTCACATACTACAGTTATATATACAAAATAATACGAAGTCAGACTATAAAGCTGGAAAACTTAATGAAAGATTTTGAGCCTGTATCACATGAATACAGGCAGCAACTCTCTATCTACCAATTCCTTTTACAGGAAGTATTAATGGCGATTGGAACTTAGGGAATTATGAGTAGTATTTAAGAAAATGAAGAATTTACTAAAACACCAAAGAAAAATATATCTCTAAAGCGACAAAAAAACTTCAGAAAATTGTGAGATCAGGGAAAGAAGATGCTTTTGTTGCAGACTATAAACCTACGCATAGAGCCCTAAATCTGTTCAGGAGCTCTTTCCCTTGAGTTTACTTTGTTAGAGCACTACAAACTATGGTTCATTTACTTGTTTGGGTATATATCTCATCACCCGTTAGAGAGAGCCATCTCGAGAAAAAAGTAAAACAAAAATTTAGGGTTTCTTTTCTTTTCTCGAATTAAGAAACTTCCCCTATATATCATCATCAACAATCAAAGGAAAAGGTACGTTGATTCATGAAACAGATGCAAAACTCATCATAAAATATTTATCACCAATTATGTGATTGATAGAAAGATAACTGTATTAATTAAGTTAGAAAAATGAGATCTATCTCTGTGTTAATCTGGAACACTCTTTCTTTTGAGAAAGATTTACAGTTTATAATACTAAGGAAGCAGGGTACTAGAGAGAGATTACCGCTAAAATCGTCGTGCAGAAGTTGCAGTGGACATAGCAAACACGCTCAGATGATGTATCAATAGACATTTGTAATGTGTGGCTTCTGTTCAATGATATATCTCTTCTTGTTTGGGATATATATGAAACTTTTAGTTATGCGAGTGAGATCAAAGAAGGAACTATTTGATCTTGAAAGAATAAACTAAAGAAAAGGCAAGCAAAGGAGAGATGAAGAAGGATAGAGAGAGGAGAAAGATGGGTGGAGGAAGTGTACAAAAAATCTGAAAAGACTAATGGGGTTTATTTGGAGTGGAAGAGAGACAAGTGGGGACTACACTACAATGTTCTTCCTTTTTTTTTTTTACTTACAGATATTTTTTCCAGATAACTAAGAGAGTTAAATACTTAATGGTAATGTGAATATTTACCCGTGTATTTTTTTTCATATTTACATCTTTGATACATCAAATAATTTTAAAGGGTACATTCGATATATTAACCCAATCAACCCATCATCTACTGTACTTACGTATTTCCAATTTTATGCTGAAACTGTGTTGCGTTTTTGCAACACTGATCGAATAATACATTAAAATCTAAAGCCCTCACTTTTATAGTATTCATTCATATAGTAGACGGATTTTATTCCATACATTTTAATATCCGGCGTATTTGATAGTTGTAGTTTATGAAAGATATGCAAGGGAAAGAAATGTACATTTCCATTGATAGACGATTGATGTATCTGGCCATTCACCAAATGAAAATGTTCGTAAGTTTATTACATCATGAGAGTCAGTTTATGAAATATATATATACATATATGCAAGTCAACGAGATGCATATATTTTAATTGATCAACTTTTTAACGATTTATGTGTCATTTCACCGTTGAACAAAAAAAATGTGTCATTTCACCAAATGAAGGTCCCCTTAAAGAATATGACATCATAAAACTGGTTATAGGATTCTTTTTTATTACTTATTTGCTACGCGATCCATTATGTCAAATCTCTTCCACTGTTAATTTAGGAAAATAATATAACCTTATCAATTATGGATATATGTATATCATCGCAGGTATATTAATAGAGAGACATTAAAAAAATTATAACATGTAGTTTGTATTAATTAAAAAAGTGTTATGTTGAGTTGTCACATAATTGAAATGTTAATTTTGCTTACGTGGCGGCTTGAGAATCAATTAAAAATTTTGTTAGTCCAAAATTAAATTGTTAGGGAATGTTATATTATATAGTATGTCCATTATGGACCATTCATTTATCAAATTGAAATTATTATATATTATTTCCTTAAATAAAACATACGAAATTACCTAATGTGACTAAGATATATAATAAAAATTTAGATTTTTTTGTATATGTTATATTTTGAATTTTTCAAAACGAGTATAAATTACTAAAACTGTTAAAAGTCTCACATAAACTTTTGTGATCAAAGTTTAAATTTTTTTATGTAATAAGATACAATGATTATAAAATCATCTGAATAAATAATTTTATTTTAATAGGTGTTTATGTTAATATATATATATATATATTTCATATCGTTTAAATTAAACTATACATCATATGAAAATACATACTTATATTTTGATATCTACGTTGAACATATATTGAAAAGTTAATATTTTAATTTTGAAATCTTCATTGTTTTTTTTTAAATGATTATAAATTATTTAAACAACTAAACATTCCACATTAAAAAAATCGTTGGTGCAAAATTTTGTTACGCAAATATGCAAATGATCATAAAATCATATGAGTAGAAACATCATTTAATATATATCCGAATTAAAAGTATACTATATATTTATGTTAATATCATTTAAATTTAATTATGTATCATATACGAGAGATAAGATTGATTGTTTTGATTTATTTACCTAAAATGATTGCGAATAAACAAGAACGGTCGTTTGATTTATATGTGCACGCCAATTTTTTACATAATAGTAACTGATTTCATAGCTATTTAATATATAATTATTATTTTATTATTTCATAATATACAGAAAAATATAAAATAAGTAATAAATATAAAATATTTATCACCAATTATGTGATTGATAGAAAGATAACTGTATTAATTAAGTTAGAAAAATGAGATCTATCTCTGTGTTAATCTGGAACACTCTTTCTTTTGAGAAAGATTTACAGTTTATAATACTAAGGAAGCAGGGTACTAGAGAGAGATTACCGCTAAAATCGTCGTGCAGAAGTTGCAGTGGACATAGCAAACACGCTCAGATGATGTATCAATAGACATTTGTAATGTGTGGCTTCTGTTCAATGATATATCTCTTCTTGTTTGGGATATATATGAAACTTTTAGTTATGCGAGTGAGATCAAAGAAGGAACTATTTGATCTTGAAAGAATAAACTAAAGAAAAGGCAAGCAAAGGAGAGATGAAGAAGGATAGAGAGAGGAGAAAGATTGGTGGAGGAAGTGTACAAAAAATCTGAAAAGACTAATGGGGTTTATTTGGATTGGAAGAGAGACAAGTGGGGACTACACTACAATGTTCTTCTTTTTTACTTACAGATATTTTTTCCAGATAACTAAGAGAGTTAAATACTTAATGGTAATGTGAATATTTACCCGTGTATTTTTTTTCATATTTACATCTTTGATACATCAAATAATTTTAAAGGGTACATTCGATATATTAACCCAATCAACCCATCATCTACTGTACTTACGTATTTCCAATTTTATGCTGAAACTGTGTTGCGTAAATATGCAAATGATCATAAAATCATATGAGTAGAAACATCATTTAATATATATCCGAATTAAAAGTATACTATATATTTATGTTAATATCATTTAAATTTAATTATGTATCATATACGAGAGATAAGATTGATTGTTTTGATTTATTTACCTAAAATGATTGCGAATAAACAAGAACGGTCGTTTGATTTATATGTGCACGCCAATTTTTTACATAATAGTAACTGATTTCATAGCTATTTAATATATAATTATTATTTTATTATTTCATAATATACAGAAAAATATAAAATAAGTAATAAATATAAAATATTTATTCTGCTCAAGACGCTGGTCTTAACCTAACTATGTATCTCTTTAATAATTTTAAATCTTAAACATTTTCTAAATCTCAGGCCAAAACAAAATAACGAGATGAGAATACACTCAAAAATTAATATTTATATCGAGCAATAACAAAAATGAAAAAACGACACAAAAATGAGAAAAATATTGAAGATAAATATGATTGACACGTGAACATAAACTTCTCATAACCATAATTAATTTTTAAATTACTAAATCATGATATAAAACCGAGTTGCCATAGTTTTACTGTAACCAAATAGTAGACATGAGATTCTTCGGCCTAAATATTAGATTTTTATGCGATAAGCAATTTTTGTGACCTAAAATATTTTTGAAAATAGGATCAGCTCATCAGTAAACAAATTATGTAATTAACAAAAAAGTTTAAGGGCCAAAAATATTTATTCGATCAAAAATATAAATTTTATTTTTTCATACGATAATTTTTAAATAATTTTCATATAAATTCATCATGCGGTTTGCACAGGTCTTATCCTAGTATAGTATATAATATGGAAATTAGTTTACAAAATAAATTATCATTTTGTCTAAATTTTATTTAGAAACATGTTTGTCAAACAAAACTTCAATCTAAACTTTATCATGTAAACATAATATTGAAAAGGTTATATAATTCCGGTTCCCTATAAAATGGTAAAATAAAACCAATTTATTATTCTAACAAATTTGCGAGACGGGACACAAAATTTCGTGAGAAATTGTGAACTCATATTCCCACGAATTAGACATGCATTGGTTAAGATGCCGCCACTTTCTACAACTATCGGCACGACTATCTATTTGCTTGACTTGATAGAATTTTGGAGAAAAAATCATGTCATTGAAAAATACATGACTATAGTATACATGCATTGTTTACTTATGATATATTATAGCAAATTTCATGTTCAGTTATTTCTTGGATAGACAAATAATTCTAACGAATTTTATGGTTATTGAAACTAATTTCCTTTTTAATATAGGTAATAATAATAATATTTTGTGATGTAATTATAATTGTATCCATTTTTGGAAACAAGGGTTTGCATTTTAGCCAGATTGAAATTCGGATAGTGACAGAAAGAAGTAAAAACACAAAATATTAACTTACATGTCTTGCTCACTGATGAGAACAAATTGTCAAATACAAAAATGATACATTCTGCAGGCCTGGCTCACAGAAAGTCAGGGCCTTGAGCTTGCAAAGGTACTTTAAAAACTTTATTTGGTAGATCCATAAATTGAATAATTGGGCCTTGACGATTTTGTTAACAATATAACATGACATCAAATACATTCCATGATGGCAATAAATGTTATCAAAGGATTAGAACAGAGCAACTCCAAAACAAATTAATCCACAGTGAGAAATTCTCAGTAACATAGACTTCCCCATATGTAGCGCAAACATTGAACAAAGTACAAGTAAAATCATCAAAATGAGAATGTAAAAGAGAGAGAAGAAAATACTTACAGGCCCATCTTGTTTTGTGTTAAATGGCCTTGAAAAAGGCCTTCAGATCCGGTTAGAGGGGATTGTTTCTTATTTACGTAGACTATTGACACAATTCAACGAGAGAGATAGTGCGGTGCAGCTATTCTACCTAACCGATGAAAGGTAATTCATCTCGTTGTTGGGCACAATGGTAAACAGTAAAATATACATTAGTTTATTGGGTGAAAACGTATACGAAAGTCAAAAAGAAATCCGAACGCGTTTTTATATTTGTTGGGCACAAATGCTAAGTGTACCTTTTGCCACTTTAATTGTACGGTTAAGATCACATAGCAGAGACTTTTAGCAAGTAGTAGAAGAACTTCTATTGACTCGAAACGCATTAACGTCGTTATCACTAGACTTTTGTTTGTTTCTTCTTTAGTGGTTCGTTTAATCTGGAACGTCCTTAACATTTTTAAAGGATTTAAATATTGGATTAGTATTCAATTGATAAAATATTAATTGCGGAAAGCCTGAAGGCGATGGTGCACGGTGCATCTCAAGAGCTTTTTGATACGTAAGTGGAGCACTCATGATAAGTGAAGCTGTCTATTAAAGTGTTAACCCTGTCTATTTTAATTTTAATTCTGTAAAATATTTAATTTAAAATTTTAGTTGAAATTCGGGTGTGGATTTATTAGTGCTTTGTGTGTACCTGAATGTTGATGGAAACTGATTGTAGTCTGTCTGGTGTTCAAAAAAAAAAAAGTCGGTCTTTTCAGACCGAAGTGGTGGATTTATTTCAAGCTTTTCTAACATAGGCCGTTGATCAGGTTTAGTTTTCTGAATGTTGGGCCAGAGTTGCATCTTTCTTGAGGAGAGCCTCTTAAAGATCTTAATATAATTCATTCCGCTAACAAATTTTATTATATGCCACTTAAAGTGGCACTACTGGTGGAAGTTTGGAGAAAATTATATTGGGCATGAGAAACATTCAAACATGGCATAACATAAACGGGAAATACATGTATTTTTTACTTCATCATACCCTATTTTTGTGGAAATTATACATGACAAAGTGGTTATATGATTTCGTAATCTGTATTATCTCTGGACCCATATATTAGTTGAGGCTGGCTCATGTGAGAGAGCCCATTCTCCCTTATTCATAGTTCATTTACCTCCTAAGAAACGTATACGTTGATTCTAGCTACACTCTCGCCGTAAGATAAGAAGGAAACAACCATTAGTTTCCGAGACTGGTCAACAGTGTTTGATATATCAGCATCACATAAGATGTGACAACATTGACCATCGCCATCGTGAGATTTGATTGGCATGATTCGAGCAATGCTTAGTTCCTGGTACAGAAAAACCATTAATTTCTTATTATTTTTATTGATCATATTTATTTTGTGATAAATATGTTTTAAACCAGTTTCGATAAAATAATTTTTTTAACATGATGTTGAGACCTTTTTCGAAAGTTTTTTTATTTTATTAGCAATATGAATATGCAATATGTACAATAACAACACTAACACAAAAAAATAGACTATGTTTTTTTTTTCTTTTTGAATTTATGTATAAACTATGAAATATAATAAGTACAGTACATTACATTTTTTCCAGTTGAAAGCATTTTTTTCAACGAATGGATAATGGATCTTCGTACAAAATATTTTTAAAAAAATTGAAGTTTATTAATGGAGACAAATACCTAATGCTGGTTAACTTACCCTCCACTTTAATTTGCCCGCCATTTTGTTCGAGATGTTTGAAAAAGCAGTTGAAAATAATAAAAAGGGCAATAGACAAAGGAGCACGAGCCCGTGAGTTTACGAGAACATGCCTCCTTTAAACATTTTCGTAGGGTTTAATAATGACACATAGCAATAACACCTTTTTTTTTTTTGATAACTGTAGCTTAATCTCAAAGACTTTTTAAGCCCAAAGACTAATCACTACGAAACCCGCATAATTCGTGTTTTTTTACCACTTAAGCTAAAAAGAATCGAATCTAAAACGGTACTCACAGCTGTGAGTCATTTACCACTAGATCAAGACCACTTAGTTAATATAGTAATAACACTCATCAATCAATTTCTCCTAGACAAAAATATCTCCTTGTTTTATTAGAACTTTCGAAGACATAACGCATATATCATTATTATTATTATTTTGTTTGTTTGCTTGTCAAAGCATATATATCATGCAACATTCATAATCTATATAAGAAGGATGCTACCTTTTTCTCTACGGATATTCGTATCTGTCATCTAAGTGCAACAACATCTGTATATCACTTTTCTAATTACTTGAGTGCACACTTTTTATTTTTCAACTTAAATAAATTATGAATTAATCTATGATCATTGTCCCTAATTTTATTATTTGTTAAATACCATAGTTTTTAATGAAGAACTTGATCCCTCCAGTGACATAACAATAACTCTGTGTTATTGAAAATAAAACATGAAACCTTAACTTCGTAGTTTCGGAAAATTGAATGACGGAAATACATATTGAACCAAAAAAGAATGACGGATATATATTTGTACTAGTTTATGATAAAAACAGAGATTTTTTTTTGTATTATTTTGGATTCAATATATATATAGAGTACACTTATTTAACATCGAGATGTATCAAGATATGACGTGACACATTTTAATTCTATTGAAAATAAAACCGATAAACAGAGAAAAATACATTGTAGAGTTAGGCTAAAATGAATCTTTGTTCAATAGAACTTTATTTAATATTCACCATTAGTCCCATCCCAGCCACCCCTAAATCCTATAATAAATAGTTAATTACTACTGCTAATTCTCTTATTACTACTATGTAAAACATCACTAGCATCACTTGGATCACATGATACACAACTCGTATGTGCATGTATTTCACCAACTTCATGTTTTTCATGGACTAAATCATCATCATCAATTTTTATGGCGACATGGTGGCAAGAGTCCACTGAAGTCTCTCCACGCGACTGGTCAACAGTGTTTGATACATCAGCATCACATAAGATTGTGACAACATGATCGTCACTATCGTGAGACTTGATTGGCACTGCAGCACGTCCAATGCTTACAGAATCCGACTTCTTCAATGATGCGGTCGGCTTCATCTTATTCTTAAACCTTGCAGCGGATGCGAGCTCATGTACTGATTCTGATATCTTTTCGGTTAAATTAACAATATCGATGAGAAGAGAGACCGTGGTGGTCAATGAGATCAATTGTAGTGGCTCAACATCGTTCAAGATGCCTGATTTGAGTAAAGTAGAAAGAGTTTTGCAGGCAGATTGTGAGTTTAGGACATGGATATCGGCAGAAGATGATTTTGTCATTTTCTTTAGTGAAATGGACATCTCTTTCAATGATTTGCCTGACTCCGAGCTCATTCTTCTTAATGATTCTTCTAGCTTCTTCTTTATGTCCTTTGGGATCTAACAAAAAACAAGTAAAGGGAAAAAAGAACATATTATTATGCATAACATTCATATTAAAAGCATCTAATGTATTAAAACACAGACTAATTACCATTATATATGTTTTATTTATATTAAATATTTGTATGAAGGTTTAAAAAATCGGTCTGGAACTCTGGACAATGTTTAAATTCCCGAATAGGTCGGTTATAAGCAGAACTATTTAAAAAACAAATTATTTAAAAATGCTAAATACCTGAAAATCAGATTTGAGATATGAGTTCAAGGCATCAATCCGGTAAGCACACTGCCTGAGTAATGCAGCCACGGCAAGATATTGTTGCCATGGATGTCTAAATCTAAACTGGCCGTGACGCGGCTCCCATCTTGCGAAATTAGCCTAAGCACAATTTAACAATCATCATCAGATACAGAATCCAATACAAGTTATTGCAAAAGGGTACAAGTATAAAAGAGAGTACACTACCCACCAAAGTTTCCTCATTGCTTTTTGAGTTGAGAACACTTTTATATCTTTCAAGATTCTTTCTTCTCTTCTCCACCTCTTTGATGTCACCATCATCTGTCGCTTCAAAATATTCCTCTACAAATTCTGCCAATTTAAAACTTTTTAATTCATCATGTATGTTGTTAAAAATACTACAATCTTTTATTTTTTTTCAAATGTAATACACACAGTTGAAAAATATCCTGAAGTTTAGGAACTTAATAAATCAGTTGTAGGAACATATTTTTGGAGGATATCTATGTATCTCTATAATAAATGAATTGTAATTAGGGAAGAAAGAAAATAACCTTGAAGAAAGTGGGAGAGTGTGTCAAGATTGGAGGCAATAAGAGAATGAAGGTCTTGTCCAGCCCATACAGGACAGACAAAGATAGAGATTAGGACGCAACTGACTCCTCCCATTATCACTGTCGATAGTCTCTTATGGGCCAAGTCCAATATCTCATCCTCTCTAAACCCCGACACTGATATCAGTGAGAACGTCAATATGAATATCAGTATGCCATAATCGTATCTGGCCTTCACCCGCGGGAAGAACCTCACGAACGTCGACAACGCAGCTGCACATATATATTACCATGCATTAGTCCTCGCTCTTTGTTCTAGATCTTTAAATATGTATATGCAAATGAGTCTTATCATGTAGATTGACTAGTGTACGTATTAGGGACCGTCCAAAGCTAGAATAGCCCAAAGCAACAAGTTCTAGTTACATCGTTGTGGAGGACACTAAATTAATACTGTCTCTATTTATTTTAATATGTATTTTAATATATTTTAAAACATTATTAAGAAAATATATTAAATTTTGATAATAATGTATTATTTTCTATATTTACCGATTTTCAACAATTTAAGACCAATATTACTTTTATAAGTACAATTAATTTTTGAAGCTGGTAATTTAAAAAAGCTAAAAACATGACACATATTTTAGAAAATAATTTATTTAAAAAACATTTTCTTTGTGAAAAACATAGAGGATATATGTTATGGTGAGATTATGGACCACAAGGCCCAAAATTTCTTGGTACCAAACCAAAACGGTAAGAGTGTCATAGTGAGAGTTACCTTGCACAAA
This sequence comes from Brassica carinata, assembly GCA_016771965.1. Lineage (NCBI taxonomy): Eukaryota > Viridiplantae > Streptophyta > Magnoliopsida > Brassicales > Brassicaceae > Brassica > Brassica carinata. The sequence goes on along the minus strand of CM028693.1, from coordinate 52,453,872 downwards.
GACGAAGATGGCGAGAAGAATAGGTTCTATTGTTGGACCGGACAAACTTGCTAGGTGATGAGCTCCAATTCCTAGTCCTCCGGCTACTAATGTTGCCACTGCCCTGTTTATTCCTTTCCCAAGTGTGGCACCTATGTGCACACCAAACCAAAGTTAAAGATACAATAATAGCAACAATACCAATACAACTAGCCCATTTGCATTTATTTCTACTTGGTCCCTAAATATTAGACATATTCAAACGTTAGAAAGAGGTTGATTCTGATCATACGTGGGACTAACCTACTGAGAATTCAAAGACGACAACAACGGTCATGACAGCCCACATTGCATTGACACCAAAATTATCATAAAGAGGTTGGTAATAGTAGAAGGAAGAGACCAAAGCAAGAGCAAGTCCCACTTTGAAAGCATGAACTACTCTTCTTGGGTCTTCTTTTCCTACTCTCCTCCCTTCTCTCACTATTTCTCTCACTTTCTCCATCACCTCTCAAGTGTTTTGATTCTCTTTACTAGCTCAGAAGCAGAGGAAGAAGTTGAAGATGACATGTTGTTTTGTCTCGATGGGTCGATGTTATTTATAAAGAGCAACAGAGACACCTATCTAGGATTGGGACTCGTGAAATGTTTTATATATATTTAAAAATAAATATTTGGTGCGTTGTACTTCGAACTTAAAGGTTAAACAAATTGAAAATGAAAATCATATTTTAATTAGAGACGAGCGTATTATTATATTAATTAGAGGCAGAGATTACTTACGTAACCAAATTCTACTTTGTTGCTGAGTTGATCCGAAAATTAAAAGCAGAGCCATTAGTAGCTAGCAATGCTTTACTTCTCATTGTTAATTTGTTTCCAGAATTGCCAATAAAAGTTCATGCCCAAAGAAGTTCTTTATATAAAAAATTATTAGTGCTTTCCAACATATGATATATATTTAGAAGAATATATTTCTATATATATATATATATAATTCACAACCCTTGTGTTTTTAATCTTCATTTAACACAAATAAAAACTTCTTCAGAACTTGAAAAAGTAACTTCCCAAAAATCTTTCAATTCTCTAGTTGTGATTAGAATTTATTATAAAAAGTAAATGATATATAAGATTTTTTTTTCTTCTAAAATTAGTTAAAAATAGCTAGAACTTAGAAGTAAAACTTAGACTAAATTTAAGTTACTTACATAAACTAAAGTTGTAAATCATGCCCATTTATACAATTATCTTCTGTTTTATATATACAAATTTCTCGAAGGCAGTGTGAAACTGATAAATTCCAAATGTGTTATCAAATCAAACATAATCTTATTTCCAATTATTGACATTTGTGGAGAGACAAAATATAATGAAATAAACATTCTATTAGGTTATGCTATTGACATGACTAATCACAATTCATGAAAAGCTCCAATAAAAAGATAAACAATTTTTCATATATCCTATCGTTTTCTATCTTTGGAAGCCAGGGAAGTCCATTTGCTCAATCACATATGGTACTCGACTACACCAATTTTAGACCTAACTTAGCTTATTTGACTACTTGTCTAACTTTTTCATTTCCGTATAATGACCATATCCATCAGTATTTTCTTTTTCTTAACTAAAATTAGCGACATAAAGATTATGAGATTTATGTATCAACATCGATACAAATAATATTAAACTGAAAAGGGCAAGAGATTATGGTTAGAACGCGGAAGTAGATAGCGGATGGTGCAAGTTACACTCAGTCCTTGCCCGTGCCAAGTTGGCACCAACGTACGGAACTCATCACCCCAAGTACAAAAGCACCCTTTTGTATTAATTATTTCTATTTCAATTTCGCAACGTTTTCCATAAATATTTTTATTTCATTTAAATTAAGAGAAATTAAGTCATGGAAAATGATCCTCTATATTACATTTTGTATGTAAATTTTGGCAATTTGTATATAATTTTTACTGTTACTATTTTAGTGGATATTAAGGTAAGGATGAATAATCAAGAGATATAAAAAAAAATTTATTATCCATTCTGATTTGCTGCCTACAATGTCCAGGCTCTATAACCTTATGAAATCCCGTACCATGTCCATCATTTAGTAAAACGCTCATGAACATGATATTATCAACAAAAACGTTACAAAATTGTGAGTTAATAAAACAATAAAAATACACAAAAGCCCCAACGTCTATATGATACAGATAAATAAAAAGATACATTATAGAAAACAGATTGAGTAAAAATTGAAAAGAGACTAAAAAGCCCGAAAGAATAAACTCTACAGATCACTACTACCAAACCACCACCAAAACTGACTTCTCTACCCTTTCTGTCATCTCAATTTACACCCCTGCTGATTTCTCCAGACCTCATCTTTTCTGTACACAAACATGAGGTGGAACACCAGGAGGCAGATGTGCATGAGTGTGTAACACCCGTCTCTTTAACACTCGAGCCCGGCGTGCTACTAATCAACAACTTATATCTTAAATCCGTAAAAAGGTCTAAAAGTCGACTTTCATATAAATACCGAAATAAATCCATAAATCCCATAATCGAAATAACTGAAATAATCGTCGAAATAATAAATATAAGTCTGATAAATAAAATAAAGGAAAACGCCTAAAAGCACCAGCTGTCCGGTCAATCTCCTACTCGTCAGTCTCACCTGCAAGGGGGCACACGAGGGGTGAGTAACAGGGGAGTTACCCAGTGAGGTATGAGATACTAAACCCGAAGTCCATGGACCCGGACAGAGCACTCCGAATAAATATAATTTAATCCTAACACGTTATAAATACGGTACCTAAAGTACCCAAAGATCACACAACAGTCCTAGCGAGGTGCACACCCGCTGCCCACTAACAGGCCAAACACCACCGAAAATGTGCTCGGTTCATACACACACCGAACAAGTGCTCGGTAACACACGCCCGTAGACGATTTATCGACCTCCTGGGTCACGCGTCAACCGGTTGACTATAGCTGACCGTAACCTCCAAACAATCCGGCATACAGAAGTCCGTCTCTGTATCCATCTCAGACAATCATATAACTCCAAATAAAACAACTATTTTTATTTACCAATTTTAAATGAGACAATCATTGTTGAATCCTCTAACACCCTACTTCCGGTTTAAGCAAAGAACCTAAAAACTAAACAAGCAATAATAGACTCGATTTCACACAGACGGGAACACATTAGAAATAAATTATACTTATTCGAGGTCCTAAGCCGTGTAAGAGAAATTCGAGAAAAGACCCTCACCTTAGCCACGTGGAAAAGTAGTAGCTATGAAATCCAACTGCTCAAACAGACTCCAAATCTGAAATCGAGGCGAAAAATCGAGTCAGAACACCCTTCGAACGGTTAAAAACGGATAACCGGCGATTTGGTCAAACAGTCAACCCGCTGGTCAAAGATCAACCCGGTCAACTCTGACCCAAGTCGGTCAACCCTTGACCAATTGAAATCGAATTGAACCAATCGGTTTACCCAAACCAAAATCAATTTCAATTAGACCAAATCGGTTTTCCGTAACCGAAATTAAATCAATTTTAACCGCCGGTTTAACTTAACCAAATCAATTCTCTTAAACCTTTTCACATATCACAACTCGGGATGTTACAATTCACCCCCTCTCAAAGAACGCAACGTCCTCGTTGCGCTCCATGACAGGTCTCAAGACGCCTCTCAGGTCAGAACTGAGATGGCTAACCAGCTCTGATGCCACTTATAATGCCCCGACCGCCCACAGCTAATGGGCCACCCACGCCCGCTCTCTCGGCCCGTGGGCCCCATCCCGTCTGACGGTCGGTCCGTTAATTTTTCTAAATGCTCGAAATCAGTGTTTACTGACCCTGCAATCACTATCCGACCTTTTCCCATGCTTTGGCCTCACTCGCACGCTATCGCGAATCACTTCCCGATAGGTCATCCATCCTTGCACTACTCCAGCTCAAGCACGCTTAAATCTAGAGTTCTTTCAGGATGTGCTCCGGAAAAGGTAAGTCAACTTTGGTGACATAGGTAGCCAAATCAATTTTCTTAAACCTTTTCACATATCACAACTCGGGATGTTACAGAGTGCCTCTTCTTCAACCTTACATCGAAGCCAGAGAACCTCCTTTGTCATTTGTAGTGGGCGTCCTCTGGTTGGTGTCGCTGGCCTATTTGCGTTCAGCTCCTGCAAAAAAAAAAGCCAAAATGCCACGGCTGAGTAACAACATTTCAGGTCAAACTATGTTTACTTGATGAAGTGAAGTAATATCAACCAGCATCCATGCGTCTTGTATATGTCCTTTCAGTGGATGAAATTGCTGGAGGCAAAACGGATGAATGAGCTTAGGAACCACTACAAGATATCTCCCTAACACCAAGATAGCCCCAGCATAGTCTTTTGGTCAAGACTTTCAGACAAGGGATAAATTTGAAACAAAGGAAGCTTACTCACCCCAAAAGTAACCAATCCAGGGCCTCTAGCATTGGGTCTTAAACCTTCAACACTGTCGTTTCCAGATCAACAAACTAGTAAGACTTTGGACCAAAAACATAACAAACATACAAAAGACATGGACTGACCATAATAAATCCATGAGCACAATGGAGCCAGCGTCCATTGTAATTGGACGTTGTATATTCTCAATCTTCTCCACATGATATATAGAACGACCAATACCCCCATGCATACATATAATTTTCTTCTCTATCAAAATAGCCACCTAAGAAGAGGTATTGGTCGTTCTGACAATTACAAAACAGAATGAGCAATGTCTCAGCAAAAATAGCAAAACTAAAAAAGCGAACTTACGAAGTGTCTCCAGCTGTGGAAGGTGAACCGTATTCATCAAAAAGGCGCATAAGGCCCCCAAACTGTCCATGGAGATCACCAAATAATTTTGATAGGAGCTCTAAGCTGTAATACAGTTGGTTCGCTTGAGAAGATACGCTCTGCACTATCGCAAAGATCAGCTATTTCATTACATGTAATCAAGACTGCTAGCATGTAAAGCCTCTTCTATCTTCTGTTGCTCTCTTCAGCTGCTATAGTACTTGAGCTGCAACTCGTGTCTCTGTTAATAAGAGGTACCAAAAAAAAAAACATTAGATAAACCGGGTAGTGAGCACATATGTTCTCAACAAAGAGAGCTCAAAGAAGATTCAGTGCAAGCTGAGCTACAAATGTCTATTTCAATCAACTGACACAAAAGAAGAGAAGCTTACAGATTGGTGTTGCTATGATTAATGGTGAAAAGACGCTCTGCCTCCTCCGCCTGCTCGATGACTGATTCAAGAACCTTCTTCTGGAGATTCTTGCCTTCTGTCTTTCTATCATATGGTTGGCGTGCTTCACCAGTGATCGCCCATTTTTATTCCTCTTTTTGTATGAGAGGGTAAAATGGTAATTCCACTCGTTCGATTTTTAGAAGAGACAAAACTATTAAAGTTAAACCAAAACAGTTTAAAGTTCCGACAAGAAACCTCGCCGGCCAAACTGCTTCCCATGGAACATCCTCGTCCACTGTCGCTCGTCTTACCGCATCCGGACAAACTTTCCGGTGCATCGTTAGGCTTTCTCGATGGTAACTTCGATGACCTAAGAGATCTCCTCCTACGCGCTTCGAATCTAACCTCTCATCTAAAACACGACACTTCTCATCTACACGACCGCCTTCTCCATCTCCGTACGGATCTGACCAAACACGCCGTCTCCTGGATCTCCACCTCTCTCTCCGCTAAAAACTCTCTCGATGATCTCAGACTTAACCTCGAAAGCCTCAGTCTTGTTACATCTCTCCGTCAGTAACTCAAACCCTCTATGCTTATTTAATCATTAGTTTTTTTTTTCTTCTAATTGTCTCCATTTTTATTTATAGCTCGGAGTAAGGATGCTGTCAGAAAGCAAAGGGAACATGAGTTACAGCAACTAGTTGAGGAGCTGTGTCGGATTCAGAACAGGCGCAGATATCTCAGTGAGTCATGCTTTGCTTCTAGTTGTAACATCAAAGAGCTAAAAGCTAATAATTTTTTTTATTACGTTATTACAGTGACTGCCTTAAAGCTGGAAAGTCTGGTCGGAGATCTTGAAGATTCAGTGTTTCATCCTATGAGAGGAAGAAGTATGCTTCATGTAAAGCTTTTGAATTCCACTAGTATAGGTTTTAGATACTAATATAAAGTCCTGCCTGGTTAGTATTATGAAGAAAAGATTTATACTTTTTTTTTAATCTTTAAATGCAGGTTCCTGTATTCAACCATGCTATTAAGACAATGAATGAGATTGAACAAGTGTTTGGTGATGTCACAAGGCATCACTCGCAGTGGCGGCGCCTTGTTGATACTGTCGATGGCAGAGTAGATAAAAGCTTGTCCATTCTACGGCCACAGATTATCTCAGAGCACAGAACCCTTCTCTCATCTCTTGGCTGGCCACCGAAACTAGCGTTATCCAAAGATGAGGGAGGAGATATCCCTAATCCTCTAGTGCTGATGCAAGGAGACCAAAAGGAATCTTACTCCCAAAGCTTTCTTCTCCTCTGTGGTTTACAGCAACTCAACACCCTCAAGGAAAAACGGAAGAAGAAGCTTTGTAAAGAAAGTAATGGCGCTGGACTCTGGGCGATCGATGAACTGGTGATACCGTTGCCTCTCGGATGGAGTATCACTTCGCGAAATGGGATCAAGAGCCTGAGTTTATCTTTGCCCTTGTCTATAAAGTCACAAGCGACTTTGCTGATGGTGTTGACGATCTCTTGCAGCCTTTGATCGACAGAGCTATGTTGGTTAGCTGTAGTGCTAAAGAGGCTTGGGTTTCAGCTATGGTTCAGATGCTATCTTGTTTCCTAGAGAAGATAGTGTTTCCTCGGCTTGTAGAGATGGTCAAGGAGAAGAAGCACTTGAAATCTGAAGGAGTTTCGTCGTGGTTCCATCTTGTTGATCAGATGGTTACATTTGATAAACGGATGCAGACATTTGTGAGTTCAGACACTTGTCTTTCTTACGAAGGCTCCTCGCTAGGTATGTCAGTAATGGGACTGTTTTGTAAGAGACCTGAGTGGCTCAAGACGTGGGGCAAGATTGAGCTAAAGGATGCTTATAGAAAACTTAAAGAGGATATCAAGAAGGAGAAAGCTTGGGAGGGAACTAGGCTTGGTAATGAAACAAACTCACAGTCTGCGAAGTATGTTCTGTCTACAAGAGAAGATTATAAAGCGCCGTTTGTAGCAGAGACTTTTCTTAGTAGGACTTGGACGTTGATAGACCATTGTCTAACTCTACCAACCATTCTTCCGAGAATCCAATTTATAAGAGCTACTGCCACCAAGTTTCTCTGGTATGTATTCAAAACCCTGTTGCTGGAGTTCAAGAAGACTGATCTCTCTGACTATAGCTCGTTTGAAGATTCACTGATACAAGCCTGTGGACCTATTAATACTGCTCGGTATCTCGAATCGAAACTACGGGAATGGAGTGATGATTTGGTGTTTGTAGAGATGTGGGCTGCTGAAACCAATGCCAAAGTTGAAGTTTCCTGCCATGGTTGCTTCTTTGGGGAAGAACTGAATAGTCTTGTTGAGTTGGAAACAAACTGGCTTATGGAGATTATAACTGTTTGTCTCCACCAGTTCGACAATCTTTGCGGTGACCACTTCCACAACAATGTGGAGCCATGGGAGGAGGAGGATGTCATCACCGGCCTAACAGTGTCCCGAGGTGTTGCAGAAGCTTTGGACTGTTTAAGACGAGAACTCGCTGTTCTTCAGCTAAACATGAACCGAAAAGACTTCATGGACTTGTGGAGGAATCTAGCGGAAGGGCTTGACCATTATGTTTCTTGTAAGTTTTTCGTAGGAGGAGAAGCTGTTTTGATGATGAGAAGGTTTGAAGTGGACGCAGAGGCACTTATGATGGTGTTTCAGCCTTACTGTGTTCGTCCTGCTGCATTCTTCCCTCGCGTGAGAGAGATTCTGAGGCTGTTGAGTATGAATGAGGAAGAGAAGGCACGACTTAGAGGAGCTTTAAGTCGAAATGGAAGTAGTTGTTTGGGTTTGTTTGGTATTTCTAACTTGTCTCCTCAACTTGTGGAACAGTTTTGTAGGTGTTACTAGTCATGAGTGGCATTATGTATTATGAATCCCAACAAATATAGTCTGGTCTGTTAAAACTTAACCAAAAGAATGAGAAGAGACTATGTACTGATAGTTTTCTGAAGGAAAATCTAGAGAATAAAAAGTAGTAGCTGGAAGAATCAAGAGAACTCTTGAATCAAGGGCTCATAGAAGAGTCTGTATGCGTCCATGACTTCTAAATACCACATGGCTTCACGATCTGGTCTTCCCGACAGGTCGACCATCTTATGAACCTGGATATCAGTTAAAAGCAAACAACATTGACGGTCTGAGTTATACAGCACACAAAATCAAAGCATTGTATGAGAATGCATGACAAATGATGGCTGTTGATTCTGATGACACTCTCAATCTTTAGCATAACAAGAGAAGATGAATCTTAATCACTAGCGATTATACTGATTCTTCATGCCATGCCTAGCTTCAGCCTAGATGTATGGTTCAGATGCTATGATCACAAGGTCAGGCTGAAACAATCATTGAGGACTCTACTTAAGCAAGAGGGTTCACACACTGATGACTGTTGACTCTGATGATACTCTAGATCATGCCACGCCTAACTATAACCTAGATGTATGGTTTGGTTTATACAACTTGGCACAGAGTAGAGTTTACTGAGCATTTTAGATGCTGTGATTACAAGGTCAGGCTACTAAAGCAAGAGAGCTCACACTGATGACTGATCCAATGTGCATAATAATGCATACGTATTATTAAGAGATGATTCGAACTCGACGATGAAGAAGATAGAGCTAAGTTTAGAGAGGAAGCTCAACGATAAGAGTTTGTTATTCACATTAAACTTACTTTACAAAGCTAATCTAATGTCACTTATATAGTTAGCTGGTATATACAAGTAAACCGGAAATACAGTAAACCAACATTAAACCAAGTATCTAACCATCTATCCTAAGACGTATCAAAGACCTAAACTTTGAATATCACTATGATGAAAAATGAAAGAGCGAGAAAGAAGTAAACCTTAAGTAGAGGCATATCTCCCGTGCGGATATGGTATACACCAACAACCATCAGGTACATCCCTGTGCACATACACTATTCATAACGGTTTGATACGAACAGTCGCAGCCACTAATATATGAGCAACAATCAAAACCGAAACCTGATTTCCATTGACGGAGGGCAAAGTCGTTGGAGAGGCTGAGCTCGACGAGACCTGTGCCGTCGTCTAGGACCATACGGCCACCGGAGATGACCGGATCGGAGACCAAAACGCCCTACGACACAAGATTCGGTGATTTCATCGAAACAGTTTACGAATGAGAGGATGGATAGATCGCAAACCTGTAACCAAGCGCGTTGGAAAAGTACACCGCCTAGTGCGGTGGCGTTCTGAGAAGGCGTCGGTTTAGCGTCCCGGAGCTGGGAGATGAGCATCTTCACCGCCGCTAAGCTATAGTCCATTTTTCCCCGCGAGCCCTCCTCCTCTCGATCCGAAATAGAGTTTTAACTTTTACCACGTTTACAATAATTACTTTAATTTATTTAATTTTTGGTTATAAAGCATACAATTTAATTAATTTTTTGGTGTTTTTAGTCATACCATTTTATTTGTGTTTTCAATTAAAAATAAAAAATCATCAAATTATCTGAAGTAGAAATCTGGCTGTTGTATTTTAATGGATTTGAAAATCCGAACTAAATTCAGTGTTATTGGTTTTATAATTTTCAAATCTATATTAAAATCATGTGTTATTGGTTTAATGATTCATAAATTCTATATCAAATCAAGTGTTATTCAATCGTACAGATTTACTAATAAATTTTACTAGATGATAATCCGCGCCCTGCGCGGGATGAGAAGATTTAAAGAGATTTTTGAATCAATAGGTATTAGAAAGTTAATAGTCTTAACATGTTATATAATAAGGGGGGTTCATTGTGTATGTCTATGAATTAAGCTTGGATTTAAAAAAAAACTTGTGTATTTGTTTTGTTTAATTGAAGTATATTTCGTGGAAATGAATCCATAAGAGTAAGCAAAAAACTTATATAAAATAAATTATGAAGTAAAGATAAAAACGAAACAAAAGCAATAAAATTATTGTTTTCATAAACTAAATTATAAATATAAAATAAAACGAAACATAAGCAAAATAATACTAAAATATGAAAGAAACAAAATATAATATAGGAGACTACTTTACGGATGAGGAGATGTAATCATACGGCCTTGTATTTATATATGCAAGACACGGACCGAGGGCAATTATACCTATTTGCCATAATTATTTCCGTAAAATCAATTAAAATTATGTCCAAGGCAAAATATTCACATCCCCTTTATATTCAAAATACTGAATTTTGAAAACTTGCCTTGATCGTTGCTATGCGAATTTATTGGTATAGTATAGGAAACAAACTGAGATTCTAGTCAACTAAATTAAATTCAAAATTAGTCAATGAAGATCAAAAATATAATTATATGATTCGGTTTCGACGATGAATTTCCATTACCAAATTCGGCCAATATTAATGAGTACATATATAACCGGAATTAGTGTTATATTTAGTTTCATATTTCCTAATTTGAAATATTCATACGGCAATCATGCATTGTCACGCAAATATTGTGTGGTTGACAATGCCTTTATGATCTTTGAAAATTGTATTATGGCAATCAATACCATAATCTTTGAATAGATTTGTTTGGATTTTTTTGTTAAAAATACAAAGACTCGAGGGAAAACCTCCGGATTTGTAAATACTAATTAGATATTTTTTAATCGTAGCTTTATGATTTAATCACATATTAAAAAGACAAATTTAGAGAAGCTTTTTTTTTATTAAAGACACTTAATCTACCTTATCCAAGAACCCACAATATCTAAGAAAATAGTGAGGTGTCACAAAGCTATTGATTGTAACACATCCTTGTAATCTCTTCCTACGTCCACAAAATCAAAATCTTTTTTCTTGTTTTTGTGTCTGTATTTACAAAGAAGATAGGTTTGGAAGAAAGAAACGCAGAAGAAAAATGGCAGCAACATTTGCAACACCATCGACGGTGGTAGGTCTCGGAGGATCATCTGTTTCTCCTATCAACACCAAAGCCCTCTCTTCATGTACTCTTTTTCTTTCTTTTGATCATCTGTATGATTGAACTAAAACATTATAATATACATTGATTTGTAATTTTCTGGTTATGTTTTTAGCCTTTCTAAAGCCAACAACAAGAGCAAAGAACCCTCTGAGAGTCGCCGGAGCATCCGGAGGAAGATTCACTTGGTGGGTTACTCTTTGACTTGTTCTATAAGATATCATTAGGGTATATTCTCTTAACAAAAGTTATATATGTGTGCCAAATAAAAAAGCTTTGAGAGCAACTGGTTGAGGAGAGATTTGAACGTGGTGGGGTTTGGACTGATCGGATGGTTAGCTCCCTCTAGTATTCCGGCGATAAATGGGAAGAGCCTGACGGGTCTCTTCTTCGAGAGCATAGGAACTGAGCTCGCTCACTTCCCAACTCCTCCAGCTCTCACATCACAGTTCTGGTTGTGGTTGGTTACATGGCACTTAGGCCTCTTCATCTGCCTCACCTTCGGACAAATCGGATTTAAGGGCAGGACCGAGGATTACTTCCAGAAATAAATCATTCCTCTTGTTCCATTTGTACCATATCTTTCTTTGTGCTATATTTTGATGTTTCATTCAGTGTCGACAAGTGTTTCTTAATGATCTTGATTATAAGATTGTCGAAGCTTGGTGATATGATTGGATAAACTCATCAATATTTCAAACTCTAAATGCGTAAAGATTTGCGAAAACAATCAAAACGTACTTGTAACATCGTATGTACGAAAATATCTTTAAAGTTTAACAGAAAGACGTTCATTCAAGTTTGAAGAGAGGGGGAGAATAACACTTGGCTAGAAGAATGGTCGAAAGTAGAACAAAACTACGTTTTAACTACATATCTTACATCAAAACCCCCACCCGTAGACAACGACCCCGCTCAGCTTCACGGTTGATGTGCATTTTGTAAAGCTCGGGTCACCATGTCGATGAATTCATTCTCCTGTCAAAAGCAACACGTTAGGTTTGCGCAGCAGCTCAAGTCAACAGAATGCTGTAAAAGAACTAACCTGGACCAGGGACAAAAGGGCTTCTTTGACTTTGTCTCTATTGATAACCGGGCCACTGTGTGCAGGAGCGAGTGATGCTGGTGGAGTTGGTGGTGGGAAAGGCTGGAGCATCGGAGTACCATATGGGCGCTGCTGATGAGTCGCATTAGTAGTGGGCATAGATGAACCAGGAATGAGGTGTGGTTGTGCCATCATCCGTGGGGGCCAAAGAACGAGGACGGCGTCACCAGATCCGTGTGAACATTGGACTTATTGCTGATAAGATCAGGATTGTTGTCAAAGAGAGGCATCATAGGAGAGGAGGATTGCAGAGGCGGTGGTGATAATATTTGTGGAGGTGCAGCTGTCGCTGCAGGAGGGGCAAGGGTGGGTTGGTGAGGTTGCAGTGGAATTGCTGATGGTTGTTGGTACGGTGGTCCACTTGTCTGTCCACTTGAAGTGTTCCCAAGAGCCATCGCTGACTGTAGTCAAGCCAACAACAATATTAAATACAGTCTTATACTAAGAAAAACAACGGCTTGTGCCCCAGAACCAAACTAGACCGATTACTAAGTTAAAGATAATTCAAGAATCTAAAACTGATAGAAAGCCTCCTACCGTTATATCATGATGATGAAGGTAAAAATGTGAGTGTGTATCAAAAGTTTTAAAGACTTACGCTGAAGAAGTTGACAAAAGCAGGATCGTTAGGGGCATCCCTAGCAGTTGAAGATGGTTCAAGAGGACCATCCATAACTGCCATTGTAGGCACAGCTTCCAATTCCTCAAACTCACTGCAGTACATGGAAAATTTTAACTCAATTTAACATATTATAAAGATACAATCTGAAAAAGTGATGTAGATTATCGAGGCTCTGCCTCAGATAAGACGTGTCCTAAAAAAACAACTAATGACCCAATGTCTAAATCTAAACATGAAGATCTTTCACCTTTTCGGAGAAGACGTATTTGGCTTCTGGTTTGCCTTGGAATAAGCGCTAAGTAATCTGTCGTGCCAAGGAACCATTAGGAGAAGATTACAACGAATTATGGAAATAAATATATAGAATACTGAGCATCTTCTTCATGAAAGCAATATGTTTGCCAACAAGAATACGTCAGACGATAACTGAATTAAAGTTTGATAGCGATATTATTCATGATCAAACACTTGATAACTACGTGTATTTATAGATCTACTTTTATTCTCTAGATTGTCCAATCACAAGGTTATGATATGCAGTGGTAAACTATACTCACCTGTCGAAAAGACGAGCAACCTCCTCACACTCGCGTTTATTGTAGAACCAAATGCCATTAACTTCTTGAGATGCATTACGGTAAAGCAAATATGGACCTTGCACTTCATACTCAAAATCACCCAGGAGATCCTCCACCAGATTATCTGCCCACACAATACACTCATGATTACTAATAGTGACTCCATAATCAAAAAAAAAATATCAACCAATTTTACTGAGGATCTAAACCTTCCCTAATCCTAATCCCTTGGTAAATGTCACGAGATCACTACTTGTGCTACCACATCATCAATCAAAAGCAAATACCTGTGTTGCGACGATTCATCACGATAAACTGAAATCGAGGTTGTTTATTTCTGGAAATGATCCATCAGAGTGTTAATAAGATTGAAGTTTAACATAGATACCATCACACATAGTTGAAGATTAATTACCTTTTGACAACAAACAAAGATCCTTCAACATCCTTCCGACTCTGATTGATAAAAAAAAAAAAACAGAAAACAGATCAGCTGGTAGCAACGGGAAACGTTTCATACGAAATGATTGATTGCAACTCACCCATTGACTGATCTCGATGTTGAATTCATAGAAGGTGACGTGAGCGGCTGTGATGAGGATTTCCTCGATGAAAGGATCGAGTCGCTGGAGCACTGTGAGATTGAGGAGCCGCGTACTGTTCTGATCCATATTTGGTGGGATCAGCTTCCCGTTCTGAGACATCTTTTCTAAATCGGGTTTAGCTCTAATCGGAAGAAACCCTAGGGATTCTTGATTTACGCAAGCGGGGGCGAGAGCTATTGGATGGAACTCACGAGATCACTTTCGCTTGGGAAAAGAAAGGATATGGGTGTTTGGTAATAGTTCAAGGCCTTTTTCATTGGGCTTGGGCTCTAGTTAGTATGGGCCCAGGCGCGATCTCCATCAGGGTAAAATTTTGATAAATTAATTGGGATGTCCCTTGTGTTCAAAAAAAAAAAAAATGGGATGTCCTAAAAGTTTTAAAATCTATATTTTTCTGAAAAAAAAAAGATTTTTGTAAAGTTTAAAACATATAAAGAAGCATATCTGGAGAGATATGTTATGCTTTGGCATATAGTTTTTTTAGTTTAGAAAATTCTTTGTTTGTTGAATATTCATGAACAAATAATATAAGCTACGTACAAAACAAAGTCACCCCAACACACTTCTTACTATGTCTGAAATTTAAAAACAGAAGTGCAGGTGTATCTAGCCACCATTGAAGCAGCAGCGAGAGCTCAGAATATTCTTTGAGGTGGTCCCATTGTGCTCTTGAGGTACAAACACCTCACCTACAAAGTTATCAGGACGCAGCAGATAGAACAAGTTAAGATAATGAAGAAAAGGAACAGTATAAAAGAAAATGAAAAAAGTGGAGATTCAATACATACATTTTGCCAGTTCTTCTTCAAGAGAGAGACGAGGAAGTTGACACTCATCTGAACATTCTGAAAAATCTGCTTCTCCTCCATGGAGAGGTTACCAACAGCAACACCCATGCACAGAACCTTCTTCAGCTGAAACTTGACTGTAGCCTTAGTTTCATTCACCTTCCCCGATCCAGCGACTCCTGATGGCTAACAAGCGTTGGGAACTTGCCTGCCTTGTTGAGACCAGGACCAAGAAGACGTGGAATCTGCTTAATGACGGATTCAGAGGCCAAGAAGGCGTGGTACTTCTTGGCAAGCTTTTTGACGAGCTTCTTGTTCTTGTTGAGCTTTTTGAGAGACTCCACATCCATGTAGTCCAGCCCCATCTTCTCAGCCTCCTCGACGTGCTGGGCGTCTCCGAGCATGCAGATCTTCATCTCAGGACGGGGAATGTGAGGTAATTTGACAGAGCCGCTGAAACGCTTGTCCTTTTGAGGGTCATAGTTCTTGAGACCAATCTGGAGCTCGAGAGTCTCAACGAAGTTGCGTTTCTTATCTTCGGATTTGCCTCTGATTACAGTTATGGCTTCTTACGGCCTCACTCTGAAGCTTACTGTAACACAAATATTGAATCAACAAACAAACAGAGACACAAGTAACCAGTGTCTCAACTTATCTAAATACACCTAGGTAATTTCTAGGCCATTCACATGCTAATTAAACCTATTAATCAAACGCATCCTATCTGATTGTTCAACCATCCAAAATTGCATATAGGAAGAAGGAGAGTTAAATTCAAACAACTGTGAATGTAAGAGATGTAGTCAGGTAACTCCTCCAAGTTGCTGTCGTGGATATGTCAATTAAATTCTTCAGTAACTTACCAACATCCCATATTCTCAACTTATGAAATCCACAATGCAGCACTTGCCAATAAACAACTGACTCCAAACTCTTTTTTCTGAACCGTAGCGGCAATAAGTACATTCGTAAGAAACTCGAAATCCTTGTGATCCATATATCTCTGCGACTCAGCGAAATCTCGTTAATAAAAAACACTGTGATATTGTAAGAAAATCCCAATATTCTCATCAACGCCTTAGGAGCTAATAATGACCAGAAAATCATATCCTCTCCGCCATTGAACACATAAACCAGGAAGGAGCCAAGTGGAGACACCAACCGTCGCGGAAAAGAAACATCATATATAGCAGTTAGGCCTTCCGCATGACGATTCTTTTTGAAAAGGTTCATTGAGAAACTATCACTACTCTCGTTGATGTTCCAGTTAACCATTATCATGTTCTTCCAACACACTATGAAGTCTGTGTTTCTCTCGAACAATACGTTCGCGTAACTATGACTTTCACCGGCTTGTAAGGATCTTCCACTGACAAGCGTCACCATATAGAGTTCATTCTTATGAATTTTGACAAGGATTGAAGCTAAGAACAACTTGTTGAGGCTGAGCGTGCTTTCAAAAGAATGATGATGGAGGATCTCTAACCCAAGAGAGATCATCGTTTGCTCACTACTATCTTCATCAAGTATGGTATAAACAGCTTCCCTCAACTTCTCGTCATTGCAATCCTCGACTTCCCCTTTTCTGACAACTCTCATGTGAGCTTGATGTAGGTTACAGTACGGAGCATTGCTGTGTTTTTGGTGCAAAATTCCAACAAATTCTTCACCAAGCATGTCGCTATGGGTTTGAAGAATAGTAGACATGATTCCCGTACTCCAGATATTACGTACACAGTCTTGATGTTTCATGAGACTTGTCTTGCAATAGCAAGTATACACATTTGAGGCAGTAAGAAGCTCCATAGGTAGATTCGTAGCAGATTCTGAAACAGCACCAGTTTTGTTGGGTTCCACAGAATTACCTCGAACAAAGACAATATGTGAACTTGATGGACCTCCTTGATAACCCAGGCCAGCTGTTGTCTTCTCTGTTCTACCCATACATAAAATCTTGTCTAAGTTGTTGGATCCAGTATTTAACATCCGTATATTCCTGCGTATTTCACTCAACTCATGCTCCAAAGTCTGGTTTTTCTCTTGCTCTAAGAGAAGAGCTTCCTCAAGTTTAGTGATCTTTGCAATCAAAATTTTTGTCTCCTCTTGTTCAGCCTCACGACCTTGGTGTTGAACACGATCCTGTGGCTTGCGATTGATGTGTCAGTTAAAATTATTTCTCCAAGCACCATAATTGATATGTTTCTTCTGTAAATCCAAAAAATTATTGCCAGCTCTCTCTTCACAGATATGAATAAGTTCTGGTTTTGGAACATCCATGTGATCTTCTCTTTTGTTGGACCTACTGCTCTTCCAAAAATAATTATCACTTCGCCCAACCGTTGTCATCATAGTTTGGAAGGGAGGAGAAGTATCCTTGAGATTGAAGTCACGTATAACCTCATTACTTGTCGCAAAATATTCAGGAGATAACGTTGGAGTTCCTTGAGCATAGACATATTCATTAAATTTAACGCTTTGAACTTCCACTTCTTCAATCGTAACTTGTTCCATCTCGTCGTCGTCAAACATGTCATAGATTGGAGAAATTTCTGCAACATCTACATCAGCCATGTCATAGGTTGAAAATTTTTCTGTAGCATCTTGATCAAACACATCAAATATTGGAAAAAAATTTTGCTCTGAATAATTTTCATCGTCTTCTTCTGTATAGACGTCAAAAATTGGATCTCCAAGTTGAACAACATAAGAATTCTCATTGTTTCTTGTGTCCTGAACTTTTGCATCCAAATCCAAATCCAAATCTGAATCATTGTTTTTGTTGGGGATAGGGGGTTGATGACGAAGGCGAGACAAAGGATTTTCGTCCTCCTCAAAGTCGTCACTGTTATCAGCCTGGGGGTTGCGTTGGCGAAATACCATAGTCGCGTGCTGTGTACTCAAGGCGGCCACTGCAGCTGAAAGTTTCTCGATTTGATCTTGAAGATCTGCGACGGCTCGTCGCGTGATTCCAGTCTCTGTTGGAGGAACAACTTTCTTTAGCCTCACCATTGAATCGTAGGACCGTAGCGAAGCTCTGATACCAATCTGGCGCAGCGTACAAACTGTTGAACGGTCGATCAAGGAACCTTTAGGGTTCTAGAGACCTGTTTTTGGATCGATCAAAGAGTTTCTTGCGATAGCTTCTTTGAGACCAACTTCTTGATAGATGAATTTAATCAAATCTTACAAGGAATAAGCAAAAGCTCTGTTTTTATTATCAAAAGTCTAATCCATAAAAAACGACAAAAAAGATTATATATAAGCCAAAGCTAAACACCAAACCCTAAGATAAACATGTTTAAGATAAAAGACTTAAAGCCCATAGAATTATCATAATTAAAAAGAAATAATAAAAAATAAGAAATTCCTAAGTCATAACGTTAATCACATTAACGTTACTTGTCGGCCAAGCATGATGCCACTGCATCACATTCAATTCAGGGGTGAAGGAGAAATATGTGGAGAGGTAAAGAATGAATTGGTACAGAAATTTTTCTTTTCACTTTAGAGAATTATTTGTTTTGTTGAATCTTCTTCATGAACAAATAATTCAAGATAACATAAGCGACAAAATCCATCAACCGAAGTCACTGTAACACACTTCTTACAACCTTACAAATATGTCTGAAATAAAAAAAAGAAAGGGGCAAGTGTATTTAGCAACAACTGAAGCAGCGGCGAGAGCTCAGAAGATTCTTTGTGGTGGTCCCATTGTGCTCTTGAGGTATAAACACCTCACCTACAGGTTTCACGAGGCAGCAGATATATAACAAGTTAAGATAATGAAGAAAGGAAACAGTATACAAGAAAGGGAAAAGTGGGAACTCGATCCATACGTTTTGCCAGTTCTTCTTCAAGAGAGAGACGAGGAAGTTGACACTCATCTGGACGTTCTGAAAGATGTGCTTCTCCTCCATGGAGAGGTTACCAACAGCAACACCCATGCACAGAACCTTCTTCAGCTGAAACTTGACAGTAGCCTTTGTCTCATTCACCTTCCCCTCTAGCGATTCCTGGTGGCTCACAAGCGTAGGGATCACTTGCCTGCCTTGTTGAGACCAGGACCAAGAAGACGAGGAATCTGCTTAATGACAGATTCAGAGGCCAAGAAAGCATGGTACTTCTTGGCAAGCTTCTTGACGAGCTTCTTGTTCTTGTTGAGCTTTTTTAGAGACTCCACATCCATAGAGCCTAGCCCCATCTTCTCAGCCTCCTCGACGTGCTGGGCATCTCCGAGCATGCAGATCTTCATCTTGGGACGGGGAATGTGTGGTAATTTGACAGAACCACTGAAACGCTTGTCCTTTTGAGGGTCATAATTTTTCAGACCAATCTGGAGCTCGAGAGTCTCCACAAAGTTGCGTTTCTTCTCTTCTGATTTCCCTCTGATAACTGTTATGGCTTCTTTAACAGCCTCACTCTGAAGCTTACTGTAAGTAAGCCAAGTGCCAAGAAATATTGAATCAACAAACAAATGTGACACAAGTATCATTTTGAGATCTGATCCTGCAAACAAACAAAGACAAAGGAAATAATGAACATCTGAAAGAGGGTAAAAATAAGTTTCATAAACCTAAACGAAGAAGATTCAAGCTGCAAGTGACGCAATCGTTACCTGAATGATGAGACGGAAGAAACCGTATACTCGATTCGAGATGCGAAGATTTTATACTAAGACTATGTACAATGGTTGTATAGATTCAACACCCTAATTTACACTTTTTCATAATCCACATCATCTTCTATTTCTTCCACCTATTAATTCAACACATATACAAATTTTATCTCTACAATGTTTTTGTGTAACAAAATTCAACACCATAATTTATGTTTTTATTTCTATGCCAATAGCTATATATTAATGAAAAAAATTAATTGTAATTAAAATAAATAATTAACATTACATAGTTTTAATAATTAAAAATGACATAGTTTTAATTGAGTTCATAAAACTAATATTAATATAAAAAAGTAAAAACTTATTAAAATTGATATTTTTATTATATATCCAAATGTAATGAAACTAGTTTCTATTTGTAGATTATTAAAAATGATGAATTTTGGTATAATTTTTTTTTAAAAGTATTTTACTATAAAATAAGTAAATTTTAATTATTGGATGAAAATAAATAAAAATAAAAACTAGATAACTAATGAGAATGAGACAAGTGTTAGAGTCGACCCCAATTTATTTGCTTTCAACTAATTGAAAGTATTCAATACTTGTGAATCCACGTGTGTTTTTTTTCAATTCAACACCCACTTTACAATGGTTTCAACAGTTGAATAAATAATTCAATACTCCCATTGTGGATGGTCTAAGAAAATGAGATAAACCTAAAACAGTTGGGCCTTTAGAAAAGCCCAAATCTTAAGCGAACCTAAACCAAACTAAACCGAACCGGAATATCTCTGTAACGTGATTGGTTTTGTAACTATTAATTTTATAACCAGGAACTAAACCGAACTGTGATGTAACTCACTTCTCGTCCGGGTTGAGTTCATCGAAGATGTCTTTTTCACCGTCTTCGGGGAGTTCTGATCATGGTCTACTCTAAAGTCTAAACCAATTAAATCAGCTAAGACCCGCATGAACGACGGGGACTACTAGTGTTTCTAGCTTCCGCTGATCAATTTCATCACCACCATTCAGGTTTGACTTTGTCCATCAACGACGTCGTTTCAGTTTATATCTGTTCTGTACGGTTTTGCTTCAGCTCATGTCAGATTAGAAGATGTATGTTGTTAAATAGAAGATGTAATGTTCTCTTGTGCAGATACTCATTCGTTCCTTTTTGCGAAAGCAGCTCAAGAGTGCCAATCATGGCGCAGTTTCTGCTACAAGTCCTGCTCGCATTGACCTTCTGGATCGGATCAGGCTCTTCGAGTCCGACCCTATACAATGCCGGCGATCATGTCCCTTTGTTCGTCAACAAAGTGGGTCCTCTCCACAATCCAAGGTGCTTTCTCAAATCTCTTTGTCTGTCTTCACTCTTGAGGTTTTTTGAATTCAAAATCTTACATTTGCTAGATGGGGTTTTACAAAGTGACTGGATTCCAAATGAGTTAGTAGCCTGAGTGAAAGAGATCTTTGTCTTGATTGAATGGTGTATAGAAGCTATAGGTACGGAGAGATCCATTGTAAAGCTTGACTTAAACCCCTTTTTTTTCGTTTCTCTGGTTCTGCTTTGTTTTGCAGTGAGACCTATCAGTACTATGATTTGCCCTTCTGTCGTCCAGGTTAGCTTTCTCAAGACAAACTCAGTGATCAGGTTTCACTTTTTAGTTCAACATTGTAATCTAAACATGATAAAGTTTATGCCTTTCTCAACTCATATGTGCCTTCGGAAATGGGAAATTTATCTTTACTTAGAAATGTGTATGTGTGACTCTCCAGTGGTTGATTCAAGATTTGTTTTACATTTTTTTGTAGAGCCTGTGATTGAGAAACAGGAAACTCTTGGGGAAGTTCTCAATGGTGACCGATTAATGAGCTCCTCATATGACCTGAAATTCAGGGAGGACAAAACTCATCTTGTATTGTGCCACAAGAGGTTAACGTCGAGCGAGATTGCCAGGTTCAGAGACACCATTGCTCAAGATTTCTACTTTCAAATGTATTACGACGATCTCCCCTTGTGGGGATTTGTTGGGAAAGTAGAGAGAGATTATTCTGGTCGTGGTGGGGAGGAGAATGCTAAGTATTATATATTCAGCCACTTGAACTTCAATGTTCTGTACAATGCAGACGAAGTTATTGGAATCAGCAGTTTTAGCGATCCGAGATACCTGGTTGATATATCAGAGAGTACTGAGATTGATGTTCAGTTCACATACTCGGTTTCTTGGAATTTGACTTCGGAACGGTCTGAGACGAGAGTGAATAAGTACTCTCAGGCGGCGCTTCATCCCATCAGCAAGAAGATTCACTATTTCTCGTTTCTTAACTCGATAAGCGTTGTTGTTTTGGTAGTTGGACTTCTTTCTCTGCTCTTCATGCGCCATCTCAAGAATGAATTAAGAAGGTAACAACTTTCTTAGGAGACCGTTTTTGTATTTGTGTAGTATATATGTGGTGATTAAATTTGATTTTTTGGAGTTAACTTCTCTTTCATGTATTTCAATAGCTCAAACGGAGATGAAGAAGAAAAAAGGGAAGTGGGTTGGAAACTCATACAAAATGATGTGTTTAGATGTCCTCACAACATCTCCTTGCTGTGTGCATTCTTAGGAACTGGTGCTCAGTTGCTAATCTTGTAAGCTTCTGTTATCTATAATTCCCTTTTTGTCATTATAGTTGCGATCTTTTCTACTTTTTCCTATCCTTTCTATCTGTTAGCTAAAGATAGTAATACAAAAAGTGATGTAATCACACTCTGTTCCAGTGGCAAGTTTAAATTTTTTTTTATAGTAAAAAACCAAGTTTTACATGTCAGTTCGGTAAATGCACTCGCATACAACTATTTTCTTAATATTGTTCCATGTCTCTGACTTGTTTACAGGATTGTTGCTCTCTTTGCATTGGCCTTCACCGGTTTTCTATACCCATACAATCGCGGAATGCTGCTCACTTCTCTTGTCATCGTGTACACTCTAACATCAATAGTGGCTGGTTACACATCTGCCTCTTTCCATAACCATTTCGAGGGAAACAAACAGGTGACTGAATTTTCATGTGCCTTCTACTCTCTCTGTTCTCTAAAGATTCATTGTTGGCATAATTGTCATTGTTGCCCTTTTTCAGAAAAGGAGTGTTCGTCTTGCTGGGATCCTCTACACGGTTCCTTTATTCATAATATTTTCTATTCTCAACACTGTGGCAATCACATATGGAGCAACTGCTGCACTCCCCTTTGGCACAATAGTCATCATCATACTTATTTACACTGTTTTCAATATCCCATTTCTCATGTTTGGAGGGGTTTTAGGAAACCGTTTCGGATTATCAGAGTTCCAACCTCCATCTGCTGTTAAAAGAAACCCCCGGGAGATTCCACCACAGAATTGGTATAGGAGAAAGCTGTACCAGATGTTTCTTGGAGGCCTTGTACCTTTCAGTGCAGTTGCCCTTGAGTGGCACCAACTCTATGCAAGCTTGTGGGGATTCAAAATATATACCTCTCCTGGAATAATGCTTTTCACATTCATTGTGCTCATCTTGTTGTGTGCAAGTGTTGGTATTATCTTGACCTACATTCAGCTGTCCGGTGAGGATCATGAATGGTGGTGGAGGTATGTATTCTTTTACTGTTCTGCATTATTTTCATCCAAACATGTGAACTGGATTTAGACTAGGTATCTAGATTCAAACAATTATAGTATGCGGCCATTGAAGGGTATGTGAGACATGATTGGCGTAGAGACCCTGGCGCGCCGTCGTTTGAGATGCGAAGATTTTATACCAGGAAAATCGATACCTAAAACAATTGGGTCTTTAATAAGATAAAAGAAAAGCCCAAATCGCAAGCAAACTAAACCGAATGTCTATTAATCTGATGACCAGAACTAAACCGAACTGTGATGTAACTCACTTCTCGTCCGGGTTGAGTTCATCGAAGATGTCTTTTCACCGTCTTCGGGGAGTTCTGATCATGGTCTACTCTAAAGTCTAAACCAATTAAATCAGCTAAGACCCGCATGAACGACGGGGACTACTAGTGTTTCTAGCTTCCGCTGATCAATTTCATCACCACCATTCAGGTTTGACTTTGTCCATCAACGACGTCGTTTCAGTTTATATCTGTTCTGTACGGTTTTGCTTCAGCTCATGTCAGATTAGAAGATGTATGTTGTTAAATAGAAGATGTAATGTTCTCTTGTGCAGATACTCATTCGTTCCTTTTTGCGAAAGCAGCTCAAGAGTGCCAATCATGGCGCAGTTTCTGCTACAAGTCCTGCTCGCATTGACCTTCTGGATCGGATCAGGCTCTTCGAGTCCGACCCTATACAATGCCGGCGATCATGTCCCTTTGTTCGTCAACAAAGTGGGTCCTCTCCACAATCCAAGGTGCTTTCTCAAATCTCTTTGTCTGTCTTCACTCTTGAGGTTTTTTGAATTCAAAATCTTACATTTGCTAGATGGGGTTTTACAAAGTGACTGGATTCCAAATGAGTTAGTAGCCTGAGTGAAAGAGATCTTTGTCTTGATTGAATGGTGTATAGAAGCTATAGGTACGGAGAGATCCATTGTAAAGCTTGACTTAAACCCCTTTTTTCGTTTCTCTGGTTCTGCTTTGTTTTGCAGTGAGACCTATCAGTACTATGATTTGCCCTTCTGTCGTCCAGGTTAGCTTTCTCAAGACAAACTCAGTGATCAGGTTTCACTTTTTAGTTCAACATTGTAATCTAAACATGATAAAGTTTATGCCTTTCTCAACTCATATGTGCCTTCGGAAATGGGAAATTTATCTTTACTTAGAAATGTGTATGTGTGACTCTCCAGTGGTTGATTCAAGATTGTTTTACATTTTTTGTAGAGCCTGTGATTGAGAAACAGGAAACTCTTGGGGAAGTTCTCAATGGTGACCGATTCATGAGCTCTTTATATGACCTGAAATTTAAGGAGGACAAAACTCATCTTGTATTGTGCCACAAGAGATTAACCTCCAGTGAGGTCGCCAGGTTCAGAGACACTATTGCTCAAGATTTCTACTTTCAAATGTATTACGACGATCTCCCTTGTGGGGATTTGTTGGGAAAGTAGAGAGATTATTCTGTTCATGGTGGGGAGGAGAATGCTAAGTATTATATATTCAGCCACTTGAACTTCAATGTTCTGTACAATGCAGACGAAGTTATTGGAATCAGCAGTTTTAGCGATCCGAGATACCTGGTTGATATATCAGAGAGTACTGAGATTGATGTTCAGTTCACATACTCGGTTTCTTGGAATTTGACTTCGGAACGGTCTGAGACGAGAGTGAATAAGTACTCTCAGGCGGCGCTTCATCCCATCAGCAAGAAGATTCACTATTTCTCGTTTCTTAACTTCGATAAGCGTTGTTGTTTTGGTAGTTGGACTTCTTTCTCTGCTCTTCATGCGCCATCTCAAGAATGAATTAAGAAGGTAACAACTTTCTTAGGAGACCGTTTTTGTATTTGTGTAGTATATATGTGGTGATTAAATTTGATTTTTGGAGTTAACTTCTCTTTCATGTATTTCAATAGCTCAAACGGAGATGAAGAAGAAAAAGGGAAGTGGGTTGGAAACTCATACAAAATGATGTGTTTAGATGTCCTCACAACATCTCCTTGCTGTGTGCATTCTTAGGAACTGGTGCTCAAATGCTAATCTTGTGAGTTTCAGTTATCTATAATCCTGTTATCACACTTTGTTGCATACAACTGGTCTTCTTAATATTGTTCCATGTCTCTCTGACTTGTTTACAGGATTGTTGCTCTCTTTGCATTGGCCTTCACGGTTTTCTATACCCATACAATCGCGAATGCTGCTCACTTCTCTTGTCATCGTGTACACTCTAACATCAGTAGTGGCTGGTTACACATCTGCTTCTTTCCATAGCCATTTCGAGGGAACCAAACAGGTGAATTGACTTTTCAAGTGCCTTCTATTATTGTTGGCATAACCTTAAACATCTGAGCATTGTTGCCTTTTTGCAGAGAAGGAGTGTTAGTCTCGCGGGGATCCTCTACACGGTTCCTTTCTTCATAACAGTTTCAGTCCTCAACACTGTGGCAATAACATACGGAGCAACTGCTGCACTCCCTTTTGGCACAATAGTCATCATCATACTCATCTACACTCTTTTGAATATCCCATTTCTCATGTTGGGAGGAGTTTTAGGTAACCGTTTCGGATTATCAGAGTTCCAACCTCCTTCGCTATTAAAAGAAACGTTTTTTTTTTTACAAATGTATACTCCTTTCACTTATACAAAAACGTAGTTATGTATATAAATGCATCTACGTGAATATGAGCGATAGAAAAGATGATAGATTATATAAAAAACTATGTGCTTGAACAAGCCCAAAAAAGAGACTTGATGAAAAGGAGCCAATAAACACAAACAGGCGGTTGCAAAGAGGGAGAGATTGTGGACTAGGAGTCAGTGATTCTAGTGGGTTCCTCCTCTTTTTCTGCTCTTTTATTTTAATCTTATTTACTAAAATACAAATCATCATTTAATTTTCTTCTCGATCCCCTTTTCTAGTGTTTTTCATTACAAACCACCTCAATTAGATTTTATGTTCGGTCCAATTAATCTTGTATCCAATCTTCCTACTATCTTCTACACTGGTTAAAGCTCTTTTTCAACAAGGATAAAACTGATTCCGTATTGTGCCACAAGAGATTAACCTCCAGTGAGGTCGCCAGGTTCAGAGACACTATTGCTCAAGATTTCTACTTTCAAATGTATTACGACGATCTCCCCTTGTGGGGGTTTGTTGGGAAAGTAGAGAGAGATTATTCTGTTCATGGTGGGGAGGAGAATGCTAAGTATTATTTATTCAGTCACTTGAGCTTTAATGTTCTCTACAACGCAGACGAAGTTATTGGAATCCAAAGTCTTAGCGTTCGAGTTACCTGATTGACATATCAGAGAGCGCTGAGGTTGATGTTCAGTTCACATACTCGATTTCTTGGAATTTGAGTTCAGAACGGTCTGAGGCGAGAATGGATAAGTACTCTCAGGCGTCGTTTCATCCTATCAGCAAGAAGATTCAGTATTTCTCGTTTCTTAACTCGATAAGCGTTGTTGTTTTGGTTGTTGGACTTCTTTCTCTGCTCTTCATGCGCCATCTCAAGAATGAACTGAGAAGGTGACAAGACTATTCTTGTTTTTGTGTAGTTTAGTTCAAATTTAATCATTTGGAGTTAATTTCAGTAGCTCAAACGGAGATGAAGAAGAAAAAAGGGAAGTGGGTTGGAAACTAATACAAAGTGATGTGTTTAGATGTCCTCACAACATCTCCTTGCTCTGTGCCTTCTTAGGAACTGGTGCTCAAATGCTAATCTTGTGAGTTTCAGTTATCTATAATCCTGTTATCACACTTTGTTGCATACAACTGGTCTTCTTAATATTGTTCCATGTCTCTCTGACTTGTTTACAGGATCATTGCTCTATTTGCATTGGCCTTCACCGGTTTTCTATACCCATACAACCGCGGAACGTTGCTCACTTCTCTTGTCATCGTGTACACTCTAACATCAGTAGTGGCTGGTTACACATCTGCTTCTTTCCATAGCCATTTCGAGGGAACCAAACAGGTGAATTGACTTTTCAAGTGCCTTCTATTATTGTTGGCATAACCTTAAACATCTGAGCATTGTTGCCTTTTTGCAGAGAAGGAGTGTTAGTCTCGCGGGGATCCTCTACACGGTTCCTTTCTTCATAACAGTTTCAGTCCTCAACACTGTGGCAATAACATACGGAGCAACTGCTGCACTCCCCTTTGGCACAATAGTCATCATCATACTCATCTACACTCTTTTGAATATCCCATTTCTCATGTTGGGAGGAGTTTTAGGTAACCGTTTCGGATTATCAGAGTTCCAACCTCCATCTGCTGTTAAAAGAAACCCCGGGAGATTCCACCACAGAATTGGTATAGGAGAAAGCTGTACCAGATGTTTCTTGGAGGCCTTGTACCTTTCAGTGCAGTTGCCCTTGAGTGGCACCAACTCTACGCAACCTTGTGGGGATTTGTTGGGAAAGTAGAGAGAGATTATTCTGGTCGTGGTGGGAGGAGAATGCTAAGTATTATATATTCAGCCACTTGAACTTCAATGTTCTGTACAATGCAGACGAAGTTATTGGAATCAGCAGTTTTAGCGATCCGAGATACCTGGTTGATATATCAGAGAGTACTGAGATTGATGTTCAGTTCACATACTCGGTTTCTTGGAATTTGACTTCGGAACGGTCTGAGACGAGAGTGAATAAGTACTCTCAGGCGGCGCTTCATCCCATCAGCAAGAAGATTCACTATTTCTCGTTTCTTAACTCGATAAGCGTTGTTGTTTTGGTAGTTGGACTTCTTTCTCTGCTCTTCATGCGCCATCTCAAGAATGAATTAAGAAGGTAACAACTTTCTTAGGAGACCGTTTTTGTATTTGTGTAGTATATATGTGGTGATTAAATTTGATTTTTTGGAGTTAACTTCTCTTTCATGTATTTCAATAGCTCAAACGGAGATGAAGAAGAAAAAAGGGAAGTGGGTTGGAAACTCATACAAAATGATGTGTTTAGATGTCCTCACAACATCTCCTTGCTGTGTGCATTCTTAGGAACTGGTGCTCAGTTGCTAATCTTGTAAGCTTCTGTTATCTATAATTCCCTTTTTGTCATTATAGTTGCGATCTTTTCTACTTTTTCCTATCCTTTCTATCTGTTAGCTAAAGATAGTAATACAAAAAGTGATGTAATCACACTCTGTTCCAGTGGCAAGTTTAAATTTTTTTTTATAGTAAAAAACCAAGTTTTACATGTCAGTTCGGTAAATGCACTCGCATACAACTATTTTCTTAATATTGTTCCATGTCTCTGACTTGTTTACAGGATTGTTGCTCTCTTTGCATTGGCCTTCACCGGTTTTCTATACCCATACAATCGCGGAATGCTGCTCACTTCTCTTGTCATCGTGTACACTCTAACATCAATAGTGGCTGGTTACACATCTGCCTCTTTCCATAACCATTTCGAGGGAAACAAACAGGTGACTGAATTTTCATGTGCCTTCTACTCTCTCTGTTCTCTAAAGATTCATTGTTGGCATAATTGTCATTGTTGCCCTTTTTCAGAAAAGGAGTGTTCGTCTTGCTGGGATCCTCTACACGGTTCCTTTATTCATAATATTTTCTATTCTCAACACTGTGGCAATCACATATGGAGCAACTGCTGCACTCCCCTTTGGCACAATAGTCATCATCATACTTATTTACACTGTTTTCAATATCCCATTTCTCATGTTTGGAGGGGTTTTAGGAAACCGTTTCGGATTATCAGAGTTCCAACCTCCATCTGCTGTTAAAAGAAACCCCCGGGAGATTCCACCACAGAATTGGTATAGGAGAAAGCTGTACCAGATGTTTCTTGGAGGCCTTGTACCTTTCAGTGCAGTTGCCCTTGAGTGGCACCAACTCTATGCAAGCTTGTGGGGATTCAAAATATACACCTCCCTGGGATAATGCTTTTCTCGTTCATTGTGCTCATCTTGTTGTGTGCAAGTGTTGGTATTATCTTGACCTACATTCAGCTATCCGGTGAGGATCATGAGTGGTGGTGGAGGTATGTGTTCTTTTACTGAACTGCATTCTTTTCCTTTCAGGATCATCATTTGATTTTGTGTGCAGATCGTTCTTGTGCGGAGGATTCACGGCTATCTTCATGTATGGGTATGGAGTATTGTTCTATCTGAGGTCTGACATGACTGGCTTTCTGCAGTTAAGCTTCTACTTGGGATACACTGCTTTGTTCTGTTATGCTCTCTTCTTGGTTCTTGGAACCATAAGTTTCTTGGCTTCTTGGATGTTTATTCGCCACATCTACCGTTCTGTCAAGCTCGAATAACAGCCAAGAACCAAGGGGCAAGAGGTCCTGTTCTCTTCGCCAAGTTACTCATCTTTGTATTTGTTTAGATTATCTGATAAACTAAGTTAGCAACTGTATCTTTTTTGATATGACCACATGTTTCTACTAAGGAATGAAAGTGATGTTTCTTGCTTTAGTTTATGCTTTTCATCCCATAGAGTTAGTCTCATATCATACCACCATTCAACAACAAACTAACATTACTTAGAAGTTACATAATGCAATAATAAGATAAAAGAAATCCAAAACACAAATACTTAAAAGAAAACATCAACTTCACTTGCTTCCTATGTGGTCTGGGTTGCAAATGAGTGGCTGCACAACTCCATCAGCTCCCTTTGAATCAGATGTAATGGATCCATCACACGCACTCTTCATGCTCTCCGACTTGTGGTCATCAGCAACCACTCTTATTATCTGCAATGCTTCTTCCTCAATTATGTACACGATATCTCCATTTCCTTCCTCTTCCTCTTCCTCTTCCTCTTCCTCTTCCTCTTCCTCTTCCTCTTCCTCTTCTTCTTCCTCCTCTTCATCTTCTTCTTCATTGTCTACTTCCTTCTCGCCATATTCGGCTTCATTGCTAGATCTTGTATGAACTTGGGGAGAAGTGACTTCCCTTTCTCTCAGGGCTTTCTCTGTGAGGCACTTCAGCAGCTTCATCACTTGAACCGCATACATCAATGCAGTTAACGGGTCTTTCATCTACACACGAGACCCAAAAGACAGCCAACACATTTCACAATGCGGAAAACACGATACTTCAACTTAAAAGAAACTTATAAGAGAGGCTGTTGAGTATCATTGTGCATTCTAGTGTTGATCATAAAATCACTACAATAAAGAAACTGACCTGAGACATGTTAGGGGCAAAGACTAAAGCAAGATTACGAGAGTTCATCTTGTTAACATTCTCAAACTGAACAACATCAGCCATGAGATTGATGGCCCAGTTGAGAAGAGACGCTTCTGTCTGAGGTAATAGCCTCACAACCTTGATGAAATCCTCGTCTGACTCACATTGCAGTACTTGCTCAGATGACAGAGGATCTAGCACTCCTCTAGGCAGCTCTCTGAACCAAGCCTGAACACACACACACAAATCATCATCAACAAGTTCAAAGTTCCATTTAGATTTTAAGGGAAAAGAAGAAGAAACCTTAATAAGTCCAGCTAGACAATGGACATCGATCCCATCAGGTATCATCCCTTTATTAAGCTGCTCCCTGACATACTCTTCCTCGCTGTTCTCTCCTGTTATTCTGAATATTCCTTCTACCTGCAATCCTCCTTGATCATATAGCCTGCTCTGCAGTAGCAAGAGTATTACAGGAACACAGTTCCCTCTTGAATCATATGATAACTGCATTGATTCTGTTGATACTCCAAACACTGTTGCACTGTCATAACATAACAAAGCAAAAAACATTAAGTCCTTTATTTACATTTAAGATTCAATAAAACAAAAGCGAAAAGTCTCAACCTCGCACTGGGAGCTTTCTTGGGGACATCAGGCTCAAACTCAGAAGGAAGGCCAAGGAAGCCGTTGAAACGATCAAAGGTCACGTGAGCCACGTGTTGTACATCTGTTGGACCACCAATGTCCATGGCTCTCCACTCGTTTACTTTCTCCTCCGCCGTCGTGGGGAAACAACGAGACAGCTCCAGGACGACTCGACCCACCGATAATAACCACCAAAGTAGGGGGTTTGCGGTGCCTTCTCACTCTCTCTGTCTCTCCTCGCAAGAAGGTTTGGGACTAAGGAAGGGTCATGGCCGGCAGATGATTGAGAAAAGATTTTTAAGATGGGAGGGAGGTAACACGTTACAAAAGTTATGTTGCGGAGATTGAGTGGTGATGAAGGAACAGGTTAGGAGGAAAGGTGTAACGTGGGAATCACTACGTTGTGTTCTGTTTCCTAAGTCTTTATAGCATCTGTCTCAAAACAATAAATAAAAGGCGATAAAACAATTAGAGTGGGTCTTACGCTCCCCAAGTGTTTGGTGATCTATATCTATTTCTTTTAGTTAAACGCGTATTAATCAAAATGAATGAGAAATCTGACCATAATAATTTGTCTCTTTTGACATTGCTTGTTTTAACATGAGTTTAAACTTTCAATAAGTTATAATTTGAAAAGGTCCAAAGAAAAAACGAAAAAAACTCTTACCGCGCGATGGTTTACATAACGTTAACAGGTTCCACCAGACACATAAGTATTTTTTTACCGTTTTTCTATCGCTATTGTAGCTCTTTTATCTCTTTTACTATTGTAGCTCTTAGGCCTGATGACTCAACATAATATTGGGCCTTAACTAAACTAAACGAAAAGTAGCCCAAAGAGTAGATGGGGTAATAACTGAATGGAAGTAAAGATCGACTACAGATTTGACTTACTTGAACCAGAAATAATTAAGCCAAGAGGCCTAAAACACTAGTTTACCGGGTCAGGTTTATTTCGGGGACCATTATGAAAACATGTCATATTTTTTATGGTTTTAGTAATTTGCGAGTCTGTATATACATTGATTTCAACAAAAAGCATGTATAAAGTTTATTATTTTTCGAATAAACGTAAGTTTAATTACTACCGTAAAACCACAATCTTCGTGTATCGCATTTGATATATAAATGAATCACATTTAACAAAACTATGTCAATCATCAAAAATATGTTAAATGAGACCATTTCATATTGAAATTAGTAGACTAACCCAGTTTAATTTCTATTATTTTACTTTCAGGAAAAAAAAAGTATTGTCATCAACCACCAAATGTATACGCAGAGAATTCTAATATGCACTATCCAAACAATATTGTGATATTGAGCTGATGAGTTGATAATCTAAACACTATTTCAATAGACAAAACTAATGTTGACTAATTAATCTAATCTAACTCTAATCTTGATCTTGAGTTGAAGGATTCATAATGACACATATTAATGAAGAACAATGACAAATTTAGATTTGTAAAAGCTCATTGACTACATTAGCTATACGCGAATCAAAGGAGACATGTAACAATTTCTAATAGAGGAAAGGAATCTGAAATGTGGCATTGAGATATAGGTGATGCCAGGAGGAGTGGGATGTTGACCCATCAACAAAATTATGGATAATACTAAACAAATCCAATTTAAATAACACTTGATAATTGAGATGTTTATAATTATTGATGTTTTCATATGTTTATTTAAAATTAATGCAAGATGGCCGTTTAGTTTTTATCTTATTGGTCGTCTACATAATTTCCATTATAATATAATGAGTATTTTGGTTGAACTAGTAGGAGCCAAATAGTTTATTCAACTTAAGTATGGTAGGTTAACCGAATAGAAGAAGTTGCTCAAACTGATTGTGTTCAAAAAAAAAAAAAAGAAGTTGCTCAGTTTCGAACTTTGAATACAAAACTACTCCTTCGGTTTCAAATTATATGATGTTTTAAAATGTTTATGTTTTTATATTTTAAGGTTTTAAGGTTAACTTTAATTTTATTAGAAGCTGTTCAACTAATTAAATTTTACAGTTTTTTATAATTAGTTGAACGATTTTAAAATTATATATTTAAAAGTATTCTTTGAAGAAAGTAAGTTTCTTAATATTTGTGCATTAACTTAAAACATCATAATACATATATTATGAAACCGGAGTATATGTTAATAAGAGAAAGAATTACGCTTTGAGAAATTTGTCACATATATAAATCATCAATATTTGCTATTATCAAAATAAGAAAACAATGGACTGAGAATGACTTAATACATATGTGTATTTATATAATTGTAATCATATAAATATATATATTCATACTATTGTTATCCCCCTTTCGTATCCCAAAGGCCATTTAACAAAAACGAGCTACGGTTTGGATACAGAAAATCACTCGATTCTGCTATTATCAACAAGCATTCCTTATCAGACAATATATATATTTTTTTTGAACTGATAAATATCAGACAATATTACGTTGTCTTTCTGTTCATTTGTACATTCCTGCTCAAATAGGTATTTGTTATTTCTAAATATATGCAAAGTTTAGCATTAAATGATCTCTCATTGTGTATTACAATCCTGAAACAACATCATTAGATCATCCGCATAAAATAACTTAATAGGTAATCTAGCTGGGGAGAGTTGTATTCATTTAATCATTAGATGCATAGTAGCTGACTAAAATTATATATCGATATCATAGTCTTTTTGAAAACATAAAGAATGCTACATATTACATTTTGACAAAGTACGCTGTATTTTTCATGCCCATTCAGAGACTCTTGATAATATGCCTATATATTTTCATGTTTAAATTTCCTTTGTGGGGGAGGGTTAGAACAACACACAACTACTTTTAACTTCATGAGACATGCTGCTAGAATATTAAAAGAAACTTTTTTTTTACGCATGTACTGTACACCTTTCACAAATACAAAAAAAACGTCGTTATGTATAAAGATGCATCTACGTGATATGAATGATAGAAAATATGATGATAGATTATAAAAAAAACTATGTGCTTGAATAAGCCCAAAAAGAGACTTAATGTAAAGGAGCCAATAAACACAAACAGGCGGTTACAAAGAGAGGCAGAGATTGTGGAGTAGGAGTCAGTGATTCTAGTGGGTTCCTCCTCTTTTTCTGCTCTTTTTATTTTAATCTTTACTTACAAAAATACAAATCATCATTTAATATTCTTCTCGATCCCTTTTTTCCTACCTCAATATTTTTCATTGCAAAACTATTTCAACTAGATTTTATGTTCGGTCCAGTTAATCTTGTATCCAATCTTCTTATTATCTTCTACACTGGACAAAGCCCTTTTTTTCTTTAACAAGGATAAAGCTTCTTTTTCCATAACAAGGTTAAAGCTCTTTTAAAGATTAGTTAAGAAAAAAAAAGGTTAAAGCTCTTTTATATTTTATGTTTCCATCTTTAACTTATTTATATACTTTCGAATCTGTATGGGATCGATGTATATATAGAGATCGGCTTTCTGATCAAACACCGCAAATTACTAGGCTTTGACCCTTGACAACTTTAAAGTTGGTCAAGTAAATTCTCAAATTTTGTTGTACAACTTTTTCAAACCCAAGTATTAGTCAGAAAAAGTAGCTATACACACACAATACAAAAACATAGCCGGGAAAGAAAGTCTGTGAAGGACAAGATCTTCGTGTGATTAACCATGAAATATTATCAGTATTTCTTTATCATCTTTTTAAATTATATATATACTTTTAAGTTAAGCAAGTGAACTTTGTGTTTAATTACTGTGAAAATAGATAGAGAAAGGTGGTGAAAAGGAGAGACCGATGAATCACAAAGGTTTCTTCACATACAAGTAGAGAGAGAAAGAGTAATAATAATAATTAATATTATACAATACAATTACTACTTATTTATTAGTATCATTTCCCTGTCTAAACTATATGTATACATACACGCTCACATATATATTTGTATATATAAAATCTCTGAAAGAGAAAAGATTGGACCCTCTTTGTTTTTCTGTTCAGCCATAAAGAAGCTTTTGACGAGAAAGTTTCATTTCTACTTTCTCTCTCTCCTCTTTCTTTTCAAACACCCTCAAAGCAAATAGAAAACCTCACAAAAGGAAGGTAATAAATTAAACACATAATATCTATCTTACTTTCATGTTCATCATCAACTAGCGTTTCTTTTTTCATATTCCAATCATTTGTTCAAGAATTAAATAACACTTGCAATCTCTCTCTCCTAAGCTCAAAGTTTCTATTAGTGAATCTTTCTCCCATCTTTTTAAGGCTAACTAATGTTTTACAGAAAGGCAGAAGTAGAAGAGAAGAACAATAAAGAGGAAGATATTAGATGGCTAACCATAGAGTAATCAACGAGGCCACAAACCATAACCATAATCATCATCTTTCTTACTCACTTCTTCATGGCCTCAGCAACAACCCTCCTCCTCCTGGATTCATGTAACATAAATCTTCTCCAACTCTTTTCCCTTTCTTTACATAATTAAAGCTAATCTTTCTTCTTTACATAATTATGCATAAAATCTCATCTTTTTCTTTGTGATATCCAATCTTATAATTAGCTCTATATTTTTTCTATGGAGTTTTCTTTTGTCTATCCTCAATTTGTCATTTTCTTAGTAATAAGATATATTACACGGTGTCATTAATTCGTATAAGAACATATGGTCAACGTAAACGGTAAACCTATGGGTAAAACAGAAACTTAAAAATGTACTATAGATCTTCCGAAATAGGTTATATATGTGTAGTAGTTGCAATTCTTGTGAAATTATTTTATCATATGCGTTCGGCTAGCCTATATATTTATATATTTTTATAATATTAGTTGGGTAATATTCTTTTTGTAGTGCTAATTAATTAAATAAATCATTAAATGAAACAGTAACCAAGATGGATCCTCCAGCTTCGACTTCGGAGAGCTAGAAGAAGCAATTGTTCTGCAAGGTGTTAAGTTTAGGAACGACGAAACTAAGCCACGTAAGCCCCTCTTCTCTCAAATCCTTGCATGACGTGAGCGTTCCTTAACAAACTCCAATAAAGTTTTCTAAATTTACATAAAAACTTAAAATTGAAAAAAAAATGATAAAGCTGAGAGAGTCTGAACAAGTCTTTAGATAGGTTTGTGTTTTGGTGATGATACGGAGGCAAAAGAGAGCCTTGGATGGCGTGACTTGTTTATTTATTTCTATTCTCGTTTTTCCTTTCCTCTTTAAAAAATAAAAAATAAAAAATAAAATAAAATGCTTTTACCAACTCTCTAACCTCCTCTATCATATCCACACAATGACAAGTATTCGTAATTAAATTTGGTAACCGTGTCATGTTATATATAGATCCACGTGATAAATGATGTGTTTAATTCTTAGCAGTAGTTTACAGCAAACGCACACATGCACATACTTAATATCATATACTTGAATACTTGATTAAGAGCATATGTTAAATGTAAAAATGCGTAAATGTAATGATGGTAAACTTGCAGCTTTATTTGCAGGAGGAGGAGGAGCTACAACTCTGGAGATGTTCCCTTCATGGCCAATCAGAACTCACCAAACTCTTCCTACTGTACCCTTTCTTCTTCTTTGACCCTTTCTTCTTGTTTTATCTTCTTTTTCAGCAATTCAAAATAAATATAAGTATTTTATTCTCTCCTTTTTTTTATAAAAAATTCTCTTTTATATTTACATTTTACTCTCATTATATACATGTTTTAGCTTTCTTGTTCCTCTAGCTATCTATTATTTTCCCTCAAAACTGAAAGCGATTTTTAAGATTGTTAATTACTCCTTTCTTCTGACTTTATAAACTGGAAGCAATTTGAATCATACCCATTTGTCAATTTACATACGCTTAAGGTCAAATCCTCCTCCTTAGTATTAATCATGCCTTTTCTGACTTTTTATTAATTATGAAGTTTTATTATACGATCATAAGTACGTTTATGTTGAATTTGTATTGCAGGAGGAGAGTTCCAAGTCTGAAGGAGAGAGCCCCGATTCAGGATCAGCAAATTTCTCAGGCAAAGCAGAAAGTCAACAGCCGGAGTCTCCAATGAGTAACAAACAGAATCATCATCTCATGCTTCAGCATCAACGTAATAACAACATGGCAAACTCAAGTTCAACATCTGGACTTCCCTCTACTTCTCGAACTCCTGCTCCTCCAAAAGCTTCTGAGGATAAGGTACTCATGATCATCATCACTTTTTAAAAATTAATTTTTTGGAAAGAGATATATGCATGTGAAGTCATGTAACGTCCATGATGTGATGTACATGATATGTGGTATATATCCTTCTCTCTCTCTCTCTTTATGTCATACGAGATATATGCATGCACATGCACATGCATTTCATATTTGTGTATGTCCGATCAAATCTTCCAATAAAACAAAAACCAAACACAGATCCCTAAAAGGAAACGGATCAGAGGAGATTCAGATTTTGACCTCTCTCACTTCGTTGAAAAAGACAAATTGAATATACAAATAAATAAAACCCCAAAAGTGAAATAAAGCAGAATCTTCCTCAGTGTATTTTCTTTTAGTTTTCCTTTATGTAGGAAAAAAAACAATACCCCCTGTTTTCTTTTTCTTTTTACATCTATTATTATGATAATAATATAACTAGTTATAAATAAATCTTACACATAATTTCTAAATGATTTCACAACTAATATGCTGATTTTAATTAGCTATATATAAATGTGTATCACATAGTCAACTTAACTTACATAATTTATTTCTGTTTTTATTTTTCCACTGAATTTATTTCTATTTCCATCTTTGTTCTCTGACATTGCAGAGGAAGGCTACGACTTCAGGCAAACTTCTTGATGCTAAGGTACTTTAACGTTTATCATCATTAATTCATACACATTTATTCGTTTCCCCGAGGAGACATATGTATATACTTATAGTTTCCAGTGACCTTTTATAAGTATTTAGGGTTCATATTTTCCCGAACTAGCTTGTTAACCTCCTGTTTTAAAATGTGCTTAAAATGGGATTATCTCAGACACTCAGACGTTTGGCCCAAAATAGAGAAGCTGCTCGCAAAAGCCGTCTTAGGAAAAAGGTAACCGTTACAAATCCATATCTGTCACTTCACCTTATCATCATCATTTATTTAATTATTTATATTTTCCTATTTAGTTCATTATTGTACAATAACAAATGTATCAACATATGGTTTGAGCAGGCTTACGTGCAACAGCTAGAATCAAGTAGGATAAAACTTTCCCAATTAGAGCAAGAACTTCAGCGAGCTCGATCTCAGGTTTCACTTGAAAGTTAAATAATTTATAGTCCTATAGTATAAACTTATTGTGCTGGTTAATTTATTTACCATATATTATTTATGTCGATATAGGGGATGTTTATTGGTGGCTGTGGCCCACCTGGACCTAACATCACTTCCGGTACAGAAACCTAAAACACCATTTTGCAGTATTATTTTATTAAAATACTGGTTGGATCAAACAACTATATATATATACATGTGTGTGATTAAAATTACTATTAACATATTCGACGTACGTAGGAGCTGCAATGTTTGATATGGAATATGGGAGGTGGCTAGAGGAAGATAACCGGCACATGTCGGAGATTCGAACAGGTCTTCAGGCTCATTTGTCTGACAATGATTTAAGGTTGATCGTTGACGGTTACATCGCTCACTTTGATGAGGTCTTGCGATTAAAAGCAGTGGCCGCGAAAGCAGACGTTTTCCACCTCATCATCGGAACATGGATGTCCCCTGCCGAACGCTGTTTTATCTGGATGGCCGGTTTCCGTCCATCTGACCTTATAAAGGTTCGTCTTCTTTTCATGTCGCTCACATCAATGTAACGTTAATACAAAAACAATAAACTAATATAAGATAGAAACATACTTTAACTAGAGAAACTATATACATTTAGTTATAATTCAAAAGTAAACTAGAGATGGACTTGATGTGTGTGTGTTTTTTGTAAAGATATTGGTCTCGCAAATGGATCTATTGACGGAGCAACAACTGATGGGAATATATAGCCTACAACACTCATCGCAACAAGCGGAGGAGGCTCTCTCGCAAGGCCTCGAACAACTTCAGCAATCTCTTATCGATACTCTCGCTGCTTCTCCCGTCATGGACGGTATGCAACAAATGGCTGTCGCTCTCGGCAAAATCTCTAATCTCGAAGGATTTATCCGCCAGGTTCCATTTTCTCACCTATATATCTCTATCTTTATTCTTACTTGATTTGCGTTTATATTAATTTACATTTTATTATGAACATGTATGAAAATACCAACATATTGGTATTCTTTGAACATATTTGAAAATTTAAAATGCAAACAAAACTAAAAGTTTAAAATACATAGAAAAATAATTTGAAGATAATTTTTTTTTTTGTATATCCAAATATATTGCGTATATGGGCTGGCTAAGTTTGTCTAATTAAAATTTGATCAGATGTTGCTTTCACGTATTGTCTTTTTGTGGATTATGTCCAATTGGCCATGTCTTTTAAATTCCTTTTCCTTGCCGCTTTTTCCTTCTACCATATAATAATAATATATGTTTCTTTGGTCTTAAATTTAATTATTCCAAGAGCCAAATTTCTTTCACCTACTTGTTTTTATATAAATGGCTCAAGAAAAAGCAAACAGAATATGTTAAAAGTATTATACATCTCTTTCAAAGTTTTCTTTTGAACTCAATAGAATTTTTTCATTATTTGGATCAAATTGTTCTTTTCATTAATCTGTTCACAAGCTATTGACTTTTGTAATACCCATTAGGTGTACCGTTGTTATCTTCTTTATAATTCTGCCAAAAGAATTAGTGTCTTAGAATGTTAATTAAATAAACTGTGATAGCTAATTGACATTGTTAATTCAATTGAAGGCTGATAACTTGAGGCAGCAGACTGTTCACCAGCTGCGACGGATTTTGACCGTTCGCCAAGCCGCACGTTGTTTTCTAGTCATCGGGGAGTATTATGGACGGCTCAGAGCTCTTAGCTCTCTTTGGTTGTCTCGACCACGAGAGTAAGTGACATTTACAATAATTCATTTTCTGCATCTTAATTATAGTTTTAAAAAATTAATTTGATTTTGGCTAATATTAATGTGAATAGGACGCTGATGAGTGATGAAACATCTTGCCAAACGACTACGGACTTGCAGATGGTTCAGTCATCGCGGAACCACTTCTCCAATTTCTGAATTGAAATTGAACACCTTTATGACTAAAATGGGCCAAGTTCCTTTGTCTTAATTTCACTCTTCGGCCACCCTGTTTCCGTTATGTTGTACTAGTAATGTTAGGATCTTCCTTCACCTCCTTTTTAAAACTATAGCTTTATTATATGAAGTTAACGTACCACATAAATGGAACCAATTTATGTGCCAAGGAAAAATGAGAGGAAAGAACACTATCCCGATGATTTCGACACATTTATTTTCTGACGAGCGTGTACTTGGCTCGTTTATTTTACAATGGACATTATTTTTCTTTGCTTGAAAAAAATCAATGACCACTTTAACATTTACCACAAACGACGTACAGAGTTTGTAAGGACGAAATATAAAAACGACAAAAGCACTTGATATAAGAAATTGCAGGCCGCTTCTGGGCCAGACAGTTCATAGGCTTAAACGATAAACTCATAGCGAAAGCTCAACATAGACCTTAAAAGCCCAATTGATCTATACACAAATGACAGGAGGACACATAGATATGTCTTGTAAGAAAAAGGTACATCCCCTGGATAAGGACAACATTCGATTTTTACTTGTAAACAAACAAACAAGCCTTCGACTTTAATTCCCACTAAGTACGTCGACGACTCTTCCGTCGTGGTTATACTAATTCTAAACAACTTCTTATTACTAAAGTGACTTTGTTAATCAAAAGTCAAACCAGGTTTGGCAAGAGAGAGATTGATCGCATCGCCATGGAAACAGCAAAGCGCAGAACGATAGAAACCATCGTCTCCAAGCTCAGCTCCGTCTCCGAGCAAACCCGAGCCGCCGCTTTAGCCGAGCTCAGACTCATCTCCAAACAAGATCCCGACAGCCGTCCCATCATCTCCGACGCCGGAGCCATCCCCTACCTCGCCGAGACTCTATACTCCTCCTCCCCTCCTCCCAGGAGAACGCCGCCGCCACTCTCCTCAACCTCTCCATCACATCTCGCGAACCCCTCATGTCCTCTCGCGGCCTGCTCGACGCGCTCTCCCACGCGCTCCGCCACCACGACTCCACCACCTCCCCCGCCGCGGTCCAGTCCTCCGCCGCCACGATCTACAGCCTCCTGATCGCCGAGGAGTCCCACCGTCCCGTCGTCGGATCGAAACGAGACATCATCTTCTCCCTCGTCCACATCGTCAGGCACCAAGACTCGCACCCGAGATCGATCAAAGACGCGCTGAAGGCGCTCTTCGCCGTCGCTCTCTGCCCGGCGAACAGATCAACGATGATCTCCCTCGGCGCGATCCCGGCTCTCTTCTCCCTCATCGTGAAGGACTCGCGGTGCGGGATCGTGGAGGACGCGACGGCGGTTATGGCGCAGGTCGCCGGGTGCGAGGAGAGCGAGGAAGGGATGAGGAGAGTCTCCGGAGCCAGCGTGCTGGCGGATCTGCTGGATCCGTGCACCGGCTCGAGCCTTCGGATCAAGGAGAACGCGGTCAGCGCGCTTTTGAATCTAGCGAGGTGCGGCGGAGACGAAGCGCGTTTGGAAGTTGCGTCTGCGGTTGCGTCTGGTGCGGATGAAGGAGCGATGGAAGGGATCGTGTACGTTGCGGAGAACGGGAGTGTGAAAGGAAGGAAGAAGGCGGTTGATCTGTTGAGGCTCGTTTCGAACGATTCACGGCGTTTCGATCTTCTGATCAGTGACAGTGATAATAATAATAATCCAAGTAGTATCTGATCATCTGCTTATCATTTTGTACAACTTTTGCTAATTCATTTCCTTCATTCAAAACACACACACTTTATATGCATAATGTAATTTCATTGTTACAGTTTGAACATGTTTTGTTTTCTACAAATGAATCAAGAATCCTTTTTACAAACCGCAAACAGATCAGACGTTGAGTTCAAGAACTGGTTTATACAGAGTTTGTTCTTCACCGAGCAATAGTGAGCGTAAAATCGCATCGCAAGTGCCATCGTAGTGAACTATGAGATGTCCACCTTGAGGGATCTCGTGGTAGTTGATCAAAGGTTGCTTCTGGAGAACGCATCTTTGAAGTTGAAACGGGACGACTTTGTCTTCCTTCCCATGCCAGATGTGGACAGAGCTTTCTTCAGTGATGTTTAGATCCGCTGGTTCGAAGTTCCATTGCCCGAAACAAGCCACGAAATCGTCTCTTAGCGTATCGAAAACATTTCTTTCGCGTAGCTTATCCTATAAGGTAGAGAGACATACATGTCAGAACTGAATCATCACTACAAATTTTGGTGGAGAAAACTAAGGGAGTGGTGACCTTGGTAAGCATGGGAAAGCCGGTGGTCCGCTTGAGCACCTCCACGTCATGGCTGTTGAAGTAGACCGGATTGCTCTCAAGAACCGAACTATTTGATGGTATGACCTTTTGGACAACCCACCAATGTAACAGTCCAGGTGCAAACCTCGATATCCTTAAACACCATCTGATAATAACTCTCCTGTAATCTTTCTTTATAAGCTTCTTAGGAAGTGATGGCCAGCGATAGTTCACAACTGGAGCAACAAAAGCCACACCGGATAGCCTGCAAAAGAAGATAGGATACTTACTGTCTCTTACTAGTTACTTAAACTATTCATTTGGTTTTAAGGAGTTGATGATTGCCTGTGAGGTATGTGTTTTAAACAACCCCAAGTTGGGTAAGACCCCATGGAGATTCCAATGAGGAAAAACTTAGGTCCTATCTCCAACTGGTCTGCAAGTTCTGCTATGTCATCAACTTCACTTTTCAGGGAACGTTTCGTGTTTGCATCAGAGTCTCCATATCCAGAACGGTCGTAGAATAGAAGATACACCTTAAGCTCTTGTATAAGCTCCTGAAAAACTAAACCCAGGTCAGTTTTTTTTCTCCACAAAGAATGAAAATATAACAGAGGTTTTTTTTTTTTGGTCTAACATCCAGACAATATTTAAAGAGCATGTTCTACTTTTGAGGCAGAGAAGTTCATGTCTTTAGAGCTTCCAAAGCCATGAACAAGAATAATCTTGTACTTAGCTTCCTCCTTTGGAACTCCACTTTCTCTATAAGCTAAGAGTCTCCCATCACTAAGCTTAACTCTATTTGAATTTTCGCAAGTATCCCCCATCAAACACGGATAGTCACTAGACAAGCAGACAAATGTTTTTTTTTTAATATCTCTAACAGTTCAAGATAAATGGCAAAACCAAGAACATCACAAGTTCAAAGAACAGAAGAAGACATACCAGAAGAGAAGATAATTTGCCTTGAATCTGGGAGGAACACAGAACTGATTGAATGGTCAAAGAAATGATCTATTTTATCTTTATGTGCACAAGATAATGATGATGATTGATAAAGAAGACGGCTACTTGTAGAAAAAGCAAGTAGAGCCCCTCCTTGGTGTATAGAATTTGAATAGGAATAAAGAATTTTAGAAGACCAAACCAAATATTCCTCTTCTGATTCCTTTGCCTAACCAAAAAAAAAAAAATTCTCCAGAGTTTATCCTGTTCGCTGTCTTTGTTAAACTCCAGACGCCACTATCATAAATTCACCAATCTCAGATTTGCTTCTCCGGTAGTCTTTCTTTATAAGCTTCTTAGGAAGCGATGGCCAGCGATAGTTCACAACTGGAGCAACAAAAGCCACACCGGATAGCCTGCAAAAGAAGATAGGATACTTACTGTCTCTTACTAGTTACTTAAACTATTCATTTGGTTTTAAGGAGTTGATGATTGCCTGTGAGGTATGTGTTTTAAACAACCCCAAGTTGGGTAAGACCCCATGGAGATTCCAATGAGGAAAAACTTAGGTCCTATCTCCAACTGGTCTGCAAGTTCTGCTATGTCATCAACTTCACTTTTCAGGGAACGTTTCGTGTTTGCATCAGAGTCTCCATATCCAGAACGGTCATAGAATAGAAGATACACTCCAAGCTCTTGTATAAGCTCCTGAAAAACCAAGTCCAGGTCAGATTTTTTCTCCCCAAAGAATGAAAATATAACAGAGGTTTTTTTTTTTTTTTTTTTTTTTTTTTTTGGTCTAACATCCAGACAATATTTAAAGAGCATGTTTTACTTTTGAGGCAGAGAAGTTCATATCTTTAGAGCTTCCAAAGCCATGAACAAGAATGATCTTGTATTTAGCCTCCTCCTTTGGAACACCACGTTCTCTATAAGCTAAGAA
The DNA here is from genome assembly GCA_016771965.1 of Brassica carinata. Taxonomy (NCBI): domain Eukaryota; kingdom Viridiplantae; phylum Streptophyta; class Magnoliopsida; order Brassicales; family Brassicaceae; genus Brassica; species Brassica carinata. The sequence continues at coordinate 52,409,562 of CM028693.1, read as the reverse complement.
TCTCCCATCACGAAGCTTAACTCTATTCGAATTTGCACAAGAATCCTCCATCAAACACGGATAGTCACTAGACAAGCAGACAAATGTTTTTTTTTTAATATCTCTAACAGTTCAAGATAAATGGCAAAACCAAGAACATCACAAGTTCAAAGAACAGAAAAAGACATACCAGAAGAGGAGATAATTTGCCTTGAATCTTAGAGGAACAGATAACGGATTGAATGGTCAAAGATGTGATCTGTTTTTTCTTTATGTGTACAAGATAAGATGATAATGATGATTGATAAAGAAGAAGGCTACTTGTTGAAAAAGCAAGTACCCCTCCTTGGTGTATTGAATTTGAATAGGAGGAATAAAGAATTTAGAAGACAAAACAAAATATTCCTCTTCAGATACCTTTGGCTAATAAAAACATTCTCCAGACTTTATCCTGTTCGCTGTCTTTGTTAAACTCCAGACGCCACTATCATAAATTCACCAATCTCAGATTTGCTTCTCCCACAAGTTAACTTTTTGCATATGAAATTCGGAAACTTCCCATAATAATTCCCTGGAAATAGAAATTTCCACAACATCTAAACCTTTTTGGAATTTTGGAATATTCCTTATCTCAAAGGGTTCTATACTTCTAACTACTAATAAAAATCTAGCCTCCAAGTCTTGGATGCCATGTCACATAACCGGTTTTTGGTATAAAAAACATAATGGGCTTTTAAATTGTCAAAATATGGGCTTGTATGGGCACGGGCTTGTTTATGTTCAGTAGATAACTGAATGAATAGTGATTATGGTTACGTGAAGAGAAAGCAAGTGGCAAGCCTCCTTGAATTTGAGTGGATAAACAAACTGAGAAGAACAAACAAAAAAAAATCCTCTTCTGATTCCTTTGGCTAAACCATCATTCTCGCTTTTAACACATTCGCTGGCTATCTTTACATCTTAATTAAGTTCAAGCTACTCCCAACTAACCAATCTTGGGTTTTAGAATTCAATTTTGGCGCCGTTTCGCTGATTGGGCATGATAATCATTAACCGGAGATGACCTTCTTGGCATAGCTTGACAAGGTTCCTATGCTGTGTGAGGATGGCATTACTGTTGCCTAATAAAACATGAGCAATCACGTAACTCTCTCCTTTCTCATTTGCAAATTGCCATTCCTTCACCGTCAAATTGAAAGAATCTTTAGCTGCTGATACCGTTGCTTTAACCTCGATGTACTCTTTCTTCCCACCTCTGTTTTTGATTACAAGGTCGTAAGGTAACCCGGTTTCGCTCTGCTCGTTTACCCAACTGACCACAGCCTCCTTGCCGTATTTTGCAGCATAGTATCTGAAAGCGATCTCTTCACCTTTTTTACCAGTGTATTGCAAAAGTGTAGCCCGATCTGTGCCGGTGTGAAACTGATCTCTCGTGCTGAAGTCAGTGGAGATGGAGTTGTTCCATTCATGAGCAAGACTCCCTGAGGTTGAGCTACTACTCATCATGGTATGCAATGGGATTGGTAGCTTCGTAGCTCGTGAACGTGTGCCTGCACTATTATCGTATCCAGCTACCAAGTTTCTATTTGTGATCTCCATTGGTTTCTGTTCCTCAAGAGCCTCTGTTACAAGCTCCCTCTGATTAAAAGAGGAAAAAACAAAGTTACTATTCAATTACGATAACTTTTCCTTCAGCAAAAGGAAACGAAGAAAGACAGTGCAGCAGCAGACTTATGGAACACTGAACTGGATGCTTTTGCCACAGGACATGGAACCAGATGAGTTTTTTTTTTCAGATGCTACAAACTTCATGTCAAATTCAGGTGTAAACAGAAACAGCAAGGCATTATTTCATAAATGCAACCAGGTTTCTATATGTGTTCTCCATTGGTTTCTTTTCCTCAAGGGCATCTGTTACAAGCTCCCTCTGATTAAAAGGGGAAATACAAAGTTACTATTCAGTTACAGCAACTTTTCCTTCAGCAGAAGGAAACGAAGAAAGACAACGCAGAAGCAAAGTAATAGAACACTGAACTACATGCTTTTGCCACATGACATGGAACCAGATGAGGGTTCTTTTCAGATGCTACAAACTTCATGCCAGATTCAAGTGTAAACAGAAACAGCAAGGCATTATTTCATAAATGCAACCAGGTTTCTATATGTGTTCTCCATTGGTTTCTTTTCCTCAAGGGCATCTGTTACAAGCTCCCTCTGATTAAAAGGGGAAATACAAAGTTACTATTCAGTTACAGCAACTTTTCCTTCAGCAGAAGGAAACGAAGAAAGACAACGCAGAAGCAAAGTAATAGAACACTGAACTACATGCTTTTGCCACATGACATGGAACCAGATGAGGGTTCTTTTCAGATGCTACAAACTTCATGCCAGATTCAAGTGTAAACAGAAACAGCAAGGCATTATTTCATAAATGCAACCAGGTTTCTATATGTGTTCTCCATTGGTTTCTTTTCCTCAAGGGCATCTGTTACAAGCTCCCTCTGATTAAAAGGGGAAATACAAAGTTACTATTCAGTTACAGCAACTTTTCCTTCAGCAGAAGGAAACGAAGAAAGACAACGCAGAAGCAAAGTAATAGAACACTGAACTACATGCTTTTGCCACATGACATGGAACCAGATGAGGGTTCTTTTCAGATGCTACAAACTTCATGCCAGATTCAAGTGTAAACAGAAACAGCAAGGCATTATTTCATAAATGCAACCAGGTTTCTATATGTGTTCTCCATTGGTTTCTTTTCCTCAAGGGCATCTGTTACAAGCTCCCTCTGATTAAAAGGGGAAATACAAAGTTACTATTCAGTTACAGCAACTTTTCCTTCAGCAGAAGGAAACGAAGAAAGACAACGCAGAAGCAAAGTAATAGAACACTGAACTACATGCTTTTGCCACATGACATGGAACCAGATGAGGGTTCTTTTCAGATGCTACAAACTTCATGCCAGATTCAAGTGTAAACAGAAACAGCAAGGCATTATTTCATAAATGCAACCAGGTTTCTATATGTGTTCTCCATTGGTTTCTTTTCCTCAAGGGCATCTGTTACAAGCTCCCTCTGATTAAAAGGGGAAATACAAAGTTACTATTCAGTTACAGCAACTTTTCCTTCAGCAGAAGGAAACGAAGAAAGACAACGCAGAAGCAAAGTAATAGAACACTGAACTACATGCTTTTGCCACATGACATGGAACCAGATGAGGGTTCTTTTCAGATGCTACAAACTTCATGCCAGATTCAAGTGTAAACAGAAACAGCAAGGCATTATTTCATAAATGCAACCAGGTTTCTATATGTGTTCTCCATTGGTTTCTTTTCCTCAACATCTAAACCTTTTGGAATTATGGAATATTCCTTATCTCAAAGGGTTTTATACTTCTATCTACACATAAAAATCTAGCCTCCAAGTATTGGATGCCATGTCACATAACCGGTATTTGGTATAAGAACATAATGGGCTTTTAAATTGTCAAAATATGGGCTTGTATGGGCACGGGCTTGTTTATGTTCAGTAGATAACTGAATGAATAGTGATTATGGTTACGTGAAGAGAAAGCAAGTGGCAAGCCTCCCTGAATTTGAGTGGATAAACCAAGTGAGAAGAACAAACAAAACAATCCTCTTCTGAATCCTTTGGCTAAACCATCCTTCATGTTTTTAATATGCTGGCTGTCTTTACATCTTAATTAAGTTCATGCCACTGCTAACTTACCAATCTTGGGATTTAGAATTCAATTTTGGCGCCGTTTCGTTGATTGGGCATGATAATCATTAACCTGAGATGACCCTCTTGGCATAGCTTGACAAGATTCCTATGCTGTGTGAGGATGGCATTACTGTTGCCTAATAAAACATGAGCAATCACGTAACTCTCTCCTTTCTCATTTGCAAATTGCCACTCCTTCACCGTCAAGTTGAAAGAATCTTTAGCTGCTGATACCGTTGCTTTAACCTCGATGTACTCTTTCTTCCCACCTCTGTTTTTGATTACAAGGTCGTAAGGTAACCCGGTTTCGCTCTGCTCGTTTACCCAACTGACCACAGCCTCCTTGCCGTATTTTGCAGCATAGTATCTGAAAGCGATCTCTTCACCTTTTTTACCAGTGTATTGCAACAGTGTAGCCCGATCTGTGCCGGTGTGAAACTGATCTCTCGTGCTGAAGTCAGTGGAGATGGAGTTGTTCCACTCATGAGCAAGATTCCCTGACGCTGAGCTACTCCTCATGGTATGCAATGGGATTGGCTTCGTAGCTCGTGAACTTGTGCCTGCACTATTATCATCATATCCAGCAACCAGGTTTCTATATGTGTTCTCCATTGGTTTCTTTTCCTCAAGGGCATCTGTTACAAGCTCCCTCTGATTAAAAAGGGGGGAAATACAAAGTTACTATTCAGTTACAGCAACTTTTCCTTCAGCAGAAGGAAACGAAGAAAGACAACGCAGAAGCAAAGTAATAGAACACTGAACTACATGCTTTTGCCACATGACATGGAACCAGATGAGGGTTCTTTTCAGATGCTACAAACTTCATGCCAGATTCAAGTGTAAACAGAAACAGCAAGGCATTATTTCATAAATGCAACCAGGTTTCTATATGTGTTCTCCATTGGTTTCTTTTCCTCAAGGGCCTCTGTTACAAGCTCCCTCTGATTAAAAGAGGAAAAAACAAAGTTACTATTCAATTACGATAACTTTTCCTTCAGCAAAAGGAAACGAAGAAAGACAACGCAGAAGCAAAGTAATAGAACACTGAACTGGATGCTTTTGCCACATGACATGGAACCAGATGAGGGTTCTTTTCAGATGCTACAAACTTCATGCCAGATTCAAGTGTAAACAGAAACAGCAAGGCATTATTTCATAAATGCAACCAGGTTTCTATATGTGTTCTCCATTGGTTTCTTTTCCTCAAGGGCATCTGTTACAAGCTCCCTCTGATTAAAAAGGGGGGAAATACAAAGTTACTATTCAGTTACAGCAACTTTTCCTTCAGCAGAAGGAAACGAAGAAAGACAACGCAGAAGCAAAGTAATAGAACACTGAACTACATGCTTTTGCCACATGACATGGAACCAGATGAGGGTTCTTTTCAGATGCTACAAACTTCATGCCAGATTCAAGTGTAAACAGAAACAGCAAGGCATTATTTCATAAATGCAACCAGGTAACAGTCTCAGACATTCCCCTACAGATTTATCACAAGGACCGAATCGGCGACCTGAGATCTTGGAAGGTTTCCATTAACTACTTCAAGAAGAAGATATTGACTGGATGTAGGGACTAGGCGAGAAAAGGGGCGCAACATTTATCCTTTTTTCAGCCTGCCACAGTGACATTGTCATGTGCACATGCAGAATCAAAGAGCAAAGCTGAACTAGGGAAGCTTTTAAATTTTGTGTTACTCAACTCTAAGACTTTGCAACTGGGGTGCTAAGTCTCAGGGCAAGTAGGGACGTTTGAACTACACAGCAAAAAGGAAAGAAAGTGCATAAGAAGAAACAGAAAACTAAGTAGCTATTGAAGTATGAGTGGAAATGGTCTAGCTTTGAAAAGGAAGTATCACAGAAAAATACTCAAAATAGTGAGCATGTGTACATAGTAAAAAATCAAATATCTTTTCAACTTAGCACAAAAATAACAAAGGGGCAAAAATATATTTACTCAAAGGTGAAACTATCTCGCATCCTTCACTTTTGAGCAAATATACTCACTTCCAATATACTTAAGACTAATACACGACATCATTTGGGACCTTCAAGCTATTTCCCAGAGAAAGAAAAAGTGTTTCCAAAACAAGGAGTAGAACAGTGAGGTTTCACAGAGAATGGCAACTTCAGAAATAAAATATGAGGCATTAACAAAAACTGCTAACAACGCTCTCAGATGGCTTAATGAAACAATAAGACAAAGAAAAATGCATCTCAGAAAATCACACAAAGAAAAAAAAATGCAGAAAATGTAAAATTAAGTAATATGTCCCCTGACTCACAGCGACATGTAGTAATCCAACAAATGGAAACGATGACATCGCTTTAGCTCTTTTCTTCTGAGGTTGTATTTCGGAGCCTCCCAAGTTGTAAAAAGACAAAATCTTCTCGACAAACTACAAAATAGAATAGAGTATTAGAGAATAAACAAACATTCAGTCTCACAAGTCACAACTCTTCCTCGCTTTAGATAATTCACTATCAGATTCAAGCAGAAAGACTTATATCTGATAAATGCGTCGAATCTCAATATACTCAACATGGATGCGTCAAATCTCAATACATTCAACATGGACTTACCGTTGACATGCTTAGCTCTTTACATGCGTCCTTCCAAGTCGAAATGAACAATCTCAAAGCTCCTTCAGAAAGCGTGAAATCAGCTTCATTGACACTAAAGACCTGCTTAGTATCAGTATCATCCGCCAGTTTAGGTATCTCTTGTTTCACATGTTCTCTACGTAATTTAGAGGGGCTTCTTCTAAGCTGTTTGGACGAATCTGATTTTTCATGACTACGAGTTTCTTCTGCCTTCCTTTTCTTAGTTTCTGCTTTCCTTTTCTTTTTAGACCTCCCAAGTTTCTTCATCTCTTCTGCAGCAGATGGATATGGACAACTACTGACATGGTCAGAGCTCTTAAATTTCTCAACCTCATAATCACCACTATCATCGTCATCTGAGCTCGATGAATTATATCTTGTATGCTTGCCACAAGAATCCTTCTGATGTAAAGCAGTTAAGTCATTATGCTCAGAGACTGTAATGGATTTATCTTGCCGTTGTTTCTTTGATGAGGGGATGCCATACTTCTGATGAAGTCCAGTCAGCAAGATATCCAATGTTTCGCCTTCTTGTCTCTTCGCATCTTGAATGAAAGATACATACATCCTATAAAACAGTCAGCTACAATCAGCTTATGCGGTTTAAACTAGAAATAAGTTGAGAACGTAATCTGGAATCTCTTGCCAGAACCAGATTCGTCATAGAAGACGGAAGAGAGATAAACCAAAAAAAAAAAAAAACAATATCATACCGCAAGCTCTGAATACGCACACCAAGCTTCTCCTTGCCTGCGACAGACTTCTTCTCAGCAACAAAATCAAGGAAGTCATCGAGCTTAACATCATCGTCCATATCATGAATGCTCAGATAGCTATCAAGAAACGTTATAATCTCCTCGCTAGTGATCTGAACTGGGCTAATAGAACCGGAGATGGACGGGAAATAGAGCAACACAAGTGGATGCCGCAGCAAAGGTCCCAACTTTAAATCATCAAAACAAGCAACAGACTCGTTTCGGCAGATTGCAACTTCCAAATCATGCAGGGTCACGATCCCTCTAGCGCCAACGAAGCAGTGAATAAATGCATATATCTACAATGAAAGATACATATACTAAGTCAGATTCAAAATGGTTTTAAAAAGAAAAAAAAAAAGGAATCAACTTTTTTGCAAATCTTTTACCTTGCCTTCAAGGGTCATAAGCTGGCGAAGTGAAGGAACGTCTTGCATCTGCATCCCCAAGGAGCGCTGAGAATCAGGCTGTTGTAGCTGTGATAGAACAGATTGCGACACTCTAATCGATGAAACGTTCTCTCCAGCAGCGACCAGCGATCTACGCGTCTCCATGACGGCCTTATCGATTCGCATTGCAGATTTCTCCGAAGATCCATGGATTCCAGACCAAGCACTATCGCCGCTCGGCGCAAAGTGGTGAGGACGGAAGCTTGGGATTTGTTGTGGATGGGGGAAGTTGAGATTCTGCTGGGTCTGGAGATCGTATCGAATGGGTTGTGGGACATTGAAATTGGAGTAGGCACGAGTGGCTTGAGGAAGATACCCGCCGGTTCCACCGATTATGGAGGCGCGTAGGGGCCACGAGCCGTCGCGATTCCCTTGCATTGATCGGCGCGCGAAAGCGACGGTTACAAAAAGAAAATATACTTTATTGGAGTGAAAGAGAAGGAGGATTAGGGTTTAAGGTTAAAAACGTTCGGAGTTAACTCTCTATTTGACTCGGAGGGTTTAAGGTAAAACGTTCCGGATTAAAAAGCCGGTTACGGCTTAACCTACTTGGTCGACATAGGATCAAAAAACTTTTCCACTAACTCCCACTTATTCGTTTAGATCCCCTTCATAAAAATATAACCTTTCACAATATATGTGTTTTACTGTGGTATTTAGAAAATATATAAAAATACAAAAAACTATAGCATATTTGCACCATTCTGTGGTGGATGATAGACTAGCGGTTTAAGTACGAATCACAAAAGATAAAACCATAGACTAGCGCGACTCATACCACACTGTGGACCGTATGTGTCGCATTAATTAAACCATAGATTTTCCCGTGAATTTATTATATTAACACACATACATTGAATAAGCTTGTCGTTTCGCTTCATGATTACTGTACTGATCAGTTTAATTAATTACATATATATTAGATCTTTTAAGTATTTTATTCCTTCAGGTATTGACTAAACTGCCGTTACCTTCAACATTTTCTGCGGTGAAGATCTTCTTTTTCAATGTATTTATACTATAATCTTGTGCTTATAGGTCAAACTCCACTACCAGATCACTCTCTTTCAAAATTATATTTCCAACTACTAATCCTTCATCATTATTTAAAACCTTGAGTCTATAGATATATTATTTAAATTGTATTTTGGAAGCAAGTATATCCTTGCATTGATTAATTAGTGATTAATCACTCGAGATTCCCAAGTTAGTTTCTACTTAACACCATAGAGATCAATCAGTCTGTAAGATATTAAATTTAGTACAAATTCTATATATGTATAAATATTACTCCCTCTGTTCTGAAAAAGATGTATGTTTTAGAAAAGAATAACTTCAGAAAATATAATTTTACATTTTCAATATATTAGTTAATGATAAATTGTAACTTCAAAAATTATAATTGTTTTTATTGAAATTCTATTAAAATTTATGATAATTAATTACAAAAATAATACATTAATAATCAAAATTTCATAAGGTTTTTAATATGTACAAATAATTTAAAACATAAATTTTTAAAAACAGAGAATATATGTTATGTGTACGTCATTTAACTATTGTGATTAGTCTTTCTCAAACGAAAATGTATACAATACAAAATAGACATCTGTTGGACAAAAACTTTTAGTATGTTGCCCGTTAGGTTAATTTCATCCTTTACAACATGGAGTTGAGTCCTAGAAAACTCTTTTAATAGTATAGTACATCACCAAGTTCGTGTAATATCTGCTACTTGAATCATTAAACGTCAATAAAAGAGAACGCGTGAGTTTATATAGTAATTCGCTTTTATCATTCGTCCCTTAAAACACGGCTAAAATGATGTTGAAATTGTTGATTTGATGTAATGATGAAGTTCGTCTTCGCCGGGTCTATATGCACTTAAGAGATAATTATGACAATAAAATGATGAAATGATATCGTATTCGTTGGGTATAAGAAGTTAAGTTACATAGGCTAATACAAATGGGAAAGGAAAAGAGTGTAAAGAAGGAAAAAAATGTCTCAATGAATATGAGTCTTAGGATTCTCTTTCATCGAAAAAGCCTTGCGCTTGTGCATCTCCTTTTCACTATATATCAAGTAAGACCCACCACATTATTATGAAGAAAATTACACTCTTTTCTCCTTAGTGTAAACGCGTACGTAGACACGTGCGGACATTATCATATCTAACTTTACGTATTGGGGTAGGAAGAAAGAAAAAAACAAAACCAAGGGACCTATTTTGACGAACCTACACACACATCAGGAAGGTTGATGATTATATAACCTTTTACTACTTATCCTACACATCTTCTTGGGAGGGAGAGAGAGAGAGAGAGAGAGAGAGAGAGAGAGAGAGAGAGAGAGAGAGAGAGAGAGAGAGAGAGAGAGAGAGAGAGAGAGAGAGAGAGAGAGAGAGAGAGAGAGAGAGAGAGAGAGAGAGAGAGAGAGAGAGAGAGAGAGAGAGAGAGAGAGAGAGAGAGAGAGAGAGAGAGAGAGAGAATCGGCATCTTGTCTTTTCTTATTAGATTATGATTTGTACTCTTTCTATATTTATATTTCATTTCTTTAGTCTTTCCATTAATCTATGGCGGTGTAATTTCCTATATATAAAGGGCTTCTTATGTTTATGAATAATACAGAAACATAGATTTCATTCTCAAGTTTCACAACACGTTATCAGCACGATAGAATCTAAATCCCTAAGCTAAAACAAACCGCTAAAACCCTAACCCTAACCGTGAACATCTTTACCGGCGAACCATCCCAATCCGATCGAAACCTTACATCTCGATCCTTGTTTCACATGTTCTCTACGTAATTTAGAGGGGCTTCTTCTAAGCTGTTTGGACGAATCTGATTTTTCATGACTACGAGTTTCTTCTGCCTTCCTTTTCTTAGTTTCTGCTTTCCTTTTCTTTTTAGACCTCCCAAGTTTCTTCACCTCTTCTGCAACAGATGGATATGGACAACTACTTACATGGTCAGAGCTATTAACAACATATTTAACCTCATAATCATCACTATCATCGTCATCTGAGCTTGATGAATTAAACGTTGTATGCTTGCCACAAGAATCCTTCTGATGCAAAACAGCCAAGTCATCTTGCTCAGAGACTGTAACGGATTTAACTTGTCGTTGTTTCTTTGATGAGGGGATGTGATGCTTCTGATGCAGCCCAGTCAGCAAGGTCTCCAATGTTTCGCCCTCTTGTCTCTTTGCATCTTGAATGAAAGCTACATACATCCTATAAAACAGTCAGCTACAATCAGCTTATGCGGTTTAAACTAGAAATAAGTTGAGAACGTAATCTGGAATCTCTTGCCAGAACCAGATTCGTCATAGAAGACGGAAGAGATAAACCAAAAAAAAACAATATCATACCGCAAGCTCTGAATACGCACACCAAGCTTCTCCTTGCCTATAACAGACTTCTTCTCAGCAACATAATCAAGGAAGTCATCGAGCTTAACATCGTCCATACCGTAAGTGCTCAGATAGCTATCAAGAAACGATATTATCTCCTCGCTAGTGATCTGAACTGAACCAGTAGAACCGGAGATAGACGGGAAATAGAGCAACACAAGTGGATGCCTTAGCAAAGGTCCCAACTTTAAATCATCAAAACAATCAACAAACTCGTTTCGGCATATTGCAACTTCCAAATCATGCAAAGTCACGATCCCTCTAGCGCCAACGAAGCAGTGGATAAACGCATATATCTACAATGAAAGATACATATACTAAGTCAGATTCAAAATGGTTTTAAAAAGAAAAAAAAAAAGGAATCAACTTTTTTGCAAATCTTTTACCTTGCCTTCAAGGGTCATGAGCTGGCGAAGCGAAGGAACGTCTTGCATCTGCATCCCCAAGGATAGCTGAGAATCAGGCTGCTGTTGTAGTTGTGCTAGAACGGTTTGCGACACTCTGATCGAAGAAACGTTCTCTCCGGCAGCGACGAGCGATCTACGCGTCTCCTTGACGGCGTTATCGATTCGCATTGCAGATTTCTCCGAAGATCCATGGATTCCAGACCAAGCACTATCGCCGCTCGGCGCAAACTGGTGAGGACGGAAGGTTGGGATTTGTTGTGGATGAGCGAAGTTGAGATTCTGCTGGGTTTGGAGATTGTATCTGATCGGCTGTTGGATATTGAAATTGGAGTAGACACGAGTGGGTTGAGGATGGTACCCGCCGCTTCCACCGTTCGCGGTGGCGCGTAGGGGCCACGAGCCGTCGCGATTCCCTTGCATTGATCGTCGGCGCGCGAAAGCGACGGTTACAAAAGAAAATATACTTTATTGGAGTGAAAGAGAAGGAGGATTAGGGTTTAAGGTTAAAACGTTCGGAGTTAACTCTCTATTTGACTCGGAGGGTTTAAGGTAAAACGTTCCGGATTAAAAAGCCGGTTACGGCTTAACCTACTTGGTCGACATAGGATCAAAAACTTTTCCACTAACTCCCACTTATTCGTTTAGATCCCCTTCATAAAAATATAACCTTTCACAATATATGTGTTTTACTGTGGTATTTAGAAAATATACTCACTCCAATATACTTAAGACTAATACACGACATCATTTGGGACCTTCAAGCTATTTCCCAGAGAAAGAAAAAAAGTGTTTCCAAAACAAGGAGTAGAACAGTGAGGTTTCACAGAGAATGGCAACTTCAGAAATAAAATATGAGGCATTAACAAAAACTGCTAACAACGCTCTCAGATGGCTTAATGAAACAATAAGACAAAGAAAAATGCATCTCAGAAAATCACACAAAGAAAAAAAAATGCAGAAAATGTAAAATTAAGTAATATGTCCCCTGACTCACAGCGACATGTAGTAATCCAACAAATGGAAACGATGACATCGCTTTAGCTCTTTTCTTCTGAGGTTGTATTTCGGAGCCTCCCAAGTTGTAAAAAGACAAAATCTTCTCGACAAACTACAAAATAGAATAGAGTATTAGAGAATAAACAAACATTCAGTCTCACAAGTCACAACTCTTCCTCGCTTTAGATAATTCACTATCAGATTCAAGCAGAAAGACTTATATCTGATAAATGCGTCGAATCTCAATATACTCAACATGGATGCGTCAAATCTCAATACATTCAACATGGACTTACCGTTGACATGCTTAGCTCTTTACATGCGTCCTTCCAAGTCGAAATGAACAATCTCAAAGCTCCTTCAGAGAGTGTGAAATCAGCCTCATTGAAACTGAAAACCTGCTTAGTATCAGAATCAACCGCCAGTTTAGCTATCTCATGTTTCACATGTCCCCTACGTAATTTAGAGGGGCTTCTTCTAAGCGGTTTGGACAAATCAGATTTTTCATGACTACGAGTTTCTGCCTTCCTTTTCTTAGTTTCTGCTTTCCTTTTCTTTTTAGACCTCCCAAGTTTCTTCACCTCTTCTGCAACAGATGGATATGGACAACTACTGACATGGTCAGAGCTCTTAAATTTCTCAACCTCATAATCACCACTATCATCGTCATCTGAGCTTGATGAATTAAACGTTGTATGCTTGCCACAAGAATCCTTCTGATGCAAAACAGCCAAGTCATCTTGCTCAGAGACTGTAACGGATTTAACTTGTCGTTGTTTCTTTGATGAGGGGATGTGATGCTTCTGATGCAGCCCAGTCAGCAAGGTCTCCAATGTTTCGCCCTCTTGTCTCTTTGCATCTTGAATGAAAGCTACATACATCCTATAAAACAGTCAGCTACAATCAGCTTATGCGGTTTAAACTAGAAATAAGTTGAGAACGTAATCTGGAATCTCTTGCCAGAACCAGATTCGTCATAGAAGACGGAAGAGATAAACCAAAAAAACAATATCATACCGCAAGCTCTGAATACGCACACCAAGCTTCTCCTTGCCTATAACAGACTTCTTCTCAGCAACATAATCAAGGAAGTCATCGAGCTTAACATCGTCCATACCGTAAGTGCTCAGATAGCTATCAAGAAACGATATTATCTCCTCGCTAGTGATCTGAACTGAACCAGTAGAACCGGAGATAGACGGGAAATAGAGCAACACAAGTGGATGCCTTAGCAAAGGTCCCAACTTTAAATCATCAAAACAATCAACAAACTCGTTTCGGCATATTGCAACTTCCAAATCATGCAAAGTCACGATCCCTCTAGCGCCAACGAAGCAGTGGATAAACGCATATATCTACAATGAAAGATACATATACTAAGTCAGATTCAAAATGGTTTTAAAAAGAAAAAAAAAAAGGAATCAACTTTTTTGCAAATCTTTTACCTTGCCTTCAAGGGTCATGAGCTGGCGAAGCGAAGGAACGTCTTGCATCTGCATCCCCAAGGAGCGCTGAGAATCAGGCTGCTGTTGTAGCTGTGATAGAACAGATTGCGACACTCTAATCGATGAAACGTTCTCTCCAGCAGCGACCAGCGATCTACGCGTCTCCATGACGGCCTTATCGATTCGCATTGCAGATTTCTCCGAAGATCCATGGATTCCAGACCAAGCACTATCGCCGCTCGGCGCAAAGTGGTGAGGACGGAAGCTTGGGATTTGTTGTGGATGGGGGAAGTTGAGATTCTGCTGGGTCTGGAGATCGTATCGAATGGGTTGTGGGACATTGAAATTGGAGTAGGCACGAGTGGCTTGAGGAAGATACCCGCCGGTTCCACCGATTATGGAGGCGCGTAGGGGCCACGAGCCGTCGCGATTCCCTTGCATTGATCGTCGGCGCGCGAAAGCGAGTCTTCAAAAAAGTATGTTTATTGGAGTGAAAGAGAAGGAGGATTAGGGTTTAAGGTTAAAACGTTCGGAGTTAACTCTCTATTTGACTCGGAGGGTTTAAGGTAAAACGTTCCGGATTAAAAAGCCGGTTACGGCTTAACCTACTTGGTCGACATAGGATCAAAAAACTTTTCCACTAACTCCCACTTATTCGTTTAGATCCCCTTCATAAAAAAATATAACCTTTCACAATATATGTGTTTTACTGTGGTATTTAGAAAATATATAAAAATACAAAAAAAAAACTATAGCATATTTGCACCATTCTGTGGTGGATGATAGACTAGCGGTTTAAGTACGAATCACAAAAAGATAAAACCATAGACTAGCGCGACTCATACCACACTGTGGACCGTATGTGTCGCATTAATTAAACCATAGATTTTCCCGTGAATTTATTATATTAACACACATACATTGAATAAGCTTGTCGTTTCGCTTCATGATTACTGTACTGATCAGTTTAATTAATTACATATATATTAGATCTTTTAAGTATTTTATTCCTTCAGGTATTGACTAAACTGCCGTTACCTTCAACATTTTCTGCGGTGAAGATCTTCTTTTTCAATGTATTTATACTATAATCTTGTGCTTATAGGTCAAACTCCACTACCAGATCACTCTCTTTCAAAATTATATTTCCAACTACTAATCCTTCATCATTATTTAAAACCTTGAGTCTATAGATATATTATTTAAATTGTATTTTGGAAGCAAGTATATCCTTGCATTGATTAATTAGTGATTAATCACTCGAGATTCCCAAGTTAGTTTCTACTTAACACCATAGAGATCAATCAGTCTGTAAGATATTAAATTTAGTACAAATTCTATATATGTATAAATATTACTCCCTCTGTTCTGAAAAAGATGTATGTTTTAGAAAAGAATAACTTCAGAAAATATAATTTTACATTTTCAATATATTAGTTAATGATAAATTGTAACTTCAAAAATTATAATTGTTTTATTGAAATTCTATTAAAATTTATGATAATTAATTACAAAAATAATACATTAATAATCAAAATTTCATAAGGTTTTTAATATGTACAAATAATTTAAAACATAAATTTTAAAAACAGAGAGAATATATGTTATGTGTACGTCATTTAACTATTGTGATTAGTCTTTCTCAAACGAAAATGTATACAATACAAAATAGACATCTGTTGGACAAAAACTTTTAGTATGTTGCCCGTTAGGTTAATTTCATCCTTTACAACATGGAGCTGAGTCCTAGGAAACTCTTTTAATAGTATAGTACATCACCAAGTTCGTGTAATATCTGCTACTTGAATCATTAAACGTCAATAAAAGAGAACGCGTGAGTTTATAGTAATTCGCTTTTATCATTCGTCCCTTAAAACACGGCTAAAATGATGTTGAAATTGTTGTTTTGATGTAATGATGAATTTCGTTTTGCCGGTATATATGCACTTAAGAGATAATTATGACAATAAAATGATGAAATGATATCGTATTCGTTGGGTATAAGAAGTTAAGTTACATAGGCTAATACAAATGGGAAAGGAAAAGAGTGTAAAGAAGGAAAAAAATGTCTCAATGAATATGAGTCTTAGGATTCTCTTTCATCGAAAAAGCCTTGCGCTTGTGCATCTCCTTTTCACTATATATCAAGTAAGACCCACCACATTATTATGAAGAAAATTACACTCTTTTCTCCTTAGTGTAAACGCGTACGTAGACACGTGCGGACATTATCATATCTAACTTTACGTATTGGGGTAGGAAGAAAGAAAAAAACAAAACCAAGGGACCTATTTTGACGAACCTACACACACATCAGGAAGGTTGATGATTATATAACCTTTTACTACTTATCCTACACATCTTCTTGGGAGGGAGAGAGAGAGAGAGAAAAAGAGAGGGGAGAGAGAGATGAGTTTGAGGAATCTTCATGAGATGGGTTTAAGTTTTGAATCCCCGAGCTTCATTGAATGGCTTAAAGCTCCATCGTCTACTTCTTCTTCTTCTTCCTTGTTATTTCGTATCAAGACCAAAGATGTTATGTCAAGATCAAACCAGAGTGTGTTGGAAAGATCTCTGTTCTTATACCAACCACAAGAACCACTCAACACGTCAGTTCAATGCTTGCCTCTTCTAAACAAGCTCATGGAAAACGAAAGCCAGGCTTTGGATGATATCAAAGAAGAGAAGGATGATGATCATGTGGTTACTCTCCAGATCGGGTTGCCTAACCATCAACGTGGTAACTCGGTGGAGGATGACTCTGATACAACATCTGATCATCATCGGAAGAACTACATCAAGAGAGAGATAGTAGATGCAGATAGAGTGGTGGTGATGAAGAAAAGAAGGAAGATTAGGGTTTAAGGTTAAAACGTTCGGAGTTAACTCTCTATTTGACTCGGAGGGTTTAAGGTAAAACGTTCCGGATTAAAAAGCCGGTTACGGCTTAACCTACTTGGTCGACATAGGATCAAAAACTTTTCCACTAACTCCCACTTATTCGTTTAGATCCCCTTCATAAAAAATATAACCTTTCACAATATATGTGTTTTACTGTGGTATTTAGAAAAATATATAAAAATACAAAAAACTATAGCATATTTGCACCATTCTGTGTTGGATGATTGACTAGCGGTTCAAGTACGCTTCAGAAAATGATAAAACCATAGACTAGCGCGACTCATACCACACTGTGGACCGTATGTGTCGCATATAATTAAACCATAGATTTTCCGTGAATGATTACAAATTTATAACACACATACATTGAATAAGCTTGTAGTTTCGCTTCATATTGTACTTCTGTTTATTTAATTACATGTATAGATTAGATCTTTAAGTATTTTATTCCTTCAGGTATTGACTAAACTGCCGTTACCTTCAACATTTTCTGCGGTGAAGATCTTCTTTTTCAATGTATTTTATACTAAAATTTTGTGCTTATAGGTCAAACTCCACTACCTCATTCTCTTCCAAAGTAATCTTTCCAACTACTAATCCTTTCATCATTATTTAAACCTTGAATCTATAAATATATCATTTAAATTATATTTTGGAAGCAAGTATGTATCCTTGCATTGATTAATTAGTGATTAATCACTCGAGATTCCCAAGTTAGTTTCTACTTAACACCATAGAGATCAATCAGTCTGTAAGATATTAAATTTAGTACAAATTCTATATATGTATAAATATTACTCCCTCTGTTCTGAAAAAGATGTATGTTTTAGAAAAGAATAACTTCAGAAAATATAATTTTACATTTTCAATATATTAGTTAATGATAAATTGTAACTTCAAAAATTATAATTGTTTTTATTGAAATTCTATTAAAATTTATGATAATTAATTACAAAAATAATACATTAATAATCAAAATTTCATAAGGTTTTTTAATATGTACAAATAATTTAAAAACATAAATTTTTAAAAACAGAGAGAATATATGTTATGTGTACGTCATTTAACTATTGTGATTAGTCTTTCTCAAACGAAAATGTATACAATACAAAATAGACATCTGTTGGACAAAAACTTTTAGTATGTTGCCCGTTAGGTTAATTTCATCCTTTACAACATGGAGTTGAGTCCTAGAAAACTCTTTTAATAGTATAGTACATCACCAAGTTCGTGTAATATCTGCTACTTGAATCATTAAACGTCAATAAAAGAGAACGCGTGAGTTTATATAGTAATTCGCTTTTATCATTCGTCCCTTAAAACACGGCTAAAATGATGTTGAAATTGTTGATTTGATGTAATGATGAAGTTCGTCTTCGCCGGGTCTATATGCACTTAAGAGATAATTATGACAATAAAATGATGAAATGATATCGTATTTGTTGGGTATAAAATGTTACCTAGTAATACTAATGTGAAATGAAAAGAGTGTAAAGAAGAAAATAAATTGTCTCAATGAAAGAGTCCTTAGGATTCTCTTTCATTGAAAAGCCTTGTGCTGGTGCATCTCCTTTTCACTATATGAAGTATAAGACCCACCACACTATTATTAAGAGAATTACACTCTTTTTTCTCCTTTGTGTAAACGCGTACGTTGACACGTGCGAACATTATCATATCTAACTATACGTATTGGGGGTAGGAAGAAAAACACAAAACTAAGGGACCTATTTTGACGAACCTACACACACATCAGGAAGTTTGATGATTATATAACCTTTTCCTACTAATCCTACACATCTTCTTGAGAGGGAGAGGGAGAGAGAGAGAAAGAAAAAAGAGGGGGGAGAGAGAGATGAGTTTGAGGAATCTTCATGAGATGGGTTTAAGTTTTGAATCTCCAAGCTTCATTGAATGGCTTAAAGCTCCATCGTCTTCTTCTTCTTCCTTGTTATTTCGTATCAAGACCAAAGATGTTATGTCAAGATCAAACCAGAGTGTGTTGGAAAGATCTCTGTTCTTATACCAACCACAAGAACCACTCAACACGTCAGTTCAATGCTTGCCTCTTCTAAACAAGCTCATGGAAAACGAAAGCCAGGCTTTGGATGATATCAAAGAAGAGAAGGATGATGATCATGTGGTTACTCTCCAGATCGGGTTGCCTAACCATCAACGTGGTAACTCGGTGGAGGATGACTCTGATACAACATCTGATCATCATCGGAAGAACTACATCAAGAGAGAGATAGTAGATGCAGATAGAGTGGTGGTGATGAAGAAAAGAAGGAAGATGGAGTTCGATGATGAGGAGATGAATGATTTGGATATGGAAGTCTGTGGCAAGAGGTTTTGGATACCAAGTCCTGCTCAGATTCATGTCGGTCCAATGCAATTTGCTTGCTCTATTTGCAGCAAAACCTTCAATAGGTACAATAACATGCAGGTACGTCTTCTCTCTTATCATCTTTATCGTAGATGCTTTGGTATACATCCAC
Source organism: Brassica carinata (assembly GCA_016771965.1). Lineage (NCBI taxonomy): Eukaryota > Viridiplantae > Streptophyta > Magnoliopsida > Brassicales > Brassicaceae > Brassica > Brassica carinata. The sequence continues at coordinate 52,390,391 of CM028693.1, read as the reverse complement.
TAATTTACCAAATCTTGCATTTTATGTCAAAACATTATCACTGTGTCATATTAACAAACAAAGAAACATTGTCACTATGTTAACTTTACCTTTGCCTTTGTCCATTCTAATATTCTTAGGGTGTTTCATTTAGGGTTATACTATTTGCTAAAAACAAATATTTTTAACATACCTTAAATGTTAAACAACATTCCCCCATTCACAAATACAAATACAAATACATGATCTTTGTTTTGAACAAAGGAAAACAGATATAGGAGTACTGAAATTAACATCATTACATACAGAGTAGAAAGGATTTTTTTTTTTTTGTAAATAAAAGATTATGAACTCTAATGACTTAATTATTACGGTTATTAATCTCGGTAGGTGGAATCATCGTAGTAGTAGATATACAACCCCAAATCAACTAAGAAGATAGTCGGGTATATAATTTCTGGATTAGTTGAGAAAGCTTCATAAATCTTTTGACTTTTTTCATTTTTTTTGCCTTGCCTTTTTGGTTGAAAAGCCAAAACAATTATAGAGTGGGATTTGGTAAAGTATAATTCAGAAAGAAACAAAAAAGTAAGAAAAAAACAATGATCACACTACTTTTACCGAAATATGCAATCGATTATGATAATATGAGTAAAATCCCTCTTATAAGTATCATTAAATTCTACATATTTTTTTACTTAGGATTCTCTACTTTACCATCTAATATAAACTATTTTTTTCCTACAACTTTAATTTTACAAACATTAAACAAACCCTCTTTCTAAGTAGGAAACAAGTTTTTCTTCTACATCAATATTGTTTCTTATTGAACTTGTGAGTGACATGTATTAGAAATCTACAAGTGGTCAAAAGTAATTTGTATTTCGGTTTTAATAATATAGATGGTTTATCCGAATCAAGCTTACACTAAAGATCCGAATCGAACCCGAATAGGCAACGCCCACCCCTAGCCACTATTCTATATCATATTTGAGTCATCATATAACTAATCATATTTTATACGTACCATCATATAAGTAATCATATAATTAATAGTATTTTATATGTACCATCATATAAATAATTACATATATTATATTTTTAAAACTTAATGTGAAATATAAAAACCATAAGTTGGCATATGAAATTTGGCTTTGTATTGTATTTTTCTTATATATATTGGAAATAATTTTTAATAATGGTTTTTGGAAAATATTTTAGTAAAAATCAATTTAGGAATATATGTATATTTTTGAATTAATGTTTGATATAAATCAACATTAAATTATTATGTTGATTTGAAATAAATATATAAGTTTAAATTTTGTTTTATTATTATATTAGACAAAAGATGTTTTTATGTGATTAGATTAGCTAATTTTGTATATTTTAAAACTGGCAAATAGATAGTTTCTATAATATAGATGGACTTTCAATTTTTCTTAATAATATAAATCTATTATATTTTTTTCTTAATATACTGCTATCCATGTTTTCAAACAAATTTTTTTTTTTAAACTGTTATCTATGTTTACAAACAAATTTCTTTTTTAAAATTGTTATTCATGTTTCCAAACAAACTTAATTTGTATTTCGGTTTTAATAATATAGATGTTATATTACAACTAATGAATTAACTATAAAAAAAACACAGATGCATATGTGGGGACATGGATCAGAGTTCAGAAAAGGAGCTGACTCACTGAAAGGCACAACACAACCCGCAGCTATCCTGCGTCTACCATGTTACTGCTGCGCGGAGGGATGCAAGAACAACATCAACCATCCGCGTGCCAAGCCCTTGAAGGACTTCCGTACACTTCAGACACATTACAAACGTAAGCATGGCTCCAAGCCTTTCTCTTGCGGCAAATGCGGCAAAGCGTTGGCCGTGAAAGGAGACTGGAGGACTCATGAGAAAAACTGCGGGAAGCTTTGGTATTGTACATGTGGATCGGATTTTAAGCACAAGAGGTCTCTTAAAGACCACATCAAGTCCTTTGGAAATGGACACTCTCCTCACCCTTCTCTTTCGTTTGGTGGGTTTGAGGAGGACACGGAATGTGTCACCACAGAGTGATCAGAGCCACGTTAGGTAAACTCGTGGGGGCTGTGGGAGTCATCGGTCCATATAGGTAAGATCTGAATTTTCAAATGTTGCTTCTAAACTATGCATAACCACGTAAAATCTCAAGTCTAACAAAGAATTTCTATCTTGCAAAGGGAGAAATTCTTTGTTACTTAGACTCACTAAATCAAAATATAACAAACTTAGCAAAGAAAACGAAGCAACATTTTAAAATTTAGATCTTCTTATTGGCATATATCTTAACGATGAGTCTACATAGAACCTGCTGTCTATCTAACACTTGAGGTCATGAGCGTTTTAAGTATTTGGTGTGTGTTTTAGTTCTATTACCCCATGCATGTCTAGGGTGTTTGGCGACTAAAAATAACCTTTTTTTTAATAAGGGTGGTTTAAATAATGCTCACTAACAAAAACTTCTCTTTCTCCGAGGGATGTATTTGTCGAGGAGCATTTTATTGCTCGTGTAAACCCCTACTTATCCAAGTGATTAGCACTGTACTTTGATTCCTGTCTTAATTCGGGTTTCCTTTTTTTTTTTTTTTTTTGATCAAGGGTGGTTATCTTGTGAAGCACGTTAATTTTCTGTTTCTCTCATTCATGTATTTGTACTAGAAGAGAAAATTGGTGTGCTTCACTTCATTATTGTTCGATAATACTCAGTAGACTCTTCCAAAATATATTGTAATCTCTCTTTTCATTTACATATTGGGGTAGGAAGAAAGAAAAACAAAACCAAGGGACCTATTTTGACGAACCTACACACACATCAGGAAGGTTGATGATTATATAACCTTTACTACTTATCCTACACATCTTCTTGGGAGGGAGAGAGAGAAAAGAGAGGGAGAGAGAGATGAGTTTGAGGAATCTTCATGAGATGGGTTTAAGTTTTGAATCCCCGAGCTTCATTGAATGGCTTAAAGCTCCATCGTCTACTTCTTCTTCTTCTTCCTTGTTATTTCGTATCAAGACCAAAGATGTTATGTCAAGATCAAACCAGAGTGTGTTGGAAAGATCTCTGTTCTTATACCAACCACAAGAACCACTCAACACGTCAGTTCAATGCTTGCCTCTTCTAAACAAGCTCATGGAAAACGAAAGCCAGGCTTTGGATGATATCAAAGAAGAGAAGGATGATGATCATGTGGTTACTCTCCAGATCGGGTTGCCTAACCATCAACGTGGTAACTCGGTGGAGGATGACTCTGATACAACATCTGATCATCATCGGAAGAACTACATCAAGAGAGAGATAGTAGATGCAGATAGAGTGGTGGTGATGAAGAAAGAAGGAAGATGGAGTTCGATGATGAGGAGATGAATGATTTGGATATGGAAGTCTGTGGCAAGAGGTTTTGGATACCAAGTCCTGCTCAGATTCATGTCGGTCCAATGCAATTTGCTTGCTCTATTTGCAGCAAAACCTTCAATAGGTACAATAACATGCAGGTACGTCTTCTCTCTTATCATCTTTATCGTAGATGCTTTGGTATACATCCACTAATTTACCAAATCTTGCATTTTATGTCAAAACATTATCACTGTGTCATATTAACAAAGTAAGAAACATTGTCCCTATGTCAACTTTACCTTTGCATTTGTCCATTCTAATATTCTTAGGGTGTTTCATTTAGGGTTATACTATTTGCTAAAACAAATATTTTTAACATACCTTAAATGTTAAACAACATTCCCCCATTCACAAATACAAATACAAATACATGATCTTTGTTTTGAACAAAGGAAAACAGATATAGGAGTACTGAAATTAACATCATTACATACAGAGTAGAAAGGATTTTTTTTTTTTTTTATCAAGGGTGGTTATCTTGTGAAGCACGTGAATTTTCTGTTTCTCTCATTCATGCATTTGTATTTAGAAGAGAAAATTGTTGTGCTTCACTTCATTATTGTACGATAATCCTCCTTTGAGACTTTCTAAATATTGTAATCTCTCTTTTCATTACATAGACGTGCTTTCAAATCTTATTCTAATCGAACGTTATAAAATGTAAGAGAACACATCATCAGCCTTCGGCTTTAGATTGACATCATGTAAGAATATCGTCTAAATTTACCATACATTTTCATCAAATATGTGTGACATGACACATGACAAATCGAAATTGTATAAAACACTCTCACCCTTTGCTCGCAACTGCCTGATCTAAAGCAAAATCTTTGGTACTTACACAAAATGACAGAGCAGAGCAGAAGCTTCTTCGCTTGAAGAAACAAACTTTTCTGACAAAACTTCTTTTCTGACAATATACTCAATGGTAAACTTTTACCGAAGGGATCTTGAACGCTTTCGGCAAGAACGGAACCGCCCTGGGATTGTTCTCCAGGTCGTGATACAATCTGTACTCCGCTTCATAGTCATGAAGCTTCAGCTCTGCTTTCTGATTCGTATGGTAATGATGCTTGGTCAAATTCAACTTCCCAAACCCGAAAAGGCTAACTCTCTCACAAACCCCCACCGCAAGCATCACCGCCTGCATACCAGACGAGTAATGAAACAACGACCCTTCGTGACCTTTACTCCAATCTCCAAACCCTTCGGCTCTCTTCTCTTCCAAGAACTTCTTGACGGAGTAGTACTTGACGATTCTTGCGCACAGGACGTCGAATCTCGGGTCCGTGATGACCAGAGGAGCTTTGTGAGAGGGCTTGCAAACGGTGTAGTCCAACACATGAATCGGCTGGCAAATGTACATTACTATAGGTACCGAATCTCCATAAGGATGGCAATGGCAACGCTCTCTCCTCGCGCATTGGTGGAGAATGTTGCTGTTTATGAAAGATACGCTCGTTTTGGAACCGACCTTGTTCTCGAAACGCTGCGTTTTGGCGTTGTTGAGACGGATCACGAACTCGTGTTTATCGATGAGGTCACCGTGTTGGCTAGTCAGCAATGTACCACTATTACCAACCACAGCACAAGAGGAGTATCTTCTTTCACTAGAGCCCGAAACGACGCCGTTTTGGTGAGAATCGATCGGGTTCTTGATAAGTCTAATCAACATTCCCCATTCACAAATACAAATACAAATACATGATCTTTGTTTTGAACAAAGGAAAACAGATATAGGAGTACTGAAATTAACATCATTACATACAGAGTAGAAAGGATTTTTTTTTTTGTAAATAAAAGATTATGAACTCTAATGACTTAATTATTACGGTTATTAATCTCGGTAGGTGGAATCATCGTAGTAGTAGATATACAACCCCAAATCAACTAAGAAGATAGTCGGGTATATAATTTCTGGATTAGTTGAGAAAGCTTCATAAATCTTTTGACTTTTTCATTTTTTGCCTTGCCTTTTGGTTGAAAAGCCAAAACAATTATAGAGTGGGATTTGGTAAAGTATAATTCAGAAAGAAACAAAAAGTAAGAAAAAAACAAAATGATCTACTACACCGAAATATGCAATCGATTATGATAATATGAGTAAAATCCCTCTTATAAGTATCATTAAATTCTACATTTTTTTACTTAGGATTCTCTACTTTACCATCTAATATAAACTATTTTTTTCCTACAACTTTAATTTTACAAACATTAAACAAACCCTCTTTCTAAGTAGGAAACAAGTTTTTCTTCTACATCAATATTGTTTCTTATTGAACTTGTGAGTGACATGTATTAGAAATCTACAAGTGGTCAAAAGTAATATCAAGTTATATTATGGCCGTTCCATTCCCAAAATCTGATCATATTTATAACATAATGGACAGGAATATTCATAAACTGATCAATCATCTCACATATATATAAATATAAGTAAATAAGTTATCCATATAAATGCAACTAGATTTTGACCAGCACACCCGTGTGCAGGTATATTTTTTAAAAAATATTTTGCTATTTGTTATTCAAGTCAATATTAAGGGTGGGTGAAAAATCTGAATTAGAAAAACCAAACTGATTTGATCCAAAAAATAGTATAAAATCCGAACGGAAATTGATTAAATATCAAGATTATTCAAAAGTTTGGTATTTAGAGAACCGAAACCGAATTCGATCGAACCGAGTATTTGGTGCCGAATGTATCCAAAAATATATATATATATATATATATATATATATATATATATATATATATATATATATATATATATATATATATATATATATATATATATATATATATATATATATATATATATATATATATATATATATATATATATATATATATATATATATATATATATATATATATATATATATATATATATATATATATATATATATATATATATATATATATATATATATATATATATATATATATATATATATATATATATATATATATATATATATATATATATATATATATATATATATATATATATATATATATATATATATATATATATATATATATATATATATATATATATATATATATATATATATATATATATATATATATATATATATATATATATATATATATATATATATATATATATATATATATATATATATATATATATATATATATATATATATATATATATATATATATATATATATATATATATATATATATATATATATATATATATATATATATATATATATATATATATATATATATATATATATATATATATATATATATATATATATATATATATATATATATATATATATATATATATATATATATATATATATATATATATATATATATATATATATATATATATATATATATATATATATATATATATATATATATATATATATATATATATATATATATATATATATATATATATATATATATATATATATATATATATATATATATATATATATATATATATATATATATATATATATATATATATATATATATATATATATATATATATATATATATATATATATATATATATATATATATATATATATATATATATATATATATATATATATATATATATATATATATATATATATATATATATATATATATATATATATATATATATATATATATATATATATATATATATATATATATATATATATATATATATATATATATATATATATATATATATATATATATATATATATATATATATATATATATATATATATATATATATATATATATATATATATATATATATATATATATATATATATATATATATATATATATATATATATATATATATATATATATATATATATATATATATATATATATATATATATATATATATATATATATATATATATATATATATATATATATATATATATATATATATATATATATATATATATATATATATATATATATATATATATATATATATATATATATATATATATATATATATATATATATATATATATATATATATATATATATATATATATATATATATATATATATATATATATATATATATATATATATATATATATATATATATATATATATATATATATATATATATATATATATATATATATATATATATATATATATATATATATATATATATATATATATATATATATATATATATATATATATATATATATATATATATATATATATATATATATATATATATATATATATATATATATATATATATATATATATATATATATATATATATATATATATATATATATATATATATATATATATATATATATATATATATATATATATATATATATATATATATATATATATATATATATATATATATATATATATATATATATATATATATATATATATATATATATATATATATATATATATATATATATATATATATATATATATATATATATATATATATATATATATATATATATATATATATATATATATATATATATATATATATATATATATATATATATATATATATATATATATATATATATATATATATATATATATATATATATATATATATATATATATATATATATATATATATATATATATATATATATATATATATATATATATATATATATATATATATATATATATATATATATATATATATATATATATATATATATATATATATATATATATATATATATATATATATATATATATATATATATATATATATATATATATATATATATATATATATATATATATATATATATATATATATATATATATATATATATATATATATATATATATATATATATATATATATATATATATATATATATATATATATATATATATATATATATATATATATATATATATATATATATATATATATATATATATATATATATATATATATATATATATATATATATATATCGTGACCTTTACTCCAATCTCCAAACCCTTCGGCTCTCTTCTCTTCCAAGAACTTCTTGACGGAGTAATACTTCACGATCCTAGCGCACAGGACGTCGAATCTCGGGTCCGTGATGACCAGAGGAGCTTTGTGAGAGGGCTTGCAAACGGTGTAGTCCAACACATGAATCGGCTGGCAAATGTACATTACTATAGGTACCGAATCTCCATAAGGATGGCAATGGCAACGCTCTCTCCTCGCGCATTGGTGGAGAATGTTACTGTTTATGAACGATACGCTCGTTTTCGATCCCACCTTTTTCTCGAAACTCTGCGTTTTAGCGTTGTTGAGACGAATCACTATCTCGTGTTTATCGATGACGTCACCGTATTGGCTAGTCAGCAACGTGCCGCTGTTACCAACAACCGCACAAGACGAGTATCTAGAAACGGAAACGGCGCCGTTTTGGCGAGAATCGATCGGATTCTTGATAAGTCTAATCAAATCTAGTATGATGCGAGGCTCGTAAGCCTTTCTGGTGCGAGTCCAGAGCCTTAGGTTCCTCTTGAACTCTGACCAGTAACGAGAGACCTGAAGGGAGGAGCGAAGATTCGTTACCGGAAACTTGGACGGAACGTATCTTCTGCTCCTCCTTTTTCCTCCGATCGGCGTCGCCATGGAGCTGAAGTAGCGGCGGTGGCTTCTCCGCGTGTTGTCGTAATCGGAGATCAGATCCACCTCCTGGTTGAACTTCGGCTCGCCGGGATCGACGGCGGCGAACTCGAGCAGCGTCTCGTTGAACGCGACCTCCTCCGCCGTCATGAATCCGGAGGTGCTGCCGAGCTCGGCTATCGCCGAGCTGAAGGAGAAGCTTCTCCGCCGAATCGCGACTCTGCAGATGAGCGTCGCGGCGAGGAAGCAGAAGAGGACGGCGCTGAAGAGAGGTCGGACGGATCGTTTCATCTGGATCTCTAGATGTTAAATCGAATCTGTAATCGTGACTAGTGAGCTTGACGAGGAGTCCATTGTGAAGAGTCTGGAGGTGAAGTCAACGAGAGGGAGACGACATTGTTGCTTTTTTAATGAAGTAAGGGGAAGGTGTGAGTGTGACAGAGATTTGGCAACCCCTAAAATGGAGATCTGGAGAAGGAGGCTATTAGATCCGTCGACGATTCTAGTAAACATTAAATAAATCTTTTCTTTTTCTGGTAGATGACGTAGCACCCCCCCCCCATGTTGTGTTCCCCCTTTACGCTTTGTAGCTAGAGTGGAGAGATAAAGAGTGTGTGTGTGGGTGGGTTGGTTGTTAATTCTTTTCATTAATAAACTTCTTTTATTGTGTACTTCCAGATTACTTGTCGCTGGAATTGTAGGATAAAATTTTGGCTTCAAACTAAACTAAGTATCATTTTATAATTTTAATTCAAAGATTTTATATTTTGCAAAGGGAGAAATTTTGTTACTTAGACTCACTAAATCAAAATATAACAACTTAGCAAAGAAAACGAAGCAACATTTTAAAATTTAGATCTTCTTATTGGCATATATCTTAACGATGAGTCTACATAGAACCTGCTGTCTATCTAACACTTGAGGTCATGAGCGTTTTTAAGTATTTGGTGTGTGTTTTAGTTCTATTACCCCATGCATGTCTAGGGTGTTTGGCGACTAAAAATAACCTTTTTTTTAATAAGGGTGGTTTAAATAATGCTCACTAACAAAAACTTCTCTTTCTCCGAGGGATGTATTTGTCGAGGAGCATTTTATTGCTCGTGTAAACCCCTACTTATCCAAGTGATTAGCACTGTACTTTGATTCCTGTCTTAATTCGGGTTTCCTTCTTTTGTTTTTTTTTTTTTGATAAGGGTGGTTATCTTGTGAAGCACGTTAATTTTCTGTTTCTCTCATTCATGTATTTGTACTAGAAGAGAAAATTGGTGTGCTTCACTTCATTATTGTTCGATAATACTCAGTAGACTCTTCCAAAATATATTGTAATCTCTCTTTTCATTTACATATGGTGACGTGCTATCAACCTTTATTTAATCGCGAAGTTAATTACAACAAGTGTTATAGAATGTAAGAGAACACAGAATCATCAGAACTACCTCAACTTTGCCTTCGGCTTAAATTGACATCATGTAAGAATATCGTCTAAAATTTACCGTACACTTTCATCAATATGTGTGTGACATGACCAAGCAAAAAATCTTCGGGACTTACACAAAATGACAGAGCACAAGCTTTCTTTGCTCGAAGAACAAACTTTCTGACAAAACTTCTGTCGATGGTATATATACTATACTCAATGGTAAACTTTTACCGAAGGGATCTCGAATGCTTTCGGCAAGAACGGAATCGCCCTGGGATTGTTCTCCAGGTCGTGATACAATCTGTACTCCGCTTCATAGTCATGAAGCTTCAGCTCTGCTTTCTGATTCGTATGGTAATGGTGCTTGGTCGAATTCGACTTCCCAAACCCGAAGACGCTAACTCTCTCACAGACCCCCACCGCGAGCATCACCGCCTGCATACCGGACGAGTAGTGAAACAGAGACCCTTCGTGGCCTTTGCTCCATCCCTGAAACCCTTCGTCTCTCTTCTCTTCCAAGAACTTCTTGACGGAGTAGTACTTGACGATTCTTGCGCACAGGACGTCGAATCTCGGGTCCGTGATGACCAGAGGAGAGGGATGAGAGGGTTTGCAGACGGTGTAGTCCAATAAATGGATCGGCTGGCAGATGTACATGACGATGGGGACTGTTTCTCCGTAAGGATGGCAGTGGCAACGCTCTCTCCTCGCGCATTGGTGGAGAATGTTGCTGTTTATGAAAGATACGCTCGTTTTGGAACCGACCTTGTTCTCGAAACGCTGCGTTTTGGCGTTGTTGAGACGGATCACGAACTCGTGTTTATCGATGAGGTCACCGTGTTGGCTAGTCAGCAATGTACCACTATTACCAACCACAGCACAAGAGGAGTATCTTCTTTCACTAGAGCCCGAAACGACGCCGTTTTGGTGAGAATCGATCGGGTTCTTGATAAGTCTAATCAAATCTAGCATGATGTGAGGGTCGTAAGCCTTTCTGGTACGAGTCCAGAGCCTCAGGTTTCTCCTGAACTCTGACCAGTAACGAGAGACCTGAAGGGAGGAGCGGAGAATTGTTGTTACCGGAAACTTGGAAGCGACGTGTCTGCTTCCGCCGCGGCGGCGGTTGCTGTCGATCGGGTTCCTCGACATGGAGCTGAAGTAGCGGCGGTGGCTTCTCCGAGTGTTGTCGTAGTCGGAGATCAGATCGACTTCCTGGTTGAACTTCGGCTCTCCGGGATCGACGGCGGCGAACTCGAGCAGCGTCTCGTTGAACGCGACGATCTCCTCCTCCTCCGCCGTCGTCATGAATCCGGAGGTGCTGCCGAGCTCGGCTATCGCCGAGCTGAAGGAGAAGCTTCTCCGGCGGATCGCGACTCTGGTGATGAGCGTGGCGGCGAGGAAGCAGAAGAGGAGGGCGCTGAAGAGAGGTCGGACGGATCGTTTCTCCAACAGACAATTTTGTTTGTGGGCTTTGGCTAAACCACCTTGCAATGCTTATAAAAACGGCGGGTATTGCTCTTGTCATTCATCAAAACAGCTGGTAAACATCCTACACCTTGACGTTTTCGCTTTATACACACAAACACTCAGCTGTTTTCTCCGACGTCAAAGTCGCCTTGTTCCTTCCTCATCTTTCCTCTAATCATTCTCCTTTCCTTTAATACTTTTCCGATCATGAATCATCCACGCTTCTAGGGCTTCCTCAAATCATCTCAATTTTAATTCAACAAACGAATTTCAATTATCGATTATTTTCTCCGCAAAACCCTTAAAAAAAAAATAAAAATAAAAGACATGTATAGCAATTTCAAGGAGCAAGCGATCGAGTACGTGAAGCAAGCGGTTCAAGAAGACAACGCCGGGAACTACAACAAGGCCTTCCCTTTGTACATGAACGCGCTCGAGTACTTCAAGACCCATCTCAAGTACGAGAAGAACCCCAAGATCAGAGAAGCGATCACACAAAAGTTCACCGAGTATCTCCGCCGAGCAGAGGAGATCCGAGCTGTTTTGGACGAAGGCGGGTCGGGTCCTGGGTCTAACGGGGACGCAGCTGTTGCTACGAAGGCGAAGAGCAAAGGGAAAGACAACGGAGATGGGGAGGATAAGGAGCAGTCGAAGCTACGAGCTGGGTTGGACTCTGCGATCGTGAGGGAGAAGCCTAATGTGAAGTGGTCTGATGTTGCGGGGCTTGAGAGTGCTAAGCAAGCGTTGCAGGAAGCTGTGATCTTGCCTGTTAAGTTTCCGCAGTTCTTCACAGGTAATGTAAAGTTTCTTACTTTATTGGATTCGTTGATGTGTTGATGAGTTCTGTTTATTGATCTGAAACTTTGATTGTTGTGTGGTTAGGGAAGAGGAGGCCGTGGAGAGCTTTTCTGTTGTATGGGCCTCCTGGGACTGGGAAGTCGTACTTGGCTAAGGCTGTTGCTACTGAAGCAGACTCTACGTTTTTTAGGTAACATATGTCTCTCCAAGTTTGTTTGCTCTAAAGATTTCGACTTTTAACTGTTTTTCATTGGGCTTTGATGATATCCACTTTTAGTAAGACATGGCAAGGTTTGAATATTATGACACTTGGTGCGATCATATATTAGTGTTTCCAGAACCATAGGTAGCCTGATCGAATAGCTATCATATAGCTGTTATGTAGTTTAAATGGATTTTATCAGAGGAACTGTGTATTGGGCAGTTATGTAGATCTTTGGGGTTTGAGGTGCCTCAGTTTTTTTTTTTAATACCTTGTCTTACCGTGGGAAAAGTTTTGACTTTGATGAGTATTTTGTTTACTATGTTTTGTAATTGAGAACATGTTGCGGCGTTTGCATAATTGTATTTTTTTTTTCTGCCTCCTAACTATCAGTGTGTCTTCATCGGACTTGGTCTCGAAGTGGATGGGTGAAAGTGAAAAGCTGGTATCAAACCTTTTCGAGATGGCCCGGGAGAGTGCTCCGTCAATTATATTCGTTGATGAGATAGATTCTTTGTGTGGTCAACGTGGGGAAGGCAATGAGAGCGAAGCTTCAAGGCGTATCAAAACAGAGCTTCTTGTGCAGATGCAGGTGAAATGGTTTATAGAAATATACTTTGCTGAAAACGAGTTATTAGCAGAAACTTGACTTTCCTCTCTCCGATCTCTCTTTTATTTTAGGGTGTTGGACACAATGATGAGAAAGTCCTTGTATTGGCAGCAACAAATACACCTTATGCTCTTGATCAGGTGAAACAGACTGTTTCTTCGAATTTATTGCCAGCTTTAGAATAACACTGAAAACTAAATACCATGTTGATTGTAGGCTATCCGGCGACGTTTTGATAAGCGTATCTATATCCCTCTACCGGATGTGAAGGCTCGGCAGCACATGTTCAAAGTAAACAATTATCAAAGTGAAATTATTTAGGGTGTCAAAATCCTTTTTTACCTAATGATGTCCGTGTATGATACAGGTGCACCTTGGAGATACTCCTCATAATTTGAATGAAGCTGATTTTGAGTATTTAGCTCGCAAGACAGAGGGGTTTTCTGGTTCAGATGTGGCTGTTTGTGTATGTGGTTTGTCCTGAGTTATTATTACTATCCATGTAAACAAACATGTCTTTTATTCTGAATGGTTTCTAATCTATGGCAGGTGAAGGATGTTCTGTTTGAACCTGTGAGGAAAACCCAAGATGCCATGTTCTTTTTCAAGTCAGCTGATGGGACGTGGATGCCATGTGGCCCTAAACAATCTGGTGCCATTCAGATTACGATGCAGGATTTAGCAGAAAAAGGGCTAGCAGAAAAGGTATGCATTTTATCCCTTGAAGCTGTTTTTAGTGATGATAGACGACAGAAAATTCTAATGGAGAGAGTATGCAAAAGAGCTTATGTTTATTTCTTTTGTTTTTTGTTTGGACATGAAACAGATTATCCCACCGCCCATCTCAAGAACAGATTTTGAGAAGGTATTAGCAAGACAGCGACCAACAGTGAGCAAGTCTGATCTTGAGGTCCATGAGAGATTCACAAAGGAATTTGGAGAGGAAGGTTGATCATTGATCATATAATGGTTCAGCATCTCTCTCTAGTGTCAGGGGAACCTCGAGCCCCTGATTATTATGTGTGTACTAATAAGAACAAATCGACTTTTGTTTCATCCACATCATTGAATTTTCTTTATTTTAACTGTAGAAATCATTTCAGATATGAATTTCGCTCTTGGTATATCTAATATAGTACTTATCAAATTAATTATGTCGTCATATACTTTTTGAAGAACCCTAAGATCAGAGAAGCTATCACCCACAAGTTCACCGAGTATCTCCGCCGAGCTGAGGAGATCCGTGCTGTTTTAGATGAAGGTGGGTCGGGTCCGGGATCTAATGGAGACGCAGCTGTGGCAACGAAGCCGAAGAGCAAAGGGAAAGACGGAGATGGAGAGGATAAGGAGCAGTCGAAGCTCAGAGCTGGGCTTGACTCTGCGATCGTGAGGAGAAGCCTAATGTGAAGTGGTCTGATGTTGCTGGGCTTGAGAGTGCTAAACAGGCGTTGCAGGAAGCTGTGATCTTGCCTGTTAAGTTTCCGCAGTTCTTCACCGGTAAAGGGTCGTACTTTATTTGATTTCAGTTGATGTGTTGTAAAGAGCTGATTTTGATTGTTATATGGTTAGGAAGAGGAGGCCATGGAGAGCTTTTTGCTGTATGGGCCTCCCGGAACTGGGAAGTCGTACTTGGCCAAGGCTGTTGCTACTGAAGCAGACTCTACGTTTTTCAGGTGACATATGTCTCTCTCTTTAGTTTTCTGTAAAAATACCAACTCTAACCGTTCTTCATTATGTTCCAATGATATTATATCCCTTTTAGTTAGACATGCCAAGATTTACATCTATGATTCACTTGGCGCTATCATATATTAGTGTTTCCCGAACCATATGTAGCCTTATCGAATAGCAATCCCTATAGTTATGTAGTTTAAATGGCTTTTATCAGAGGAACTGTATGTATATTATTGGGCAGATCTTTGGGTTTTGACGGGCCTCAGTTTCTTGTTTTATATCTTACCAGTTACCTTACTATGAGAAATTTTTACTTTGATCAGTATTCTATTTACCTCTAGTATGTTTTATAACTAGAACACGTTGTGGCATTTGAATAATTGTATTCTTTTGCGTCATAACTATCAGTGTGTCGTCATCGGATTTGGTCTCCAAGTGGATGGGGAAAGTGAAAAGCTAGTATCAAACCTTTTGAGATGGCCCGCGAGAGTGCTCCGTCAATTATTTTCGTTGATGAGATAGATTCTTTGTGTGGTCAGCGGGAAGGCAATGAGAGCGAAGCTTCAAGACGTATCAAAACAGAGCTTCTTGTGCAGATGCAGGTGAAAAGCTTTATAGAAATATGTCTACCGAAAATGAATTATTATTCACAGAAACTTGACTTTCCTCTCTCGATCTCTCTTTTATTTTAGGGTGTTGGACACAATGATGAGAAAGTCCTTGTACTGGCAGCAACAAACACACCTTATGCTCTTGATCAGGTGAAAGAGTGAACGGGTTCTTCAATTTATTCCCAGCTTCAGAACAATACTGAAATCTAAATACCATTTTGATTGTAGGCTATTCGGAGACGTTTTGATAAGCGTATCTATATCCCTCTACCAGATGTGAAGGCTCGGCAGCATATGTTCAAAGTAACATTCATCAAAGTAAAATTATTTAGGTTGTCAAACCCCTTTTTTGCCTAATGATGCCCGTGTATGATACAGGTGCATCTGGGAGATACTCCTCATAATTTGAATGAAGCTGATTTTGAATATTTAGCTCGCAAGACAGAGGGGTTTTCTGGTTCAGATGTGGCTGTTTGTGTAAGTGACTTGTCCTGAGTTATTTTTAGTAGCCATGTAAAAACAAGTCTTCATTATGAATGGTTTCTACTTTGGCAGGTCAAGGATGTTCTGTTTGAACCTGTTAGAAAACCCAAGATGCCATGTTCTTTTCAAGTCAGCTGATGGGACGTGGATGCCATGTGGCCCTAAACAATCTGGTGCCATTCAGATTACAATGCAGGATTTAGCAGAAAAGGGGCTCGCGGAGAAGGTACCAGTTTATCCTTGAAGCTGTTTTGGTGATGACAGACAGAATCATAATGGAGAGTATGCTAAAGAGCTTATGTTTCTTTCTCTCTTTTATCTGTCTGGACTTGAAACAGATTATTCCACCGCCCATCTCCAGAACAGATTTTGAGAAGGTATTAGCAAGACAGCGACCAACAGTGAGCAAGTCTGATCTTGAGGTCCATGAGAGATTCACTAAAGAATTTGGAGAGGAAGGTTGATCATTGATCATATAATGGTTCAGCATCTCTCTCTAGTGTCAGGGCGAATCTCAAGCTCCTGGTTGTGTGTATCAATAAGAACAAATCGACTCTTGTTTCATCCACATCATTTAATTTTCTTTATTCTAACTGTAAAATTATTTCAGATATGAATGGCGCTCTTGGTATATCTAATATAGTACTTATCAAATTAATTATGTCGTCATATACTTTTTAAGAAGAATAACGAGTCAAGATCGCTGGTTACGTCTGCAAAAGACTGTTGCTGACAAATGCAATTAAAACAAATACTTCTAGCTCACAACATCATTTTCGAGTCATATAGGGTATAAATAAATCTATGCATAATTCTATAACCTACGAATGATGTCTTCCGGTATTGGTTTGCTTCCGGTGGGATCTAAAATCCAAGATATGCATTCTTCCAACAGTTTAAACTTCTGGCGCTTTGCTATATCCAAGAAAATCTCCATCCTCTTGAGGAACTCAGACCCGCTCTCCTTGCAAAGGATCCAGAACACTCACACTGCTCTGTCAAATGAGCCGCTTTCACCTGATTGCACCTAGTGCAAACTAGATCCCATGTGGTACATTCTTTCCCTCTGTCTCACCATCTGGACAAGACTATTCTCCATCTGCTCTCTGTCATATATCTTCCCACATTGTGAATCTACGCAGCACCATTCTTTTTCTGTTAATAGAGCTGGGTCTCTGCCTATATCTAGGTCTCTGTAGGCGTCACAGTTGCTGCAACAAGAAAAAAGCAGTACAACAGAACTCAGTAAATACCATATCAGCTTCTTTACTTCTTGCTTACTCTTGCAAGAAAGTCAAGTATTTGAAACACAGCCTGTCGGAGTGAGATAAAGGTACTACTAATCTTTTTTTTTCTCTGGGATTTGGGGAGTCTAAGGCAAGTCTCGTTTCTTTTAATGTGACTAAACGCATCCTGCGTGTTGCATACCGACTACGTTTTTGCTATAATGTCAAACAAGGGTGTGCCAGGAAAAGCAGGATATTGTCAGGGATTTTTCGTTTTCTAATTAAACTAGTGGTCAGAAGAAAACTCGATTTCGTAAAACTATTTCTCTATTAACTAGATGTAGAAGGCACCATAATGCATATCTGAATCACGAAAACTGAGCATATCTGTTTAGTCAAGTAATACCTGCACGCCACATTAGGCAAGATAAAGGAGGGTCCAGGATCAAGAAATCCGGCTTCAGCGGCAAACTCTTTAACGTTAATGTATTTCAACAGATTCCTTTTCATTAGCTGTAAAGAAAAAAATTATGTCAGCAAAACTGTATGTCTAGAGAACAAACATGCGAAGACAATAGTCAGAGCACGTATATGAAAAGATACTTAGTTTCACTGCAAAACATAGTTTCAAGAACAAGTTTTCAGAAGGATAGGTGTGAATTACTCAACTTGTTATAAAAGTTTTTATAAAACAAATAAGGAAAAGGCCAGGTTTGATTCGATCTTCATGTAGTCTCCAACAGACAATTTTGTTTGTGGGCTTTGGCCCAAACCACCTTGCAATGCTTATAAAAAACGGCGAGTGTTTCTCTTGTCATTCATCGAAACGGTTGGAAACATCCTCTCTTCCGCTAAAAGAAAAAGACACGCCTTGATGTTCTAGTGTCACACACACAAACACTCGGTTGTTTTCTCTGACGTCAAAGTCGCTTGTTCCTCATCTTTTCTCTAATCATCTCCTTTCCTTTTATACTTTTCATAGCAAAATTTCTGATCATGAATCAACCACGCTTCTAGGGTTTCCTCTAATCATCTTCGCTTTTATTTCAATAAACAACTTTCAATTAATTGATTAATTTTTCTGCAAAACCCTTAAAAAAAAAAAAGATGTACAGCAATTTCAAGGAACAAGCGATCGAGTACGTGAAGCAAGCGGTTCAAGAAGACAACGCCGGGAACTACAACAAGGCGTTCCCTTTATACATGAACGCGCTCGAGTACTTCAAGACCCATCTCAAGTACGAGAAGAACCCTAAGATCAGAGAAGCTATCACCCACAAGTTCACCGAGTATCTCCGCCGAGCTGAGGAGATCCGTGCTGTTTTAGATGAAGGTGGGTCGGGTCCGGGATCTAATGGAGACGCAGCTGTGGCAACGAAGCCGAAGAGCAAAGGGAAAGACGGAGATGGAGAGGATAAGGAGCAGTCGAAGCTCAGAGCTGGGCTTGACTCTGCGATCGTGAGGGAGAAGCCTAATGTGAAGTGGTCTGATGTTGCTGGGCTTGAGAGTGCTAAACAGGCGTTGCAGGAAGCTGTGATCTTGCCTGTTAAGTTTCCGCAGTTCTTCACCGGTAAAGGGTCGTACTTTATTTGATTTCAGTTGATGTGTTGTAAAGAGCTGATTTTGATTGTTATATGGTTAGGGAAGAGGAGGCCATGGAGAGCTTTTCTGCTGTATGGGCCTCCCGGAACTGGGAAGTCGTACTTGGCCAAGGCTGTTGCTACTGAAGCAGACTCTACGTTTTTCAGGTGACATATGTCTCTCTCTCTTTAGTTTTCTGTAAAAATACCAACTCTAACCGTTCTTCATTATGTTCCAATGATATTATATCCCCTTTTAGTTAGACATGCCAAGATTTACATCTATGATTCACTTGGCGCTATCATATATTAGTGTTTCCCGAACCATATGTAGCCTTATCGAATAGCAATCCCTATAGTTATGTAGTTTTAAATGGCTTTTATCAGAGGAACTGTATGTATATTGGTTGGGCAGATCTTTGGGTTTTGACGGGCCTCAGTTTCTTGTTTTATATCTTACCAGTTACCTTACTATGAGAAATTTTTTTTACTTTGATCAGTATTCTATTTACCTCTAGTATGTTTTATAACTAGAACACGTTGTGGCATTTGAATAATTGTATTCTTTTTGCGTCATAACTATCAGTGTGTCGTCATCGGATTTGGTCTCCAAGTGGATGGGGGAAAGTGAAAAGCTAGTATCAAACCTTTTTGAGATGGCCCGCGAGAGTGCTCCGTCAATTATTTTCGTTGATGAGATAGATTCTTTGTGTGGTCAGCGTGGGGAAGGCAATGAGAGCGAAGCTTCAAGACGTATCAAAACAGAGCTTCTTGTGCAGATGCAGGTGAAAAGCTTTATAGAAATATGTCTACCGAAAATGAATTATTATTCACAGAAACTTGACTTTCGTCTCTCCTTATTATTTTAGGGTGTTGGACACAATGATGAGAAAGTCCTTGTACTGGCAGCAACAAACACACCTTATGCTCTTGATCAGGTGAAAGAGTGAACGGGTTCTTCGAATTTATTCCCAGCTTCAGAACAATACTGAAATCTAAATACCATTTTGATTGTAGGCTATTCGGAGACGTTTTGATAAGCGTATCTATATCCCTCTACCAGATGTGAAGGCTCGGCAGCATATGTTCAAAGTAACATTCATCAAAGTAAAATTATTTAGGTTGTCAAACCCCTTTTTTTGCCTAATGATGCCCGTGTATGATACAGGTGCATCTGGGAGATACTCCTCATAATTTGAATGAAGCTGATTTTGAATATTTAGCTCGCAAGACAGAGGGTTTTTCTGGTTCAGATGTGGCTGTTTGTGTAAGTGACTTGTCCTGAGTTATTTTTAGTAGCCATGTAAAAAAACAAGTCTTCATTATGAATGGTTTCTACTTTGGCAGGTCAAGGATGTTCTGTTTGAACCTGTTAGAAAAACCCAAGATGCCATGTTCTTTTTCAAGTCAGCTGATGGGACGTGGATGCCATGTGGCCCTAAACAATCTGGTGCCATTCAGATTACAATGCAGGATTTAGCAGAAAAGGGGCTCGCGGAGAAGGTACCAGTTTATCCTTGAAGCTGTTTTGGTGATGACAGACAGAATCATAATGGAGAGTATGCTAAAGAGCTTATGTTTCTTTCTTTCTCTTTTATCTGTCTGGACTTGAAACAGATTATTCCACCGCCCATCTCCAGAACAGATTTTGAGAAGGTATTAGCAAGACAGCGACCAACAGTGAGCAAGTCTGATCTTGAGGTCCATGAGAGATTCACTAAAGAATTTGGAGAGGAAGGTTAATGATCATATGGTTCAGCTTCTCTAGTGTCAGGGCGAATCTCAAGCTCCTGGTTGTGTGTATCAATAAGAACAAATCGACTCTTGTTTCATCCACATCATTTAATTTTCTTTATTCTAACTGTAAAATTATTTCAGATATGAATGGCGCTCTTGGTATATCTAATATAGTACTTATCAAATTAATTATGTCGTCATATACTTTTTTTAAGAAGAATAACGAGTCAAGATCGCTGGTTACGTCTGCAAAAAGACTGTTGCTGACAAATGCAATTAAAACAAATACTTCTAGCTCACAACATCATTTTCGAGTCATATAGGGTATAAATAAATCTATGCATAATTCTATAACCTACGAATGATGTCTTCCGGTATTGGTTTGCCAGATCTTTGGGTTTTGACGGGCCTCAGTTTCTTGTTTTATATCTTACCAGTTACCTTACTATGAGAAATTTTTTACTTTGATCAGTATTCTATTTACCTCTAGTATGTTTTATAACTAGAACACGTTGTGGCATTTGAATAATTGTATTCTTTTTGCGTCATAACTATCAGTGTGTCGTCATCGGATTTGGTCTCCAAGTGGATGGGGGAAAGTGAAAAGCTAGTATCAAACCTTTTTGAGATGGCCCGCGAGAGTGCTCCGTCAATTATTTTCGTTGATGAGATAGATTCTTTGTGTGGTCAGCGTGGGGAAGGCAATGAGAGCGAAGCTTCAAGACGTATCAAAACAGAGCTTCTTGTGCAGATGCAGGTGAAAAGCTTTATAGAAATATGTCTACCGAAAATGAATTATTATTCACAGAAACTTGACTTTCGTCTCTCCTTATTATTTTAGGGTGTTGGACACAATGATGAGAAAGTCCTTGTACTGGCAGCAACAAACACACCTTATGCTCTTGATCAGGTGAAAGAGTGAACGGGTTCTTCGAATTTATTCCCAGCTTCAGAACAATACTGAAATCTAAATACCATTTTGATTGTAGGCTATTCGGAGACGTTTTGATAAGCGTATCTATATCCCTCTACCAGATGTGAAGGCTCGGCAGCATATGTTCAAAGTAACATTCATCAAAGTAAAATTATTTAGGTTGTCAAACCCCTTTTTTTGCCTAATGATGCCCGTGTATGATACAGGTGCATCTGGGAGATACTCCTCATAATTTGAATGAAGCTGATTTTGAATATTTAGCTCGCAAGACAGAGGGTTTTTCTGGTTCAGATGTGGCTGTTTGTGTAAGTGACTTGTCCTGAGTTATTTTAGTAGCCATGTAAAAAACAAGTCTTCATTATGAATGGTTTCTACTTTGGCAGGTCAAGGATGTTCTGTTTGAACCTGTTAGAAAAACCCAAGATGCCATGTTCTTTTTCAAGTCAGCTGATGGGACGTGGATGCCATGTGGCCCTAAACAATCTGGTGCCATTCAGATTACAATGCAGGATTTAGCAGAAAAGGGGCTCGCGGAGAAGGTACCAGTTTATCCTTGAAAGCTGTTTTTGGTGATGACAGACAGAATCATAATGGAGAGTATGCTAAAGAGCTTATGTTTCTTTCTTTCTCTTTTATCTGTCTGGACTTGAAACAGATTATTCCACCGCCCATCTCCAGAACAGATTTTGAGAAGGTATTAGCAAGACAGCGACCAACAGTGAGCAAGTCTGATCTTGAGGTCCATGAGAGATTCACTAAAGAATTTGGAGAGGAAGGTTAATGATCATATGGTTCAGCTTCTCTAGTGTCAGGGCGAATCTCAAGCTCCTGGTTGTGTGTATCAATAAGAACAAATCGACTCTTGTTTCATCCACATCATTTAATTTTCTTTATTCTAACTGTAAAAATTATTTCAGATATGAATGGCGCTCTTGGTATATCTAATATAGTACTTATCAAATTAATTATGTCGTCATATACTTTTTTTAAGAAGAATAACGAGTCAAGATCGCTGGTTACGTCTGCAAAAAGACTGTTGCTGACAAATGCAATTAAAACAAATACTTCTAGCTCACAACATCATTTTCGAGTCATATAGGGTATAAATAAATCTATGCATAATTCTATAACCTACGAATGATGTCTTCCGGTATTGGTTTGCCAGCTTCCGGTGGGATCTAAAATCCAAGATATGCATTCTTCCAACAGTTTAAACTTCTGGCGCTTTGCTATATCCAAGAAAATCTCCATCCTCTTGAGGAACTCAGACCCGCTCTCCTTGCATCTAAAGGATCCAGAACACTCACACTGCTCTGTCAAATGAGCCGCTTTCACCTGATTGCACCTAGTGCAAACTAGATCCTGCATGTGGTACATTCTTTCCCTCTGTCTCACCATCTGGACAAGACTATTCTCCATCTGCTCTCTGTCATATATCTTCCCACATTGTGAATCTACGCAGCACCATTCTTTTCTGTTAATAGAGCTGGGTCTCTGCCTATATCTAGGTCTCTGTAGGCGTCACAGTTGCTGCAACAAGAAAAAAGCAGTACAACAGAACTCAGTAAATACCATATCAGCTTCTTTACTTCTTGCTTACTCTTGCAAGAAAGTCAAGTATTTGAAAAGTGAGCTAAAGGTACTACTAATCTTTTTTTCTGGGATTTGGGGAGAGTCTAAGGCAAGTTTCGCTTCTTTTAATGTGACTAAACGCATCCTGCGTGTTGCATACCGACTACGTTTTGCTATAATGTCAAACAAGGGTGTGCCAGGAAAAGCAGGATATTGTCAGGGATTTTTCGTTTTCTAATTAAACTAGTGGTCAGAAGAAAACTCGATTTCGTAAAACTATTTCTCTATTAACTAGATGTAGAAGGCACCATAATGCATATCTGAATCACGAAAACTGAGCATATCTGTTTAGTCAAGTAATACCTGCACGCCACATTAGGCAAGATAAAGGAGGGTCCAGGATCAAGAAATCCGGCTTCAGCGGCAAACTCTTTAACGTTAATGTATTTCAACAGATTCCTTTTCATTAGCTGTAAAGAAAAAAATTATGTCAGCAAAACTGTATGTCTAGAGAACAAACATGCGAAGACAATAGTCAGAGCACGTATATGAAAAGATACTTAGTTTCACTGCAAAACATAGTTTCAAGAACAAGTTTTCAGAAGGATAGGTGTGAATTACTCAAATATGGTTATCCAATAGAATCAGTATCAGGTAAAGAGGAAAAGGAATGAGTGGAGTATTTACCAGAACCTCTTGCTCGACATTTTGGTCAAGAGCCAGAACAGCACAGATAGTTTGTACGAACTCTAACGTGTAATCTCTTTTGGGAGTTTGACTAGAATCCCGAGATGCATCTGAAACGTCTATCTCCTTCATGTGTGACGTGATATCACCGATTTTTGTAAAAAGCATATTAAAGAAGTTGGATGGTATCTGTATTAAAGAAAACAAAATGAGACAATCTTTCGAGTGAGTGGATAAATATATATCAAACGAATTGGCTTTAAAACTACCTGTTCCTTTAGATATTCTACCATCTGTGCCTCTAAACTCTCTGAACTGCCTCTTTTTTCTCTAATGCGAGTTTCCAGGGGTCAAATATAAACTTGGCAACAATTATGACGAAATCCCTCTGCCAAGACAGATGAAATGCATGAGTGTCCAGGAATGGTCCATGCGCGGACACAAGTTTTAGTTCTGCAAAATGACCATTGGTTTGAGTGAGGGATCTGTATGCAAACCTGAATATACTCAGGGAAAAGTCGAGCAACACTCCACTTTGGTTCAATAGTCACTTCGTCAGGTGAAATTTCATCGTCGGTAGCTTCGGATACCAGCGTAGTTATACTATAAAATGTTGAAGAGAAGATGGAAATATATCAAACAAAGACGAGATCAAGAACTAATGAAGGAAGATGGAATTTTAGTAGAGTTCCTTCCAACTTTGATTCAACCATCCAGGTGAAAGTATTTTTATTTATCAGTTTTAGACCCATTTTGGTCTACTGGAACCCTGCATGCATTGCAGGTTCCATGGATTTTCAGTTTTTCATTTCCTATGTTTGAGGCTCAATTTTTTGTTCACGGCTTCGCAATTTACAGTTTTAAACAAAATTTTCCCTGTTTGGCAGTCAGATATTGTAGATACAAGAAGGAAGTATAAGAGATCCAACCTGGTCCATGAAGAGTAATGAGTGCCAGTAGTGAGACGGTTCGAGCGAGATCCACTCAAAGATATCGCTGCCAGTGGCAAAGCATTTAGAACCCGTGACAGGAAAATGAGTAGAGCCCACAAGAGATTTAGATTATAGACGTTAAAGTTAGGCAAAGAAGAGACCAACCTGTTCCCCACAGCTGTGAGCAAGCTGTCACAATACGCCTTAGCAGCAGATAGATCAAATTTCCCTGTGTCGATAACGATCTTTGAGAAGTCTGCAAATATTATTGTTGCACCTAATCTCCGCAAATCAGTCAAAAGCAGCGCAAACACCTTTTGCATGACCTACAATATTGATGAAAACCGCAAGATGTCAAATGAATTTAGAAATTTATATGCAAACAAAATGTGAATGTAAATGCCAAATATCAAGATCATAAGGCTGCATTGGGAGTTATAGCCTATGACAAGGATACTGCAGAAACCATTAATAATTTGTAAGCAACAAAGTCGACAAAAGAGTTGATTTAAAGAAGAATCAGACAGCAATGCAAGGAGGAATTAATATAGTTTTCTGCATTTAATCGCACCAACAAATTTATACCTTATAAAAAGCACAAATCATTAACTGTCACTTACCTTGTGAAGCATGAGATGAAGAGCTGGATCATGAAGCGACAAAGGGCTACAATATGAAATTACTGATTGATATTTAATGAGTTGAGAATAAAGTGAATATGTACAGGATATGACATAATCATACCTGCAGAGCCACCAAGACAAACGTTGCAAAATGGAATCAGCATATATATTGCGTGATTTACACACATCAGTCAAGCAACTATGAATCAATTGTTTCAGGACTCGAAATGCTTGGGCACATCCAGTGGTCTCATCAAAACTGGAGTTAGCGTTCGAACTACTTCCTCTAGGATTCCCATCCTGTTCAAATCCCAAAAAGTCACCTCCTTCCATCTCACTCACCAGGTTGCTTTTCAGAAGGGCATCAACAGCCAAGTGATGGATCTGCACGATGCATGTTAATTAGAAAAAAAAATCCAAAATTCACAACGATTAAAGCAAAAAGGAAAAAAAATTGTGACCTTTAACTCCACAGAAATTTTTCTATACGCTCCAGGATATACCAAACTTGTCTGTTGCACCTGTGACAAAAGAAGCATCTCAGTTATCATGTCTCAAAAAAACATGGAGGTGGGCGAAGGTCATGACAAAGCCCACACAAACTAAAAGGCAACAAGGAAAAATCATTTGACATACCTCATCAGCAAAGAATGTCTCTTCATTGTTTAAGCCACCAAGGTCTGGAACACCATTATCTGACACCCAAAGGACCTGTTATACAAATAAAAAATCAATGATATGGAAAATCTGTTTCTCTCTTGAATACATAATAGGCATTTCAGAGTCATAATCAGTGATTTGGAGAGAATAGCATTTTGCCAAGGTTTCAGGTCTATAGTTTCGAAGTTGTACGCACAGAGCAAGAGCAAAAAGGTAAATAATGCAGTAGTTGAACTATTATAACACTCTGAAGTTAGACGGAAAGTAAAAGGAAGAACCTGCTGCTGGTCACGGAGTGCCCTAGACAGGAAGATATCTACAGTGAATGTTAACCAATCTAGTCCAAAATTCCCCAAAGGCACCTAATCAGTTGCATAGGAAATGTCAATAGCTGCAATACAGCAATATTATGAAGAATTACAGGTCCACTTTACAAACATAACCTACATGGGCATATCTTGACTGGGAAATCCTCCGATCCAACCACTGAAATGCTGCAGCACAACGGAACATTGCTAATTTTGCTGCCGGACGTTGCCAGGAGACAGGCTATGCATCACAACCACATCCACGCAAACATAGTTATCATTAGTTGATCAAATGAACGTCTATCGTGACGTAAGAAAGAAAAAAAAGAGAAAAAAGCCAACTGCTCGATCAGTCAAGGAACCTGATAACTATTGTCATCGCCGTTGAAGGAATCCTCACACATGGGAAATCATCCAGGGCTTTTATACCCTCCTTGATGGAATTAAAGTCAGGGCATTCAATGACTGCAACAGTTGGTCCAGAATTTTCTTCTCTGCAAGAAAAGGAAACAATGAGAAAAGTCAAACAAGAGTGGGATGACCTGATATTGCCTTGCAAGAAAAGTCCAAAATCCGTCACTTTTCACACCATACAATCAAAAACTTTGTGCTCAGCAGACAACTTATACAGTTTATCAAATTAAGAAGTAAGCCAAAGAACTAATTCACGAGGGAACAAATTAATTAAGAAAAGCATGCCCAACTGATCAGCATTAGAAAAACCATGGGTTCATCAAGTCATAGAAAACATAAACAGGTTGCACTATTGTAATCAGGAAAATGAGTTACCTGTATTCACTTATCGCTTTTTGTATAATCTTTTCGGCAGCTTCGGCATGGTCAACATAGTCCACCTGATAATAAACATTCAGAAAAGCTTGAAAAGTGCAGGATTGTTATTGCAGGGTCGTAGGTAACGGTTTTAAATCTAACCTGGAAAACGATACCATCCCAAGACAATGACTCGACTGGCGATTCTTGACAACCATCTTAAAGAAGTTGGATGGTATCTGCATTAAAGAAAAAAAAAATGAGACAATTTTTTGAGTGGATGAAAAATATATCAACCGAATTGGCTTTAAGACTACCTGTTCCTTTAGATATTCTACCATCTGTGCCTCTAAACTCTCTGAACTGCCTCTTTTTTTCTCTAATGCGAGTTTCCAGGGGTCAAATATAAACTTGGCAACAATTATGACGAAATCCCTCTGCCAAGACAGATGAAATGCATGAGTGTCCAGGAATGGTCCATGCGCGGACACAAGTTTTTAGTTCTGCAAAATGACCATTGGTTTGAGTGAGGGATCTGTATGCAAACCTGAATATACTCAGGGAAAAGTCGAGCAACACTCCACTTTGGTTCAATAGTCACTTCGTCAGGTGAAATTTCATCGTCGGTAGCTCGGATACCAGCGTAGTTATACTATTAAAATGTTGAAGAAAAGATGGAAAAATATTAAGCAAAGACAAGATCAAGAATTTATGAAGGAAGATGGAATTTTAGTAGAGTTCCTTGCAACTTTGATATAATTTCTCAACCATCCACGTGAAAATACTTTTATTTATCAGTTTTAGTTCCTTGACCCATTTTGGTTTACTGGAACCCTGCATGCATTGCAGGTTCCATGGATTTTTAGTTTTTCATTTCCTCAGTTTAAGGCTCAATTTTGTGTTCACGGCTTCGCAATTTTACAGTTTAAAACAAACTTTTCCCTGTTTTGCAATCAGATATAGTAAATGCAAGAGGGAAGTATAAGAGATTCAACCTGGTCCATGAAAAGTAATGAGAGCCAGTAGTGAACCGGTTCGAGCGAGATCCACTCAAAGATATCGCTGCCAGTGGCAAAGCATTTAGCATCCGTGACAGGAAAATGAGTAGAGCCCACAAGAGATTTAGATTATAGACGTTAAAGTTAGGCAAAGAAGAGACCAACCTGTTCCCCACAGCTGTGAGCAAGCTGTCACAATAAGCCTTAGCAGCAGATAGATCAAATTTCCCTGTGTCGATAACGATCTTTGAGAAGTCTGCATATATTATTGTAGCACCTAATCTCCGAAAATCAGTCAAAAGCAGCGCAAACACCTTTTGCATGACCTACGATATTAATGAAAACCACAAGATGTCAAATGAATTTAGAAATTTATATGCAAACAAAATGTGAATGTAAATGCCAAATATCAAGATCATAAGGCTGCATTGGGAGTTATAGCCTATGACAAGGATACTGCAGAAACCATTAATAATTTGTAAGCAACAAAGTCGACAAAAGAGTTGATTTAAAGAAGAATCAGACAGCAATGCAAGGAGGAATTAATATAGTTTGCTGCATTTAATCGCACCAACAAATTTATACCTTATAAAAAGCACAAATCATTAACTCTCACTTACCTTGTGAAGCATGAGATGAAGAGCTGGATCATGAAGCTTCGACAAAGGGCTACAATATGAAATTACTGATTGGTATTTAATGAGTTGAGAATAAAGTGAATATGTACAGGAAATGACATAATCATACCTGCAGAGCCACCAAGACAAACGTTGCAAAATGGAATCAGCATATATATTGCGTGATTTACACACATCAGCCAAGCAACTCTGAATCAATTGTTTCAGGACTCGAAAAGCTTGAGCACATCCAGTGGTCTCATCAAAACTGGCGTTAACGTTCGAACTAATTCCTCTAGAATTCCCATCTTGTTCAAATCCCAAAAAGTCACCTCCTTCCATCTCACTCACCAGGTTGCTTTTCAGAAGGGCGTTAACAGCCAAATGATGGATCTGCACGATGCATGTTAATTAGAAAAAGAATCCAAAATAGAAAAGATTAAAGCAAAAAAGTTTATGACCTTTAACTCCACAGAAACTTTTCTATACGCTCCAGGATATACCAAACTTGTCTGTTGCACCTGTGACAAAAGAAGCATCTCAGTTATCATGTCTCAAAAACATGGAGGTGGGCGAAGGTCATGACAAAGCCCACACAAACTAAAAGGCAACAAGGAAAAATCATTTGACATACCTCATCAGCAAAGAATGTCTCTTCATTGTTTAAGCCACCAAGGTCTGGAACACCATTATCTGACACCCAAAGGACCTGTTATACAAATAAAAATCAATGATATGGAAAATCTGTTTCTCTCTTGAATACATAATAGGCATTTCAGAGTCATAATCAGTGATTTGGAGAGAATAGCATTTTGCCAAGGTTTCAGGTCTATAGTTTCGAAGTTGTACGCACAGAGCAAGAGCAAAAAGGTAAATAATGCAGTAGTTGAACTATTATAACACTCTGAAGTTAGACGGAAAGTAAAAGGAAGAACCTGCTGCTGGTCACGGAGTGCCCTAGACAGGAAGATATCTACAGTGAATGTTAACCAATCTAGTCCAAAATTCCCAAAGGCACCTAATCAGTTGCATAGGAAATGTCAATAGCTGCAATACAGCAATATTATGAAGAATTACAGGTCCACTTTACAAACATAACCTACATGGGCATATCTTGACTGGGAAATCCTCCGATCCAACCACTGAAATGCTGCAGCACAACGGAACATTGCTAATTTTGCTGCCGGACGTTGCCAGGAGACAGGCTATGCATCACAACCACATCCACGCAAACATAGTTATCATTAGTTGATCAAATGAACGTCTATCGTGACGTAAGAAAGAAAAAAAAAAAGAGAAAAAAAGTAGCCAACTGCTCGATCAGTCAAGGAACCTGATAACTATTGTCATCGCCGTTGAAGGGAATCCTCACACATGGGAAATCATCCAGGGCTTTTATACCCTCCTTGATGGAATTAAAGTCAGGGCATTCAATGACTGCAACAGTTGGTCCAGAATTTTCTTCTCTGCAAGAAAAGGAAACAATGAGACAGCAATGCAAGGAGGAATTAATATAGTTTGCTGCATTTAATCGCACCAACAAATTTATACCTTATAAAAAGCACAAATCATTAACTGTCACTTACCTTGTGAAGCATGAGATGAAGAGCTGGATCATGAAGCTTCGAGCAAGGGCTACAATATGAAATTACTGATTGGTATTTAATGAGTTGAGAATAAAGTGAATATGTACAGGAAATGACATAATCATACCTGCAGAGCCACCAAGACAAACGTTGCAAAATGGAATCAGCATATATATTGCGTGATTTACACACATCAGCCAAGCAACTCTGAATCAATTGTTTCAGGACTCGAAAAGCTTGAGCACATCCAGTGGTCTCATCAAAACTGGCGTTAACGTTCGAACTAATTCCTCTAGAATTCCCATCTTGTTCAAATCCCAAAAAGTCACCTCCTTCCATCTCACTCACCAGGTTGCTTTTCAGAAGGGCGTTAACAGCCAAATGATGGATCTGCACGATGCATGTTAATTAGAAAAAAAGAATCCAAAAATAGAAAAGATTAAAGCAAAAAAAGTTTATGACCTTTAACTCCACAGAAACTTTTCTATACGCTCCAGGATATACCAAACTTGTCTGTTGCACCTGTGACAAAAGAAGCATCTCAGTTATCATGTCTCAAAAAAACATGGAGGTGGGCGAAGGTCATGACAAAGCCCACACAAACTAAAAGGCAACAAGGAAAAATCATTTGACATACCTCATCAGCAAAGAATGTCTCTTCATTGTTTAAGCCACCAAGGTCTGGAACACCATTATCTGACACCCAAAGGACCTGTTATACAAATAAAAAATCAATGATATGGAAAATCTGTTTCTCTCTTGAATACATAATAGGCATTTCAGAGTCATAATCAGTGATTTGGAGAGAATAGCATTTTGCCAAGGTTTCAGGTCTATAGTTTCGAAGTTGTACGCACAGAGCAAGAGCAAAAAGGTAAATAATGCAGTAGTTGAACTATTATAACACTCTGAAGTTAGACGGAAAGTAAAAGGAAGAACCTGCTGCTGGTCACGGAGTGCCCTAGACAGGAAGATATCTACAGTGAATGTTAACCAATCTAGTCCAAAATTCCCCAAAGGCACCTAATCAGTTGCATAGGAAATGTCAATAGCTGCAATACAGCAATATTATGAAGAATTACAGGTCCACTTTACAAACATAACCTACATGGGCATATCTTGACTGGGAAATCCTCCGATCCAACCACTGAAATGCTGCAGCACAACGGAACATTGCTAATTTTGCTGCCGGACGTTGCCAGGAGACAGGCTATGCATCACAACCACATCCACGCAAACATAGTTATCATTAGTTGATCAAATGAACGTCTATCGTGACGTAAGAAAGAAAAAAAAAAAGAGAAAAAAAGTAGCCAACTGCTCGATCAGTCAAGGAACCTGATAACTATTGTCATCGCCGTTGAAGGGAATCCTCACACATGGGAAATCATCCAGGGCTTTTATACCCTCCTTGATGGAATTAAAGTCAGGGCATTCAATGACTGCAACAGTTGGTCCAGAATTTTCTTCTCTGCAAGAAAAGGAAACAATGAGAAAAGTCAAACAAGAGTGGGATGACCTGATATTGCCTTGCAAGAAAAGTCCAAAATCCGTCACTTTTCACACCATACAATCAAAAAACTTTGTGCTCAGCAGACAACTTATACAGTTTATCAAATTAAGAAGTAAGCCAAAGAACTAATTCACGAGGGAACAAATTAATTAAGAAAAGCATGCCCAACTGATCAGCATTAGAAAAACCATGGGTTCATCAAGTCATAGAAAACATAAACAGGTTGCACTATTGTAATCAGGAAAATGAGTTACCTGTATTCACTTATCGCTTTTTGTATAATCTTTTCGGCAGCTTCGGCATGGTCAACATAGTCCACCTGATAATAAACATTCAGAAAAGCTTGAAAAGTGCAGGATTGTTATTGCAGGGGTCGTAGGTAACGGTTTTAAATCTAACCTGGAAAACGATACCATCCCAAGACAATGACTCGACTGACGATTCTTGACAACCATCTCTAAACTGTCTCTCTAGGGCAGATGGTAATAATTCCTTGTCGCCATAAGGACTAACAACTACGGCAGACATAAGCTTCGATGCATGACAATATAAAACATATATGGCACGTAGTGTTGAGGTGCTGCAAACAAGGAAAGCATGAGATAAGATATTATCGCATGGATCCGTGAAACATTCACTATGTAAAAAGGAACCTATTTGTGAAAGCAACAGAATTAAACAAATGCTCAAATAATATGACTTGAAACGTAGACATGTAAACCCTATAAAACTGTGACTAAGAAATGCACTGAAATTAAATCAGGAAGATGCACTGAACAAAATTTGAATCAAAGCCTTCCTTCAACTTAAATTGAATGTAGTAGAAACCGTCTTCCATCAGAAAAGGGGTCGTCATGTTACTTAGATTTCTACCTGTTATACAAGTAAAGAAGTGGAATTGATCGCTCCAAGTAGTGGCATTCAGTTGTAGTTTTCATATGAAGTTCACCAACTTTCCATCCATCTTGGGTGTTACGGTGCTTGGCTGTGTTATCAATTTTGCATACACATCCAATCTGACATATAGCACTAAACTCCAGCGGCACCTTTGTTTCATATATGCCCTGCCAAAGTCAAATGAGGTTAGCAAGCACAAACATGGTATTCTCCTTGTGAAAATCAAAGTGACATGCATGATCACCAACAAGTTGGCCTGGTGATTATCTGGGTCAGTGTCAGTAAGCACCAGAACAAAAGTTCAATTCCCACAGAGCTAACAAGTCACTGGGCCCCATTCACAGTTCAATCAAATAACATACAAATTAAACAGCATGGCCAGCACACCGTTAATATAGCTACCCATCGCTTGTGAACACCATATCCACAATTTTCCTTACACAGGATACCTTATGCAGCCAAATTTCATAGTAGAAAATTTCAGATTCCCAGACACCATGTACAGGTTGTCTATTCACCAGTTAATCAAACAAAGAAAAGTTTTCCAAACTTTTAAGCCATATAGAAGGGGTATTCGATAAAAGGTTGGGCTTCTGATGCACTATATTACTTTATAAAATATCTCACCTCAATTTCAGGGTCTGCAAGAAGAGCTGCAAGCTTCTTGCTTTCTTTTCTAAATTGTTCTTCCTGAATCTCAACCTGTAAATAAATAAACAAAATTATAACTAACTAAAAGGAATTCAAGGGGAAAGATGCATAGTGGTTGAAAGACATGCCTCAATCATATTATAACAAGGCCTTCCATGAGGAAGAACCTTGTTGACACACTTTCCAGGGAATTTTCCATCTATAGGAGCTTTGGAATTAATGTAAAACACTCTTGGGATCGTCAGTGGGATTTTAAGCATCAATCCTTCCACAACCACCCAAGCAAAAAACTGTCCGCTCTGTGGACTTGGG
The DNA here is from genome assembly GCA_016771965.1 of Brassica carinata. NCBI lineage: Eukaryota > Viridiplantae > Streptophyta > Magnoliopsida > Brassicales > Brassicaceae > Brassica > Brassica carinata. The sequence goes on along the minus strand of CM028693.1, from coordinate 52,356,449 downwards.
ACCAGCTGTATTATCTGAAAAAGTCGGAAAGAAAAAGTTACGTAGCTGCAAATGATTAGCAAATATATAAAATACATTGAGGCGACGTGCGTGCTTGCCAATGTGAGCTAGTCAAAGCTTCTTCAGGCCTCCTAAAGAATGAACTTACACCTCCTCTAACCTGTGAGACTTTTTTCTATACGCTCCAGGATATACCAAACTTGTCTGTTGCACCTGTGACAAAAGAAGCATCCCAGTTATCACTTTCATAGTCTTAAAAAAAACATGGAAGCGGGCGAAGTTCATGACAAAGCCCACGCATACTAAAAGGCAAAAAGGAAAAATCATTTGACATACCTCATCAGCAAATAATGTTTCTTCATTGTTCAGACCACCAAGGTCTGGAACACCATTATCTGACACCCAGAGGACCTGTTATACAAGTACAAAATCAATGATATGGAAAATCTGCTTCTCTCTTAAATACATAATAGGCATTTCAGAGTCATAATCAGTGATTTGGAGAAAATAGAATTTTGCCAAGGTTTCAGGTATATAGTTTCGAAGCTGTACGCACAGATCTAGAGCAAAAAAGGAAAATAAAAGGGAGGCAAATAATGCAGTAGTTGAACTATTATAACACTTGGAAGCTAGACGGAAAGTCAAAGAAAGAACCTGCTGCTGGTCACGGAGTGCCCTGGACAGGAAGATATCTACTGTGAATGTTAACCAATCTAGTCCAAAATTCCCCAAAGGCACCTAATCAGTTGCATGGAAAATGTCAATAACTGCAATAAAGCAATATTATGAAGAACTACAGATCCACTTTACAAACATAACCTACATGGGCATATCTTGACTGGGAAATCCTCCGATCCAACCACTGAAATGCTGCAGCACAACGGAACATTGCTAATTTTGCTGCCGGACGTTGCCAGGAGACAGGCTGTGCATCACAACCACATCCACGCAAACATATTTATCATTAGTTGATCAAATGAACGTCTATCGTGACGGAAAAAAAAAAAGAAAGGTCGATCAGTCAAGGAACCTGATAACTATTGTCATCGCCGTTGAAGGGAATCCTCACACATGGGAAATCATCCAGGGCTTTTATACCATCCTTGATGGAGTTAAAGTCAGGGCATTCAATGACTACAACAGTTGGTCCAGAATTTTCTTCTCTGCAAGAAAAGGAAAAAATGGGAAAAGTCAAACCAGAGTGGAACGACCTGACGTTGGTTGCCTTGCAAGAGAAGTCCAAAATCCGTCATTTTTCACACAATACAATCAAATTAAGAAGTAAGCTAAAGAACTAATCACGCGGGAACAAAATAATTAGGAAAAGCATGCCCAACTGATCAGCATTAGAAAATCTATGGGTTCATCAAGTCATATAAACATTAACAGGTTGCACTGTTGTAATCAGGAAAATGAGTTACCTGTATTCACTTATCGCTTTTTGTATAATCTTTTCGGCAGCTTCAGCATGGTCAACATAGTCCACCTGATGATAAGCATTCAGAAAAGCTTGAAAAGTGCAGGATTGTTATTGCAGGGGCTGTACGTAACGGCTTTAAAGCTAACCTGGAAAACGATACCATCCCAAGACAATGACTCGAGTGACAATTCTTGGCAACCATCTCTAAACTGCCTCTCCAGGGCAGATGGTAATAATTCCTTGTCGCCATAAGGATTAACTACCACGGCAGACATAAGCTTCGATGCATGACAATATAGAACATATATAGCACGTAGTGTTGAGGTGCTGCAAACAAGCAAAACATAAGAAACCTTCTTTCAACTTAAATTGCATGTAGTAGAAACCTTCTTCCATCAGAAAAGGGGTCGTCATGTTACTTAGATTTCTACCTGTGATACAAGTAAAGAAGTGGAATTGATCGCTCCAGGTAGCGGCATTCAGTTGTAGTTTTCATATGAAGTTCACCAACTTTCCATCCATCTTGGGTGTTACGGCGCTTGGCTGTGTTATCAATTTTGCATACACATCCAATCTGACATATAGCACTAAACTCCAGCGGCACCTTTGTTTCATATATGCCCTGCCAAAGTCAAATGAGGTTAGCAAGCACAAACATGGTACTCTACTTGTGCAAAATCAAAGTGACATGCATGATCACCAAAAAGTTGGTCTGGTGATTATCTGGCTCAGTGATAGTAAGCACCAGAACAAAAGTTCAATTCCCACCGTGCTGATAAGTCACTGGGCCCCATTCACAGTTCATTCAAATAACAAATTAAACAGCATGGCCAGCACACACGTTAATATAGCCACCCATCGCTTGTGAACTCCATATCCAGAATTTTCCTTACACAGGATACTTTATGCAGCCAAATTTTACAGTAGAAAATTTCATCTTCCCAGAAACCATGTACAAGTTATCTATTCACCAGTATTAATGGTTAACCAAACAAAGAAAAGTTTTCCTAACATTTAAGCCATGTAGATGGGGTATTCGATACAAGGTTGGGCTTCTGATGCACTGTATTACTTTATAAAATATCTCACCTCAATTTCAGGGTCTGCAAGAAGAGCTGCAAGCTTCTTGCTTTCTTTTCTAAATTGTTCTTCCTGAATCTCTACCTGTAAAAAAACAAACAAAATTATAACTAACTAGAAGGAATTCGAGGGGAAAGATGCTTAGTGGTTGAAAGACATGCCTCAATCATATTATAACAAGGCTTTCCATGAGGAAGAATCTTGTTGACACACTTTCCGGGAAATTTTCCATCTATAGGACCTTTGGAATTAATGTAAAACACTCTTGGGATTGTCAATGGGATTTTAAGCATCAATCCTTCCACAACCACCCAAGCGAAAAATTGTCCGCTCTGTGGACTTGGGACCAGCTGTATTATCTGAAAAATTCGGAAAGAAAATTACGTAGCTGCAAATGATTAGCAAATATATAAAATACATTGAGCGGCGATGCTTGCCAATGTGAGCTAGTCAAAGCTTCTTCAGGCCTCCTAAAGAATGAACTTACACCTCCTCTAACCTGTGAGACTTTTTTCTTTATCACATGAGCATCAATCTGGTTTAAAGATCTTTGATCACCCAGCACAAAAGAAGGAACACGGAGTCAACGAGTTAATCCATGTTCCTTGTTGTAAAAGCAGTGGATGTTCTATTGAACTACATTTTGATCCAAATCAAAACCTTCCTGTTTTTTTCTTCTTATCCAGAATTCAGTGGATGAACTTCAGGAAAATATATATAATCACGAGAAATTACCTTCGTTTCTTCTTCTCCAGAATTCCTTTCCATTTTCTCTTTCTCACTTCAAGCCAACCTTGGTAATCCACGTTCTTGTCAATGTTCTCAAATGAGATATCATCGCACTTTGGATCCTTGCTCTCTTGCTGCTCACGTTCAGGCTGTTCTTTATTGACTTCATAAGAACGCGCCAATTGGCTTTGGCCCCTTCGCCAGGCCTGTTTTCTTTGCAAAATCCTCAATATCGTCCACATCATCTTGAGCCACGAATGCTTGGCGTCTAACACACCATCTTTGTTTGCTGAGCTGAACATATCAGCTAGTTTTCTCTGGCGAAATTTATCCTCTTTCTCACGGACCTTTTATGAAGCCAAATTTCATAGTAGAAAATTTCAGATTCCCAGACACCATGTACAGGTTGTCTATTCACCAGTTAATCAAACAAAGAAAAGTTTTCCAAACTTTTAAGCCATATAGAAGGGGTATTCGATAAAAGGTTGGGCTTCTGATGCACTATATTACTTTATAAAATATCTCACCTCAATTTCAGGGTCTGCAAGAAGAGCTGCAAGCTTCTTGCTTTCTTTTCTAAATTGTTCTTCCTGAATCTCAACCTGTAAATAAATAAACAAAATTATAACTAACTAAAAGGAATTCAAGGGGAAAGATGCATAGTGGTTGAAAGACATGCCTCAATCATATTATAACAAGGCCTTCCATGAGGAAGAACCTTGTTGACACACTTTCCGGGAAATTTTCCATCTATAGGAGCTTTGGAATTAATGTAAAACACTCTTGGGATCGTCAGTGGGATTTTAAGCATCAATCCTTCCACAACCACCCAAGCGAAAAATTGTCCGCTCTGTGGACTTGGGACCAGCTGTATTATCTGAAAAATTCGGAAAGAGAGCGTTAAGGCAAATGATTAGCAAATATATAAAATACATTGAGGTCGACATGCGTACCTGCCAATGTGAGCTAGTCAAAGCTTCTTCAGGCCTCCTAAAGAATGAACCTACACCTCTTCTAACCTTGGAGACTTTTTTCTTTATCTCATGAGATTCAATCTGCTTTAAAGATCGTTGATCACCCAACCTACAAAAAGAAGGGACACACCGTCAACGAGTTAATCCACGTTCCTTGTTGTAAAAGCAGTGGATGTTCTATTGAACTACATTTTGATCCAAATCAAAACCTTCCTGTTTTTTCTCTTCTTATCCAGAATTCAGTGGATGAACTTCAGGAAAATATATACAATCATGAGAACTAACCTTCGTTTCTTCTTCTTCTCCACAATTCCTTTCCATTTTCTTTTTCTCACTTCAAGCCAACCTTGGTAATCCACGTTCTTGTCAATGTTCTCAAATGAGATATCGTCATCGCACTTTGGATCATTGCTCTCTTGCTGCTCACGTCCAAACTGTTCTTTATTAACTTCATAAGAACGTGCAACTGGCTTTGGTCCCTTTACGCCAGGCTTGTTTTCTTTGCAAAAATCCTCAATATCGTTCACATCATCTTGAGCCACCGAATGATTTTTGTCCAACACACCATCTTTGTTTGCTGAGCTGAACATATCAGCTAGTTTTCTCTGGCGAAATTTATCATCTTTTTCACGGACCTTTTTATGAAGCCAATCAGGATGAAGCACCCTAGGCACGGGATTTGCCACCTGTATAGGTCATATAGGCCGTTAGATATTATATCAAAAGAACACCCAAAAAAAAAGTGAGAATAATGAACCTTCTGCATTGCAGCGGGAATGGTGATAACTTTTTGGATAGCTGAACTAAGACGCTGCTTGTAATACGACCAGTCAATAATTAAACGAATATCAACTTTATGGTCTGAACTAAGGCGCTGCTTGCACCACTTTCCCAGATAAAACTTCATTCTTTCTGTAAAATTTGAAAATTTACATCACATTTGAAGGTTAAGAACACAACAATACATAATCTCACTAAATAACAGAATATTTACCAGGTTCGGTTTTAGATAAGGTAAATATGGCAACAGGGACAGCACGTTCACTTACAGGTGACCCCTGATCATCAAAAGTTGTTAAGTTATAAGGGTTGAAAATACTATGAACAGAGTGGATGAAGCACTATGCTCAATGAATAATGATCAGTAAATACTTTTGAGATGTAATAACATTCCTAATATAGATTGCAACATTCTTGACTACGAGAACATATAAAAGATTAGCAGCGTTCCTAACTGGGAGAACCTCCAACAGTAGAGGTTGTTCGCTAATGCAAGCTTCTGCGTATTGGAAATGAAAGACCTTTGAAGTAACCCAGTTCTAGTGATAAAAGTTCCACAAATACTAAGTTTGACAGAAATGTACCTTTGGTTCACAAGCAACAATGTATTGGCAACGCAGTCCTTTATCTTTGACCATTGTATCACCAAGAAAATCAGCCAGGCGTTTTGCTGTGGTCACTGCACATGACTTTTGCTCACCATAATCTGCTAAGGATTTGCTCATGGTGCTTGATTCTGATATATAATCTAGTAGTTCACTATCGGCAATATCTTTTCCTTGATTCTGAAGAAAATATGTAGGGAAATCTATGAGCAAAAAATTACCCAGTAGCAAATAAGAGAATTTAACAGCACCTATATGAAATTCTCCTACTAAGTGAAAAAAATTAATCCAGATATTTGACATACATCGAGTAGGTCAAGCCACCGATTTGCAACGGCTGCAACAGCAGAATAACACTCTTCAAGTGTTGATCCATGGAGAAATTTGTCAAAAAGCTCGGCCTGTGTACAAAGGAAAGAAAAATTAAATATTGTTCACTTCAGTTCCTGACAGCTCCATGAAGTGTAAAAGTTGTAAAAAAATTAATAAAACTACGCTGACTTCAATTTCAGGGTCTGCAAGAAGAGCTGCAAGCTTCTTGCTTTCTTTCTAAATTGTTCTTCCTGAATCTCAACCTGTAAATAAATAAACAAAATTATAACTAACTAAAAGGAATTCAAGGGGAAAGATGCATAGTGGTTGAAAGACATGCCTCAATCATATTATAACAAGGCCTTCCATGAGGAAGAACCTTGTTGACACACTTTCCAGGGAATTTTCCATCTATAGGAGCTTTGGAATTAATGTAAAACACTCTTGGGATCGTCAGTGGGATTTTAAGCATCAATCCTTCCACAACCACCCAAGCAAAAAACTGTCCGCTCTGTGGACTTGGGACCAGCTGTATTATCTGAAAAAGTCGGAAAGAAAAAGTTACGTAGCTGCAAATGATTAGCAAATATATAAAATACATTGAGGCGACGTGCGTACTTGCCAATGTGAGCTAGTCAAAGCTTCTTCAGGCCTCCTAAAGAATGAACTTACACCTCCTCTAACCTGTGAGACTTTTTTCTTTATCACATGAGCATCAATCTGGTTTAAAGATCTTTGATCACCCAGCCTACAAAAAGAAGGAACACGGAGTCAACGAGTTAATCCATGTTCCTTGTTGTAAAAGCAGTGGATGTTCTATTGAACTACATTTTGATCCAAATCAAAACCTTCCTGTTTTTTTTTCTCTTCTTATCCAGAATTCAGTGGATGAACTTCAGGAAAATATATATAATCACGAGAAATTACCTTCGTTTTTTCTTCTTCTCCAGAATTCCTTTCCATTTTCTCTTTCTCACTTCAAGCCAACCTTGGTAATCCACGTTCTTATCAATGTTCTGAAATGAGATATCATCGCACTTTGGATCCTTGCTCTCTTGCTGCTCACGTTCAGGCTGTTCTTTATTGACTTCATAAGAACGCGCAATTGGCTTTGGCCCCTTTACGCCAGGCCTGTTTTCTTTGCAAAAATCCTCAATATCGTCCACATCATCTTGAGCCACCGAATGCTTGGCGTCTAACACACCATCTTTGTTTGCTGAGCTGAACATATCAGCTAGTTTTCTCTGGCGAAATTTATCCTCTTTCTCACGGACCTTTTTATGAAGCCAATCAGGATGAAGCACCCTAGGCACCGGATTTTTCACCTGTAGAGGTTATATACAGCGTTAGATATATAGAAAGAACACTGAAAACAAATAAAACTGAGAATAGTTATAGTGAACCTTCTGCATTGCAGCGGGAATGGTAATAACTTTTTGAATAGCTGAACTAAGGCGCTGCTTGTAATACGACCAGTCAACAATTAAACGAATATCAACGTTATGGTCTGAACTAAGGCGCTGCTTGCACCATTTTCCCAGATAAAACTTCATTCTTTCTGTAAAAGTTTGAAGATTTACATCACAACTGAACGTTAAGAACACAATACATAATCACACTAAATAACAGAATATTTACCAGGTTCCGATTTAGATAAGGTAAATATGGCAACGGGAACAGCACGTTCACTTACAGGTGTCCCCTGGTCATGAAAAAAATGTTATAAGGATTAAAAATACTACGAACAGTGTGGATGAAGCACTATGTTTGATGATCAGTATATACTTTTTGAGATGCAAGTAACATTCCTAATATAGATTGCAACATTCTTGACTACGAGAACATATAAAAGATTAGCAGCGTTCCTAACTGGGAGAACCTCCAACAGTAGAGGTTGTTCGCTAATGCAAGCTTCTGCGTATTGGAAATGAAAGACCTTTTGAAGTAACCCAGTTCTAGTGATAAAAGTTCCACAAATACTAAGTTTGACAGAAATGTACCTTTGGTTCACAAGCAACAATGTATTGGCAACGCAGTCCTTTATCTTTGACCATTGCGTCACCAAGAAAATCAGCCAGGCGTTTTGCTGTAGTCACGGCACATGACTTCTGCTCACCATAATCTGCTAATGATTTGCTCATGGTGCTTGATTCTGATATATAATCTAGTAGTTCACTATCGGCAATATCTTTTCCTTGATTCTGAAGAAAATGTGAGGAAAATCTATGAGCAAAATGACCCAGTTGCAAATAAGAGAATTTAACAGCACCTATATGAAATTCTCCCTACTAAGTGAAAAAAAATTAATCCAGATATTTGACATACATCGAGTAGGTCAAGCCACCGATCTGCAACGGCTGCAACAGCGGAATAACACTCTTCAAGAGTTGACCCATGGAGAAATTTGTCAAAAAGCTCAGCCTGTGTACAAAGGAAAGAAAAATTAAATATTGTTCACTTCAGTTCCTGACAGCTCCATGAAGTGTAAAAGTTGTAAAAAAAAATTAATAAAACTACGCTGACTTCAATTTCGGGACACTACACATACACTAAATCAGTTTTGAAAAAAAACTGCATATTTTATTGGGATACTTGGGTCTACCAAATCATGAACGTCTTACTACATTTGGCAATATATGTGTAACAATCTCAAATAAAAACAAAAATCCAATAAATAGGACAGAAATGTTTAAACAAAATACATGTAACTAACATTTTGTAATATAGCAGGGATATTACTAATCACTTTGATCTTCTATAAAAAAGAAGAATGAACTCTCGCATAGTTGCTAAATGGTCACCTGAACAAACGATCTAAAACCATTGGAATTATCCCAAAAGGAGAATTAATTTAGCAAAGATATCAGTATTACTGTTTTAGAACCCTCAAACTGCTGCTAGAAAGAGTTTTTCATACAAGTAGATCAAGCAAAATACATGCAATCGAATTGAGCTTAACTTTATGTAATTGATGAATCATTACAGCACAAGAAAATGAAACGATACCTGGAAAACTTTAATGAGTTTCAGCTCCCCTCTACGCTTGATCTCAAACCCCTTGAGTTCTGCTAAGGTTCCGTCATGATTGAAAACAGCATACCGCTTCTTAATTAAGATTCCTTCTTCTTTCGATGCAGGTATAATCATCGCCTGAATGGAGAGAATTACAAATCACTTGTTTGTGAAGAAATCAAATATCAGCAAACGACTAAAAGTCATAACGTATAGGCATACCTTGTACGGTCCATCCACTTCGAATTCAATTGAGCATTCACTATGCGACTCATACGTCTTGCGTACAGGATCTACAAGAGTCTGTTCCAACCAATAACAAAAAGGCAAAATGCTTTCAGAACCAAAAAAGGCTACTTCTTTACGGCTGAACACAAAAGATAGTTTATTGAGGGCAGCTCGGTATACCTGATATTGATCATTTGTATTATTTTTGGCCACATCAACATTAAGCATTACACACGGATAAGAGATCGTGAATTTCTTCATGTCTCTGCAGTAGACACAAAAATCATTGATATATATATATATGGGACATACTCCTTGAAATCTAGTGAACCACCAAAATACTGCTATACAGTTTAAAATATAGAACAAGTTCCAAACATGGAGATTGCAAAATCTTACATCATTTTAAAAGTAAAGTTCTCAGGAAAAGATCCAGGGAGGCAACACCATATACCATCTGTATCCAGCTCAAGTGGTTTCCCAATACGCTCAATAAGCAAACGGGCATTCTGGATGATTTTGGCTCCAGTATAAGTAACTACACCAGCCATTTCCATGGAGTACCATCTTGCACCCCTGGAGTTGGTTTTAAGTAGAGCTTTGGGTCAACCCAAATGGAACAAAAAATAAGAGTATAGCCAAAGTCCAAGCTCTATACAACAGATCAGAGGACTCACTTTCGCATGACGTATCCATAGAAGGAATTAAGAATACACTTATGAGCTAGCTGCAGGGAATCGTAAACCACTACCATGTCCTGTCGCAAAATTTTAATGCCAATAACCATCCAAAAGAAGTTCCGAAAATAATATATGAGCAATATGTAAGATCATATACCTGTGCTTCCTGAATCTTAATTGAATTGCCACTTGCCTTGGCCTCTGACAACTTTCCCTTCCAGACCTTGTTAAGTGTTTTGTATTCATATCTTCTATCTCGAAAACTTTAATTACATACAAACACCATAAATAAAAGCAAAACAAGGAAAAGTAATTAGGAGCTGGCTAAATTTTACATTATCATTAGCGTCTATTCACCAAAAAGATTGCTGCTCAAAAAGATAAGCCGTCCAAACAGAGTGTCAATCAAGAACAGGATTAGGAAAACAAAGTCACGCACCTCCTAACAGTGTCTACATAAAACGGGTTTTCTCTCATGCATATCCCAGCCTCGCGAACTTCAGTGATTGGCTTGTCAAGTACACGTCGATATGCCTGCCAGAAGCAAAACGACTTGCCTTCATATCTTGAAATTGTGGAGAAAATAATATTACCGATAGAGGGAAAGAAAGAGAGAGAATACCTTTTGACAATATTTTTTCAGTCTTTCTTTAGTTTAGATTGTTGTTCCACCTTTGGTAGATCAAGGAAAGATTTTGAAGACTGAAAACAGCATACCGCTTCTTAATTAAGATTCCTTCTTCTTTCGATGCAGGAATAATCATTGCCTGAATGGAGAGAATCACATATTACTTGTTTGTGAAGAAACCAAATAGCAGCACTCGACTAAAAGTCATAACGTATACGCATACCTTGTACGGTCCATCCACTTCGAATTCAATGGAGCATTCACTATGCGACTCGTACGTCTTGCGTACAGGATCTACAAGAGTCTGTTTCCAACCAATAACAAAAGGAAAAATAGAAACTGAACACAAGGCAAAATGCTTTCAGAACCAAAAAGGGTTTGTTATTTCATCTACTTAATTAAGACTGAACACAAAAGCTACTTTTCAGTAAGGGCAGCTCCGGTATACCTGATATTGATCATTTGTATTATTTTTAGCCACATCAACATTAAGCATTACACACGGATAAGAGATCGTGAATTTCTTCATGTCTCTGCAGTAAACAAAAATCACTGATATATATATATATGGGACATACTCCTTGAAATCTAGTGAACCACCAAAATACTGCTATAAAGTAAAAAAATAGAACAAGTTCCTGATATGAAGATTGTAAAATCTTACATCGTCTTAAAAGTAAAGTTCTCAGGAAAAGATCCAGGGAGAGCACACCATATACCATCTGTATCCAACTCAAGTGGTCTCCCAATACGCTCAATAAGCAAACGGGCATTCTGGATGATTTTGGCTCCGGTATAGGTAACTACACCAGCCATTTCCATAGAGTACCATCTTGCACCCCTGGAATTGGTTTCAAGTAGAGATTTGGGTCAACCAAAATGGAACAGACAATAAGGGTATAGCCAAAGTGCAGGGTCTTTGCAAGAGATCAGAGAACTCACTTTCGCATGACATATCCATAGAAGGAATTAAGAATACACTTATGAGCTAGCTGCAAGGAATCGTAAACCACTACCATGTCCTGTAGCAAAATTTTAAAGCCAATAACTATCCAAAGGAACTTCCGGAGATGAAATATATGATCAATATGTAAGATAATATACCTGTGCTTCCTGGATCTTGATTGAATTGCCACTTGCCTTGGCCTCTGATAACTTTCCCTTCCAGACCTTGTTAAGTGTTTTGTATTCATACCTCCTATCTCGAAAGCTTTAATTACATACAAACACCATAAACAAAAAGCAAAACAAGGAAAAGTATTTAGGACTTGGCAGAATTTACATCATTGTCTATTCAACCAAAAAGATTGCTGCTCAAAAAGACAAGCTAGTCCTAACAGAGTTTCAATCAAGAACAGGATTGGGGAAAACAAAAGTTCCGCACCTTCGAACAGTGTCTACATAAAACGGATTTTCTCTCATGCATATCCCAGCCTCACGAACTTCAGTGTCTGGCTTGTCAAGTACTCGTCGATATGCCTATCATAGCACAAAACGACTTGCCTTTATATATTGACATTGTGGAGAAAATATTATCAAGAGAAAGAGAGAGAATACCTTTTGACAATATTTTTTCAGTCTTTCTTTTAGTTTAGATTGTTGTTCCACCTTTGGTAGATCAAGGAAAGATTTTGAAGACTGAATATTTGCACCAGCATCAACAAATTCGGACTCAATCTGCTTCTTCAGATGGTAATAATCACTGTCAAGTCATTTGTAACAAGTTGAGAACTTTAAACTAGACCTACAAAGTATAAATTCATATTTAACAGGAATGGTATAAGTTGAACCTTTTCTTTGCCATGAATGTCACCCCACGCCAAACCCATTCAAGTTTTCTAAGACACGTTTTCCCGGGCGGTTGAAATCACATGCTGTGCAAACCTCATTTGTAACTATTGATGGTGGCTGGCAATAAAGAGGAATTTCCGCTTAGAATAATATTTACACGGGATTCGTAATCTTGACAGTAACAGTTGTGTTAATTTGGAAGATATTGATCTACAATTGCATGATACAACATAAAATCCCGAAATCAGTTAAAAACATACAACCGGAGATTTGCTGTACCTGAAGTCTATTTGTTAAGATAATATTTGGATACATCGCTGCGACATCAAGGTGATAAATAAGAGGCCCCTCTTCACGTATAGGGCTATCTCGTAACTTCTCCAGCTGCAAGGAAATAAAACCGCCAAACCATAACAGAATTAAGAGAACTTACTGGATCAGGTAGCACAGAGAAATAATTTATAAAACTTTCAGGACTTATGTTCTTCTTAACAATTCCCATGCATGCAGATGCCTAGTTGGTGACACAACTGACAACTACTGTAAATGGAGGGTACTTGATAGACTATCTGATCAGGTTAACTATGTTCTTTCCAGAAGAACTAATGTGGTTACTCTACATGAGAAGGATCGTGATATGAGCTTAGCATATATGAGAGTGCATAGGAAAACTCTCCCAGACGAAATGTGTATGCAGTGTCAGCCATTCAAAGAGACAAGAGAAACCACAAGCTGGCATGAAACAAGGGAATATGGAATAGGCGTCAAATCACTATCTACAATTCAGAAGAGGAAGCCATTACCTTTTCCTTGATTTCATCCTTCACTACATCGTAATTGGAAACTGAATCCATTCTCATTTTTCCTTCTACAGTGATAGCATATTCCAGATCCCGGTCAAGGTTATCGATCAGTTGCTGGCAATTAAAGCGTGTCCAATATCAGATAGGTGCATTAAAAGTAACATTTGAATAGAACCATATCAGAAGAAGTAATGTTCAGCAAACAACAAAAAGTTATATGGAGTACAAATAAAGCAGATAACTAGCCTGGTATGCAGATGTGTCCAGCTTAAAACTGGTCGGAATGTCAGATCTGAAAACACCACTTTCGAGGCACTCTACATGGCCACCAATATATGTCTCACTTTCGAGAAGATGACTTTGGTAGAACTTCTCAGGGTCAGCTTGATTTTGTTGGGACATACAACATTTGCCTTGTACGCCTGTACAGAAAATGGAGGACGTCAAATTAACAGAATGTGCCACAGCAAAGATTGCTAAAGACCTTGTAGTAAATGGAAGTTACCTCAACCATCAGAAGCATTTCACAAAGGGTTCCACTTCCTTTACGTAAGACCTCATCAGGGACCATTGGGATGATAGTTGCGAGAGAAAAATGAACGGATGAACATATGTCATGTATAGGTAATAAGTTGCAACAGCATCAGAGACAGAATAGGAGGCCATTGTCTGCAAAATGGAACAAGAATAAGATATAAGCACCCAGTTCCAAGCAAGCACTGCATAGACTAAAAATCCACAATTATCAGTCAGAACATCTATGTTCCCTCCTAAAATTTGCGTACTGATAAGAAATCGTGTTTAACAGGAGCTATAGAACATTTCAAGCCATAAAGAGACAATTACTTGAATTACTAGATCAAATATCATCGACTGTTACTCTACCCCATTACAACGCCATCAAACTACTACTCTTATTCTTAGGAACTTATGTCATACGGAAATAGCTTGATTAATTTCTCAGCAATACCTGTGGTTTTTCCATTGCAAACTGAACCATGTCTTCTGGGTTCACTTCCAGTGGATCATAGCCCAGTTTGGCCTTTGTAACAGCCTGGCGTTTTATTAAGATACGAGCATAACTCAAAATCAAAATATAAAGTCCTCTAAAAAGGGATATATGAGAGGGATGATAAAAGAGAGAGAATGAACCTTCAGACCATGGCTTCCCTGAGGAAGATAGCTATCCCGTTTCACCCAAGCAAAACAATCCAAATGGCAAACGAATTTAGCTCGGCATTCACCTTGATTATGATCACAACGGAAACCCAACTCCTGCAATCATGGGGAAAGGAAACAAAACATAACAGCCAATTGTAGAATCATACGTGAGACCACATTATACTCTAGAAACAAGAATAAGATAGGAACTAAAGAGTAAGATCCAAAGAATAAAAAGAGAGAATGAACCTTCAGACCATGGCTTCCCTGAGGAAGATAGCTATCCCGTTTCACCCAAGCAAAACAATCTAAATGGCAAACGAATTTAGCTCGACATTCACCTTGATTATGATCACAACGGAATCCCAACTCCTGCAACCATGGGGAAAGAAAACAAAATATACCAGCCAATTGTAGAATCATACGTGAGACCACATTATACTCTAGAAACAAGAATAAGATAGGAACTAAAGAGTAAGATCCAAAGAAATGAAAAGAGAAAAAGAAAAGAGCTATGGAAATTTTTGAAACAGAACCAAGGTTCAGGAGATGAGTGGCTCCTGCCAACTCTCAGAAGACCTCAGTATTCAAACGCAAAAACACGTCACTTAAGATGAAAATTTATATTTCACGGAAGATGACAAACAACATGTACAAGTAGGCAGGCTGGCGACGATATAGGAAGATTTCAAGCAATGCTACTGTTCTATCTTTCAGCAAAAGCACACTCACAAGGTTACAATAAAATGTCACAAACTTTTTCAAACAGAATTTCCAAGTATGTCATATATTTCCTTTCAGTCACGGACTCACGACACATGAAATTTTAACATACCACAATGAAGGAAACGTGCTGCTTACCTCATTCATTTTGATCTCATGATAGGATGCTCTCCGTTCTATAAATGGCCAGTCGAAAAAATCACCGTTGTATGTAACATAAATTCCGGGTTTGACGTCTTGCATATGGGAAAACCATTTTCGAAGGAGTTCAACCTACAAGACAAAACCAAGAAAGAAGCTTGATTCTAACTTCTAAGTACATCAATGTTTCTGATATAATACTCAAATTCGAGACCTAATATACCTCGTTGATAACGTTAGTGACTTTAAAATATCCTTCAAACTCTGGTTTGGGTGTATACTCCAGATCTTCTATGTCTTCGCCAACACACTGGTTTTAAATGAAAAATACTACGAGTGATCAAACAAGATTGAAGTGGTCCAAACTTTTATAGGAAAGATAGAGCTGAGATATCAACCAGAATTGACAATGACATGCAATGAAATTTAATACAGATCAGATATCATGTTTTGCAAATATACAGAAAAAGCTACAGTTGTCCACAAACAGTCCTAATGTCACATCCACAAAATCAGTCAGGTAAAGCAGGATAAGCTTGTATGGATCATTTCTGATTTCCCTGAGATTGGCTTAATTTTAAAGAAATACCCGCTTTATGAGTTTTTCCTCTACTAATTGTTCGACATAATCTAAAAGATGACAAAGCAGGGATATTATCTCTGTTAATGATTTGGAAATCGTGCTCATCCATCATGTACGATATCATCATCTATAAAATCATATTCAATACAGACAAATGTACATAGTAGTTACCTCTCTGTTAACAATTAGAAAACCTTGCCCATCGACCATGTAGGATATCATCATAATTTGATCATATTCAGCATCCGGAAACTTCAACTCAAGCTTTGTCGTCTCTATATCGAATGCACAAACACGGACTTCTGCGCTGGAGAATATCTGTCCTCTTCTCTAGTATGACATCGGTGCTGGAAATACTGACATTGTACCATTGCCCACTCCGCACATCTACACACCAAGAAAAATCATGTTTTCTTTTAATCTTTAGGAATAATAGAAACTTAATTTGACTAAATATGTTACCTTTATCGATTGCAAATCGAACATGATAAGGAACATCGTACTCGCGGAGGTCCACTAAAGAGTCTAAGCAATCTTGAAGACGTTGTTCTCTGCATTCCAAGAATAAAAAGAAAAGTGACCACCGGTATCTGAAACTTGAGAATAACTAAGAAACAAGAGAGATCAAGAGGAAAAATTTGAAACCACTGAAATGTACGTAATTTAAAACAACAAAAATACAGTGTCCTACCGTTTTCCAGCCAATATGGATTCGTATGCTTCAAGTGCGTCGAATTTTGCCTGGTTTCGTTCGACAATATGCGACAGATCCCTCTTGACTTCCATCAATTGTTGCACAGTATCAAATGATACTTTTAGGTATTTCTTTCGCAGGCCAGATAGATGATTTTTCTGCTCATGAGCATAAGAAATAAATAAATTGGAATTGGTAGGTCACAAACAAAAGTACATAGTAGTTACCTCTCTGTTAACAATTAGAAAACCTTGCCCATCGACCATGTAGGATATCATCATAATTTGATCATATTCAGCATCCGGAAACTTCAACTCAAGCTTTGTCGTCTCTATATCGAATGCACAAACACGGACTTCTGCGCGCTGGAGAATATCTGTCCTCTTCTCTAGTATGACATCGGTGCTGGAAATACTGACATTGTACCATTGCCCACTCCGCACATCTACACACCAAGAAAAAATCATGTTTTCTTTTAATCTTTAGGAATAATAGAAACTTAATTTGACTAAATATGTTACCTTTATCGATTGCAAATCGAACATGATAAGGAACATCGTACTCGCGGAGGTCCACCAAAGAGTCTAAGCAATCTTGAAGACGTTGTTCTCTGCATTCCAAGAATAAAAAGAAAAGTGACCCCGGTATCCGAAACTTGAAAATAACTAAGAAACAAGAGAGATCAAGAGGAAAAATTTGAAACCACTGAAATGTACGTAATTTAAAACAACAAAAATACAGTGTCCTACCGTTTTCCAGCCAATATGGATTCGTATGCTTCAAGTGCGTCAAATTTTGCCTGGTTTCGCTCGACAATATGCGACAGATCCCTCTTGACTTCCATCAATTGTTGTACAGTATCAAATGATACTTTTAGGTATTTTTCCGCAGGCCAGATAGATGATTTTTCTGCTCAGAGCATAAGAAATAAATAAATTGGAATTGGTAGGTCACAAACAAAAGTTAGAAAGACACACTAAGCGGAATGAAGACTATAAAAGTAATGAAAACCTTCATATCTTGCATACTTTTGCAACTAGAGAACGAGCAATAAACATTTAAGAAAACTAACTTTAACAGTTACATCTCACGTCACATACTAGCAAACGCCTAGAGATTTCAGAATATGAAAGCAAGATCACATTCAAAATTTTACAGAACTTACTCAGTTTTAAAGTTGCAAGGAGAGGATAAAAACTAAAGCTTGAAGCAATTTTTGTTTTAGTATGCGTCTCTATAGAGAAAACAATGACCCAAATAATTTGGTAGATTAACTAAATCACATAATCAGTAAGTGACTTACAAGATCGAGATCCTCTTTTTCAACAATCTCAATATCAGCAACTTGTCTTTCATATCGCCGTCTCAAGTACGCTTCAACTTCCAATTCCATTTTCTCCTGTAATTTCCGCAAATGCAGTTTTATTAACATCCAGAACAAAACTACGTGACTGGTTCAAGGAGCATTTCAAATGATGCACAAAGAGAAATCAACATACTTTCGTAGCTGCATAGAAGTAAGGGCGGAACTTGTACTTTGTCTTGAAATAAAACCCATCCTGAAAAAAAAAATCCTCACAACTCAGTCAAAATTCAGGAAAAATCAACTTATACGAAGTTGACAGAGTAATGACTAAATAACAGCTCTCACCTGAGTAACAAAGTAAAGGTCCACACAGCTATAGGTTTTCCCAGTATCAGGATCTTCCCAAGATGACTGCAAAACGTAGTATAACAACCAATCAGTGAATACCAGTACTAATTAAGATCAAAGGCCATACTTTGTACTAAGAATCGAGTTCGAAACCTACGCTCGATAGCCTAATTGAGTCCAGAATAGAGTTCGGCGGAGACTTACTGATGCGAATGTGAGTAGCCACCCGAGGCGCGTTTCGCCTTCGGAGAAAAGCCCAAATCCGAGTTTAGATTCGAGCTGATCTTCCGCCGTGTTCACGACTTTCGGTGTATTCGATCTCCGCGAGTCCTTTCGATCCCATCTTCGATCTCCGCTCATTTTTGGCCTGAGGAGCGGCGATTAGTAAATTACGAGACGCAGAGACTCCTGAATTGGAGCTTTCCTGCCACTGGAGAAGCTTCGGAAGGCGATTTCGTTTCGGGAAAAAATTAGGGTTTACAAAGTGTTTCGCCGGTGGAGCTTCGTCGATGCAGGAAATAGAGTGGGACTACAGAGAGAGAGAAAAGCTTTTATCATTTTCCCGCGCTTTCGATTTTACTTTGCCCTCGGTTTCGGAATCTAATGGGCCGATGTAGAAGCCCATCTAATTAACTTTCGGATCTGCTCCAACATCTGCCACCAACCTTATCAAGTAGTAACAAAAATTGTATATGTTTAAACCGGATCTCGGTTTACTTCTGGTTTGGTTTGGTTTTCTCGGTTTTCTTAAACAGAATTGTTATATGGCAATGGTAATCACAGAGACCGACTCATTCACACCAAATTTCAAATCTGGATATTTATGTGTTAGAAAACTTTATTTAAATCTTCCTTTACCAAGTTTTTTTTATTTCTACAAAAACGATTACAGCAAATGACCAGTCATAAATTGAAATAAAATATGTTCGGTAATTACACTTGGAGAAAGACGGGAAAGTGATTGGTTAACAAAACACTGGTCACTTGGAAGTGGACCAGGAACCGACCCGTTATCCAAGAACTGTAAACCAAACACCACAAGAATGGCTAGAAGCGACAGGTAAGAAAGGCCCTCGACCGCACCCAACAAACCGAACGGCCCATTCGGCAGACCCGACCCGGTTTTGTCTTGGTGTACAGAGACCAGCCCACGATGCCCAACACCACCAAGTAGCTCACACCTTCCAACGCACCGATTGAACCGGCCGGGCCTGGAGGTAAACCACAACCAGTGGTCTTCAGAGTGTAGAGTGACCATCCAATCACCGGCGTCGACACTAAACCGCCGGCTATAGCCGCATTCTCAAGAAACCCGCCAGACTCGGTATTGTCCTTGGCCTTTGCTATGATCCTACGTGACGTCTTAATTGGTCGTCGGGAAAGTATTCCTCGGTGGAACGACGATGGTAAAGAGGCGTTGATCGGAGATAGCAGAAGCATTTTAGAAGGAGAGGGAAGTAAGAGAAAGATTGGCACTCGTTGCCACAAAATTTTGATACCATGTGTGTAAATAACAAAACTTCTGGATAAGCTTTTTAACAAGCCTTGACAACCGTTTGATCTAAATGCATCATCACACGTTACACAATCCTAAGCAAACCATTAACCAGTTATGATACGGCATGTGTAAGCGTAGTGGATGTGAAACAAAGGACGATATATAACTCAAAAGATTAATCAACATAAGCATCTTACAAAATGAAGTAACCTGAATCTGCAAAAGGACTCTCGATTGCAATCTTTCTGGATTACAAATTTATAATACATGATACATGTTATTACATCTTACAAGAAGGAAATAGCTGTTATCTCTAACAATGTCTAACTGTTAACAAGATTTGAATATATGTTGCAGTGCCGCCGATGTCTTTCCAGAAATAAATTTGAGTTTTGCTAGTGGTGCATCAGCGGTCTGAAACCCCCGTGTGTATCTTCGGATGTTTTCTAGTGTATGCGTATTCATACACTTGTGGCAATGGCAAGCTTTGAAAAAGTATAGCTGCTCAACTCTTAAGCTACAGATTTTGTTTTGTTGAACAAATTAGAGTTTTTTTGTAATCAAACAAATTAGGGTATTATGATGAGAGAGCCACTAGCGAGGCAGAATACCACTATGAGTTATTAGGTTTGGTTTCTGTTGATAAAATTTATGAACACATTTCGTCTTGATTTCGGTTTAAACTGGACTTTGTTGATTTACGTATTTCACCCTACACTAGGAGAATATTATTGCGAGATTGCAGAGTTGGTTACAACTTACAAGTAGTTTTCTTCCTCCATCTTTGGACCTTTTCTCGAAGAAGCTTGTGTTGGAACCTGTTCTTTGACAAAATACAAGGCTGACAATTTCGAGTTTTATGGCGACTTTTCCGCCACACGAGTGGTTGTCTCCGCCCGGATTAATAGCTCATTGTAAAGCTTGTAATGAGTACTATAATCTAGTATAATCAAGTGTCAAAACAGATTAGAATTGAATGAGAAATAATGCCGGAAGTTGGTATCTTGATGTGAAGAAAACACAAAACACCGAAATGGGTTTTGTCCCACATCGCCAACTTAAGCAATTTTGAGCACTATAAACCAAACACCACAAGAATGGCTAGAAGCGACAGGTAAGAAAGGCCCTCGACCGCACCCAACAAACCGAACGGCCCATTCGGCAGACCCGACCCGGTTTTTGTCTTGGTGTACAGAGACCAGCCCACGATGCCCAACACCACCAAGTAGCTCACACCTTCCAACGCACCGATTGAACCGGCCGGGCCTGGAGGTAAACCACAACCAGTGGTCTTCAGAGTGTAGAGTGACCATCCAATCACCGGCGTCGACACTAAACCGCCGGCTATAGCCGCATTCTCAAGAAACCCGCCAGACTCGGTATTGTCCTTGGCCTTTGCTATGATCCTACGTGACGTCTTAATTGGTCGTCGGGAAAGTATTCCTCGGTGGAACGACGATGGTAAAGAGGCGTTGATCGGAGATAGCAGAAGCATTTTAAGGGAGAGGGAAGTAAGAGAAAGATTGGCACTCGTTGCCACAAAATTTTGATACCATGTGTGTAAATAACAAAACTTCTGGATAAGCTTTTTAACAAGCCTTGACAACCGTTTGATCTAAATGCATCATCACACGTTACACAATCCTAAGCAAACCATTAACCAGTTATGATACGGCATGTGTAAGCGTAGTGGATGTGAAACAAAGGACGATATATAACTCAAAAGATTAATCAACATAAGCATCTTACAAAATGAAGTAACCTGAATCTGCAAAAGGACTCTCGATTGCAATCTTTCTGGATTACAAATTTATAATACATGATACATGTTATTACATCTTACAAGAAGGAAATAGCTGTTATCTCTAACAATGTCTAACTGTTAACAAGATTTGAATATATGTTGCAGTGCCGCCGATGTCTTTCCAGAAATAAATTTGAGTTTTGCTAGTGGTGCATCAGCGGTCTGAAACCCCCGTGTGTATCTTCGGATGTTTTCTAGTGTATGCGTATTCATACACTTGTGGCAATGGCAAGCTTTGAAAAAGTATAGCTGCTCAACTCTTAAGCTACAGATTTTGTTTTGTTGAACAAATTAGAGTTTTTTTTTTTTTTGTAATCAAACAAATTAGGGTATTATGATGAGAGAGCCACTAGCGAGGCAGAATACCACTATGAGTTATTAGGTTTGGTTTCTGTTGATAAAATTTATGAACACATTTCGTCTTGATTTCGGTTTAAACTGGACTTTGTTGATTTACGTATTTCACCCTACACTAGGAGAATATTATTGCGAGATTGCAGAGTTGGTTACAACTTACAAGTAGTTTTCTTCCTCCATCTTTGGACCTTTTTCTCGAAGAAGCTTGTGTTGGAACCTGTTCTTTGACAAAATACAAGGCTGACAATTTCGAGTTTTGCGGCGACTTTTCCGGCCACACGAGTGGTTGTCTCCGCCGGATTAATAGCTCATTGTAAAGCTTGTAATGAGTACTATAATCTAGTATAATCAAGTGTCAAAAACAGATTAGAATTGAATGAGAAATAATGCCTGGAAGTTGGTATCTTGATGTGAAGAAAACACAAAACACCCAGAAATGGGTTTTGTCCCACATCGGCCAACTTAAGCAATTTTGAGCACTATAAATATAAACCCATGATATCATGGTCTAAACGGCTCAGTGAGAGAGACCTCCCAGCGCAGCGTCCGTCCGTCCGACGCCCATCGGTGATGGTGGCGATGGTGAGGCACGGGCTGGGCACGGTCAACGTTTTTGACATTTTAATGTCCAAAAACAACATGCATTTCGTTTTAAAACTCGTCTCATTCTCATCTCTTTTCTAAGTTTTTTCACCGCAAACAAACCAACAAAAATCTCTCAGCGTAAGTCTTTTACGAGAGTGTTTCGTAGAGTTTATAGTTCGATAGAGTTCACGAGTGAAGCGTGAATCGCCTCGCCATGGTTGTATCACGGGACTCCATATTCGTACAGTTCCGTCTCACTACGGGCGAATATTAAGAGTTAAGGAAAGAGATCATATCTCGACTCCATGTGTATTTACGTTTATATTCCGTTTCTTTCCTTAACGTTTCATTACTTTATATCGTTTGTATCAATCCGATTTGGAGCTTCTACAATTAACACGAGGACTTCCCGGGAGGTCACCCATCCTAGTACTACTCTCGCCCATCTTAATTCAATGAACACAATATCATTTGTTTACATGGCCTAATCTCTCATGCCATATATTAAAAGACTCAACCAAATAAGCAACTGGCTCTTTCTTATTCATTGAAACTTTTGGAGCTACAACTTTTGGAAGGACTGTCATTACATTCAACTTGACCAGTCCATTCTTAACATACCCTTTCCCAAATACATCCCATTCTTCCTAATCACGAGCTTGTCCGCCTCAAAACTTGTGGCGAATCCATTCTTCTGAGCAAGGTTCGAGACCAGATTCTTCCTCATGTCAGACACATGCTTAACATTCGTCAGAGTGACCTCACGTCCAGATGTCATCTTCAAAATCACATTGCCGCGTCCTTCAATCTTGGAGACTGCAGTGTTCCCCATTTTGAGCTTCTCCTCTGTCTTGCTTTTCCGATATGTGCGAACATCGCTATCGGTGCAAATGTGGGTGGTTGCACCGGTGTCATACCACCATTCCTTGGGGTTGTTGCTTTCAACCATGTTGGCCTCAGTCACCACAGCGAGATCCTCCTCGGTGAGATTTGCACGAGCCTTCTCATGCTTGATCTTCTTTGCGACACTCGCGATCTTGTACCGGACGGATCTGGCATGCGATAAGCGTCTTGAGTCGATATACAAGTAATCCAGGTCATACACACTGGAAAGCTATAACGAGTACTCAATTACTTCGCTACACCAAAGATTTTGGGCTTCACTATGGTAAAGAACCAGCGGTTTTAGAAGGATCTGATGATGCTAAGCGGATATCAGATTCTAAAACTCAAAATCCACAAGTGGATATGTCTTTACACTAGGAGGAGCAGCAATATCATGGAAATCTACCAAACAAACAGTGTTAGCCAGATCCACATGGAGTCGAGTTCATAGCCTTAGAAAAGCAATGAGAAGAAATTTGAATGGCTTAGAAATTTTTGGAAGATATTCCTATGTGGGAGAAACCTGTGCCAGTATAAGAATACATTGCGATAGTCAATCAGCTATAGCTCGGACTCAGAATAATCTCTACAATTGTAAATCTCGTCACATCGAGAAGCGACATAAAACCATTAGACAACTTATCTCAAATGGTGTAATCACAATAGTACATCAAATCGGTGACAACCTAGCGGATCCATTTACTAAAGGTTTGCCACGAGATGTTGTTGTTAAATCATCAAAAGGAATGGGTTTAAAGCCTATAACGAATGAGGATGCTTGATTGCAACCACCTATCATGATTGGAGATCCCAAGCGTAGGTTCAAAGGGAAAACAAAATCAAACAGAATTTAACCAAAGCACTTTGAGACAGAGTAGTCTCATCCCAGCTCCTAAGATGATAAAAGTGCTAACAAGTGTGAGAAGGATAAGCATCAGCTTTTAATGATTCCATAGCTTTCTTAAGCGAAGTATTACTCAATACTTTTCATGGTCAATCACCTAATGAGTGTGAAATGGGGCCGTTTCTAGGAGAATGAAGGCAAGGCTATATTCTCTAAGTTCATTCTTAACTTCATCTGGTTTTATGTCGTCTTCTGATGTGACGAGATTTACCATTGTAGAGATTATTCTGAGCCGGTTGTTGGAACCTGTTCTTTGACAAAATACAAGGCTGACAATTTCGAGTTTTCCGGCGACTTTTCCGGCCACACGAGTGGTTGTCTCCGCCGGATTAATAGCTCATTGTAAAGCTTGTAATGAGTACTATAATCTAGTATATTCAAGTGTCAAAAACAGATTAGAATTGAATGAGAAATAATGCCTGGAAGTTGGTATCTTGATGTGAAGAAAACACAAAACACCCAGAAATGGGTTTTGTCCCACATCGCCAACTTAAGCAATTTTGAGGACTATAAATATAAACCCATGATATCATGGTCTAGCGGCTCAGTGAGAGAGACCTCCCACGTATCCGTCCGGCCGGCCGACTCGGCTTCGGCTTCGGCTTCGGCTTCGGCTTCGGCTTCGGCTCGGCGTGGGCGTGGGCTTGGGCTTGGTCTTGGGTCTTGGGTCTTGGGTCTTGGTGGAGGGCCTCGCCTAATAAGATTCTTTGGGACCAATTAAGCTCAACGTTTTGTCATTTTAATGTCCAAAACAACATGCATTCGTTTTAAAGCGACAGTAGTTTGTCTTAAAAATAAAAGCGTCAGCATTTCTTTCTCTCAGATATTAAGCGAGATAAGAGAGTCTTGGGGAATAAGTTTTTGAAACTCAACTTCCGTGATCTCCGCGAGATTTCCGAAACGTTCATCGCTGCGGTGGTTACGGAAAGTGGCTCGTCTTCTCCTCTTTAAAACTTCGTCTCATTCTCATCTCTTTTCTAAGTTTTTCACATAAACAAACCAACAAAATCTCTCAGCGTAAGTCTTTTACGAGAGTGTTTCGTAGAGTTTATAGTTCGATAGGCGTTCACGAGTGAAGCGTGAATCGTCTCGCCATGGTTGTATCACGGGACTCCATATTCGTGCAGTTCCGTCTCACTACGGGCGAATATTAAGAGTTAAGGAAAGAGATCATATCTCGCCTCCATGTGTATTTACGTTTATATTCCGTCTCTTTCCTTAACATTTCATTACTTTATATCGTTTGTATCAATCCGATTTCGAGCTTCTACAATCTTAACTCTTAATCGCTTTCTATCTAAAGCTTGCGGATTGATATTACGGTTTTATGAAGCGGCTTTCATAAGGATTCTGACGGTTTTGGTTATCGAGGCGGAGCGGGGTTTGCGATTTGCTTTGCATTTCAGCGGCGTTCTAGTTTCTCTTTGAAACGGGTTTCGCGATTTGCTTTTAAAGCTTATCCGCGAAAGCGTTTTTGGTTCTATACTGATCAAAGCGTTTTTTTGAAGTTTACGATTGCTTTGACATCCGCGAAGCGTTTCTTACTAATCAAAGCGGGTTTGCGGTTTGCCTATAGCATCATCCGCGAAAGCGTTTTTAGATACATTATAAGTCTATATAAATGGTTTCGCGAAGCTTTAAGCGAGTTTGCAAAGCGTTTTCTCGAACTTGTATCGATTTGATTTGGTTCAAACACCAAAATGAAAATCGATTTAAAACTATTATTTTGCTTTAAAATAATATGTTATATGTTGTATATTGAATGGAGTACTAATCCGCTTTCATGTTTTCTTTGCAAACAGAAAAATGGCGGATCCTAGCAACACCACCCCATTGGCGCTTCCATCACTCAAACTCCACTCAATGTGTCAGCAACTGATGCAACGTTGACAAACGTTGGAACCATTCTGCAACAACAACAACTACCCTACCAGTGGGTAATGGTGCTGATGAAACCACTCGCCGTAGCCTTTTGGTGCTGGTCTTTATCAAAGCGGCTTCAATTGAAGGAACCTCAAATGCTCGGTTGCGGTTTCAACTCCTCCGACAGTACCTAGTGTGTTCACTCAAGGATTGATGCCGACAAGTTTGATGGCAAAGGCTTCGTGGCGAGAAGAAGATGTTGTTCTTTCGACAACATTGAAGGCTGGACAAGTTCATCCAGAGGACAAGCCTCGATCCCTTACGGGATTGATGATGTGCACACTCTTGCAAGTGTTGACATATGGGTGCATTCGACTTCATCCGCAAAGGATACATTTTGGGTCGCCTCATTGATCCATTGTACGGGTATATTGTGATATCCCCGCTGCGAAGGAGCTATGGAGATCACTTGACAAGAAGTATAGAGGTGAGGGCGGCTGCGAGTATGTGGTTGCAAAATTCAATGACTTCAAAATGGTGGATTCAAAGCCCATCATGGATCGGTGGAAGCGTTTCAGCTCATTTGCCATGAAATCGCTGCTGAAGGGATGTCCATCTCGAGACATTCACAACTCGGCTTCATTCAAAAGCTTCCTCCAAGCTATCGCGGTTTCAAGAACTACGAAACACAAGAAGAAGAAGATGGGGCTCGAGGAGCTCATCATGAGGCTTCGGATGGAATCCGAGAACCGACTTGCTGAAACGCAAATGCTAAGGAGCACGGTGTCAACATGGCTGAGCACAAAGGCAAAGGAAAGGCACATGCTCAATCTCTGCTAAGCCTTCGCAGTGCGGCCTTGAAGGCTACCGGAAAAACTTCAAGAACAAAGGCATTGAAATCAATGCGAATGTGGAGAAATTCAAGGGAAATGTCACTACTGCCACAAAGTGGGGCACAAGACTGCTGAGTGTCGCAGCAAGATCAAGCATGAGAAGGCTCGGGCAAATCTCACGAGGAGGATCTCGTTGCTGTGGTGACTGAGGCCAACATGGTTGAAAGCAACAACCCCAAGGAATGGTGGTATGACACTGGTGCAACCACCCACATTTGCACCGATAGAGGCGATGTTCAGCACTATCGAAAAAGCAAGAGGAGAAGCTCAAAATGGGGAACACCGCAGTCTCCAAGATTGAAGGGCGCGGCAATGTGATTTTGAAGATGACATCTGGGCGTGAGGTCACTCGGCGAATGTTAAGCATGTGTCGACATGAGGAAGAATCTGGTCTCGGAACCTTGCTCAGCAGAATGGATTCGCCACAAGTTTGGCGGACAAGCTCGTGATTAGGAAGAATGGGATGTATTTGGGAAAGGGGTATGTTAAGAATGGACTGGTCAAGTTGAATGTAATGACAGTCCTTCCAAAAGTTGTAGCTCAAAAGTTTCAATGAATAAGAAAGAGCCGGTTGCTTATTTGGTTGAGTCTTTTAATATATGGCATGAGAGATTAGGCCATGTAAACAAATGATATTGTGTTCATTGAATTAAGATGGGCGAGAGTAGTAATAGGATGGGTGACCTCCCGGGAAGTCCTCCCGGGAAGTCCTCGTGTTAATTGTAGAAACTCGAAATCGGATTGATACAAACGATATAAAGTAATGAAACGTTAAGGAAAGAAACAGAATATAAACGTAAATACACATGGAGGCGAGATATGATCTCTTTCCTTAACTCTTAATATTCGCTCCGTAGTGAGACGGACGTCACGAATATGGAGTCCCGGATACAACCATGGCGAGGCGATTCACGCTTCACTGCGTGAACGCCCTATCGAACTATAAACTCTACGAAACACTCGTAAAAGACTTACGCTGAGAGATTTTTGTTGGTTTGTTTGCGGTGAAAAAACTTAGAAAAGAGATGAGAACGAGACGAGTTTTTAAAGAGGAGAAGACGAGCCACTTTCCATAACCACGCAAGCGTTAACAACGTTGGCGAAATCTCGCGGAGATCACGGAAGTTGAGTTTCAAAAACTTATTCCCAAGACTCTCTCTTATCTCGTTTAATATCTGAGAGAAAGAAATGCGTGGCGTTTTTATTTTAAGACAAACTACTTGTCGTTTTAAAGCGAAATGCATGTTGTTTTGGACATTAAAATGTCAAAAGCGTTGAGCTTAATGGTCCCAAAGAATCTTATTGGGCGGAGGCCTCCACCAAGACCCAAGACCCAAGATCCAAGACCAAGCCCAAGCCCAAGCCCAAGCCCAAGCCCAAGCCCAAGCCCGAAGCCCGCATGCACGCCCGCCGGTGAGGCGAGCGGCCGGCGGTTGAGGGCAGCGGCGTGGGAGGTCTCCTCTCTCACTGAGCCGTTTAGACCATGATATCATGGTCTAAACGGCTCAGTGAGAGAGACTTCCAGCGTGTCCCGTCCGTCCGTGCCCGGCCGATGAAGTGAAGGCGTGGGCTTGGGCAGGCGCTGGGGCGCCGGTCGCGTTTTTGACATTTTAATGTCCAAAACAACATGCATTCGTTTAAAACTCGTCTCATTCTCATCTCTTTTCTAAGTTTTTCACATGAACAAACCAACAAAAATCTCTCGGCGTAAGTCTTTTACGAGAGTGTTTCGTAGAGTTTATAGTTCGATAGTATGTTCACGAGTGAAGCGTGAATCGCCTCGCCATGGTTGTATCACGGGACTCCATATTCGTACAGTTCCGCCTCACTACGGAGCGAATATTAAGAGTTAAGGAAAGAGATCATATCTCGACTCCATGTGTATTTACGTTTATATTCCGTTTCTTTCCTTAACGTTTCATTACTTTATATCGTTTGTATCAATCCGATTTGGAGCTTCTACAATTAACACGAGGACTTCGAGGTCACCCATCCTAGTACTACTCTACCATCTTAATTCAATGAACACAATATCATTTGTTTACATGGCCTAATCTCTCATGCCATATATTAAAAGACTCAACCAAATAAGCAACCGGCTCTTTCTTATTCATTGAAACTTTTGGAGCTACAACTTTTGGAAGGACTGTCATTACATTCAACTTGACCAGTCCATTCTTAACATACCCCTTTCCCAAATACATCCCATTCTTCCTAATCACGAGCTTGTCCGCCTCAAAACTTGTGGCGAATCCATTCTTCTGAGCAAGGTTCGAGACCGATTCTTCCTCATGTCGGACACATGCTTAACATTCGTCGAGTGACCTCACGCCCAGATGTCATCTTCAAAATCACATTGCCGCGTCCTTCAATCTTGGAGACTGCGGTGTTCCCCATTTTGAGCTTCTCCTCGTCTTGCTTTTACGATATATGTGAACATCGCCTATCGGTGCAAATGTGGGTGGTTGCACCAGTGTCATACCACCATTCCTTGGGGTTGTTGCTTTCAACCATGTTGGCCTCAGTCACCACAGCAACGAGATCCTCCTCGGTGAGATTTGCACGAGCCTTCTCATGCTTGATCTTGCTGCGACACTCAGCGATCTTGTACGGACCAGATCTGGCATCACGATAGCGTCTTGAGTCGATATACAAGTAATCCAGGTCATACACACTGGAAAGCTATAACGAGTACTCAATTACTTGCGCTACACCAAAGATTTTGGGCTTCACTATGGTAAAGAACCGGCGGTTTTAGAAGGATACTGATGATGCTAACGGATATCAGATTCTAAAACTCAAAATCCACAAGTGGATATGTCTTTACACTAGGAGGAGCAGCAATATCATGGAAATCTACCAAACAAACAGTGTTAGCCAGATCCACAATGGAGTTCGAGTTCATAGCCTTAGAAAAGCTTGAGGAAAAGCTGAATGGCTTAGAAATTTTTGGAAGATATTCTATGTGGGAGAAACCTGTGCCAGCTATAAGAATACATTGCGATAGTCAATCAGCTATAGCTCGGACTCGAATAATCTCTACAATTGTAAATCTCGTCACATCGAAGACGACATAAAACCATTAGACAACTTATCTCAAATGGTGTAATCACAATAGACTACATCAAATCGGTGACAACCTAGCGGATCCATTTACTAAAGGTTTGCCACGAGATGTTGTTGTTAAATCATCAAAAGGAATGGGTTTAAAGCCTATAACGAATGAGGATGCTTGATTGCAACCCTACCTATCATGATTGGAGATCCCAAGGCGTAGGTTCAAAGGGAAAACAAAATCAAACAGAATTTAACCAAAGCACTTTGAGACGAGTAGTCTCATCCCAGCTCTAAGATGATAAAAGTGCTAACAAGTGTGAGAAGGATAAGCATCAGCTTTTAATGATTCCATAGCTTTCTTAAGCGGTATTACTCAATACTTTTCATGGTCAATCACCTAATGAGTGTGAAATGGGGCCGTTTCAGAGAATGAAGGCAAGGCTATATTCTCTAAGTTCATTCTTAACTTCATCTGGTTTTATGTCGATCTTCGATGTGACGAGATTTACCATTGTAGAGATTATTGAGCGGTTGTTGGAACCTGTTCTTTGACAAAATACAAGGCTGACAATTTCGAGTTTTCGGCGACTTTTCGGCCACACAGTGGTTGTCTCCGCCGGATTAATAGCTCATTGTAAAGCTTGTAATGAGTACTATAATCTAGTATAATCAAGTGTCAAAACAGATTAGAATTGAATGAGAAATAATGCACGGAAGTTGGTATCTTGATGTGAAGAAAACACAAAACACCCAGAAATGGGTTTTGTCCCACATCGGCCAACTTAAGCAATTTTGAGCACTATAAATATAAACCCATGATATCATGGTCTAAACGGCTCAGTGAGAGAGACCTCCCACGTATCCGTCCGGCCGGCCGACTCGGCTTCGGCTTCGGCTCGGCGTGGTGGTGGCGTGGAAGGGCTAGGCAGGCTTGGGCTTGGTCTTGGGTCTTGGGTCTTGGGTCTTGGTGGAGGGCCTCGCCTAATAAGATTCTTTGGGACCAATTAAGCTCAGCGTTTTTGTCATTTTAATGTCCAAAACAACATGCATTTCGTTTTAAAAGCGACAGTAGTTTGTCTTAAAAATAAGCGTCAGCATTTCTTTCTCTCAGATATTAAACGAGATAAGAGAGTCTTGGGGAATAAGTTTTGAAACTCAACTTCCGTGATCTCCGCGAGATTTCCGTAGCGTTTGCGTGCTGCAGTGGTTCTGAGGAAAGTGGCTCGTCTTCTCCTCTTTAAAACTTCGTCTCATTCTCATCTCTTTTCTAAGTTTTTCACCGCGAAACAAACCAACAAAATCTCTCGGCGTAAGTCTTTTACGAGAGTGTTTCGTAGAGTTTATAGTTCGATAGTATGTTCACGAGTGAAGCGTGAATCGTCTCGCCATGGTTGTATCACGGGACTCCATATTCGTACAGTTCCGCCTCACTACGGAGCGAATATTAAGAGTTAAGGAAAGAGATCATATCTCGACTCCATGTGTATTTACGTTTATATTCCGTCTCTTTCCTTAACATTTCATTACTTTATATCGTTTGTATCAATCCGATTTGGAGCTTCTACAATCTTAACTCTTAATCGCTTTCTATCTAAAGCTTGCGGATTGATATTACGGTTTTATAAACGGCTTTCATAAGGATTT
The DNA here is from genome assembly GCA_016771965.1 of Brassica carinata. Taxonomy (NCBI): domain Eukaryota; kingdom Viridiplantae; phylum Streptophyta; class Magnoliopsida; order Brassicales; family Brassicaceae; genus Brassica; species Brassica carinata. The sequence continues at coordinate 52,324,961 of CM028693.1, read as the reverse complement.
CTGACGGTTTTGGTTATCGAGGCGGAGCGGGGTTTGCGATTTGCTTTGCATTTCAGCGAAAGCGTTCTAGTTTCTCTTTGAAACGGGTTTGCGATTTGCTTTTAAAGCTTATCCGCAAAAGCGTTTTTGGTTATCTGAGATCAAAGCGTTTTTCAAAGCGATGTTTCGCGATTTGCTTTACGCTTATCCGCAACGTTTCTTACTTAATCAAACGGGTTTGCGGTTTGCCTATAGCATCATCCGTAGCGTTTTTAGATACATTATAAGTCTATATAAATGGTTTCTGAGCGCTTTTAGCGAGTTTGCAAAGCGTTTTCAGACTTGTATCGATTTGATTTGGTTCAAACACCAAAATGAAAATCGATTTAAAACTATTATTTTGCTTTAAAATAATATGTTATATGTTGTATATTGAATGGAGTACTAATCCGCTTTCATGTTTTCTTTGCAAAGCGAGAAAAATGGCGGATCCTAGCAACACCACCCCATTGACTTCCATCACTCAAACTACTCCAGTGTGTCCGACCAACTGATGCGTTGACAAACGTTGGAACCATTGCTGCAACAACAACAACTACCCTACCAGTGGGTAATGGTGCGATGAAACCACTTCGCCGTAGCCTTTTGGTGCTGGTCTTTATCAAAGCGGCTTCAATTGAAGGAACCTCAAATGCTCGGTTGCAGTTTCAACTCCTCCGACAGTACTAGTGTGTTCACTCAAGGATTGATGCCAGACAAGTTTGATGGCAAAGGCTTCAAAAGCGTGGCGAAGAAGATGTTGTTCTTTCGACAACATTGAAGCTGACAAGTTCATCCAGGGAGGACAAGCCTCGATCCCTTACGGGATTGATGATGTGCACTCTTGCAAGTGTTGACATATGGGTGCATTCCGACTTCATGCAAAGGATACATTTTGGGTCGCCTCATTGATCCATTTATGCGAGGGTATATTGTGATATCCCCACTGCTGAAGGAGCTATGGAGATCACTTGACAAGAAGTATAGAGGTGAGGACGGCTGCTGAAGTATGTGGTTGCAAAATTCAATGACTTCAAAATGGTGGATTCAAAGCCCATCATGGATCAGGTAGGCGTTTCAGCTCATTTGCCATGAAATCGCTGCTGAAGGGATGTCCATCTCGAGACATTCACAACTCGGCTTCATTCAGCTTCCTCAAGCTATCGCGATTTCAAGAACTACACGAAACACAAGAAGAAGATGGGGCTCGAGGAGCTCATCATGAGGCTTCGGATGGAATCCGAGAACCGACTTGCTGAAACGCAAATGCTAAGGAGCAGTGTCAACATGGTAGAACAAAGGCAAAGGAAAGGCACATGCTCAATCTCTGCTAAGCCTTAGCAGTGCCGCCTTGAAGGCTACCGGAAAAACTTCAAGAACAAAGGCATTGAAATCAATGCGAATGTGGAGAAATTCAAGGGAAATGTCACTACTGCCACAAAGTGGGGCACAAGCGCTGAGTGTCGCAGCAAGATCAAGCATGAGAAGGCTCAGGCAAATCTCACGAGGAGGATCTCGTTGCTGTGGTGACTGAGGCCAACATGGTTGAAAGCAACAACCCGAGGAATGGTGGTATGACACCGGTGCAACCACCCACATTTGCACCGATAGAGCGATGTTCAACTATCGAAAAGCGAGAGGAGAAGCTCAAAATGGGGAACACCGCAGTCTCAAGATTGAAGGGCGCGGCAATGTGATTTTGAAGATGACATCCGGGCGTGAGGTCACTCGACGAATGTTAAGCATGTGTCGACATGAGGAAGAATCTGGTCTCGAACCTTGCTCAAGAGAATGGATTCGCCACAGTTTTGGCGGACAAGCTCGTGATTAGGAAGAATGGGATGTATTTGGGAAAGGGTATGTTAAGAATGGACTGGTCAAGTTGAATGTAATGACAGTCCTTCCAAAAGTTGTAGCTCAAAAGTTTCAATGAATAAGAAAGAGCCGGTTGCTTATTTGGTTGAGTCTTTTAATATATGGCATGAGAGATTAGGCCATGTAAACAAATGATATTGTGTTCATTGAATTAAGATGGTAGAGTAGTAATAGGATGGGTGACCTCCGGAAGTCCTCGGGAAGTCCTCGTGTTAATGTAGAAACTTCGAAATCGGATTGATACAAACGATATAAAGTAATGAAACGTTAAGGAAAGCAGAATATAAACGTAAATACACATGGAGGCGAGATATGATCTCTTTCCTTAACATTTCATTACTTTATATCGTTTGTATCAATCCGATTTGGAGCTACAACTTTTGGAAGGACTGTCATTACATTCAACTTGACCAGTCCATTCTTAACATACCCCTTTCCCAAATACATCCCATTCTTCCTAATCACGAGCTTGTCCGCCTCAAAACTTGTGGCGAGAGTTTTGTTTCTCGCGATTCTCGTTCTGGACGAGCATCCTAAGAGATCACTTGATGTGTTTCTTCAGCCACTAATTTGAGTTGCAACAACTATGGGCTCAAGGTGCTGAAACATACGATGTTTCGTGTAAAGAAAACTTTCAAATGCGGGCAGTACTAATGTGGACAATAAGTGATTTTCCAGATATGGTATGTTGTGCGGATGGACAACGCATGGAAGGCTATCATGTCCATATTGTCAAGATAACACCGATGCTTTCCAACTAAAGCACGGAAGGAAAGCGTGTTGGTTTGATCTGTCACGAGATTCCTACCACCGATCATCCATATCGTAGGAGTAGGAATTTGTTTCTGAAGAACAAGAGGGTGTTTGACAGTCCACCTCCGGAAATTTGTGGGAAAGATTTGAAGATACAACTAAGAGATTTTGGTGCGAAAGGACGCCGTAAGTCGGTGGACATGGCGTTTTCGGTAGATGCTGTTGGAGAACTACATAAGCGGCACAAAAAGTATTTTACGGGATCTTCCATACTGGGAGGATCATCTGTTAAGGCATAATTTAGATGTCATGCATATTGAGAAGAACTTTTGACAATCTCATGAACACGATCCTTAATGTTCAAGGTAAAACAAAGGATAATTTGAAGTCAAGATGGATTTAGTCGATATATGTGCTTGTTGAACTTCATGTTGATGAGAATGGTAGGGCTCCTTTTCCCATATACCGACTTGATGCAGCGGAAAAGATGCGTTCTTTGATTGGATTTCAAACGATGTGGAATTTCAGACGGTTACGCATCAAATTTGCGTGTATCGACGAAAGGAAGGAAAGTTCTGGCTTGAAAAGCCACGATTGCCATGTAATGATGCGCCTCCTTCCGTTAGCCTTCAGGAACTATTACCACGAAATGTTCATGAAGCAATTGCGAGGGATAAGTGGTTTCTTCCGCGATTTATGCACGAGATCAGTGACTCTTGAAGGTATTGAAAATTTGAAGACTAACATAGCCGTGATTCGGTGCAACCTTGAGAAGATATTTTCTCCCTCATTTTTGATGTTATGAAGCATCTTGTTATTCACCGGCAAGAGAATTGGAACTTGGTGGTCACATGCGGTATAGATGGATGTATTTGTATGAGCGGTATATGTTCCATTTGAAGAAGATGGTGAAAAATTTAAGTAGGGTGGAAGGTTCATAGTGTACGGATGATCAATGAAGAAGCTTCAAACTTTGCCGAAGTACTACTTTCCAGCCAGGTTCGCACCAAAACGAAGACCCGCTTGGCATGATGATGAGGCGAACGGGCAACATATCATGTTACGGTTCTAGACATTTTACAGACGTTGGACGACTTAGCGGAAAACCAAAGGACCGTCGACTTCTCGAGGCAGGAGCGATCATTTGCAAACATATTTGCTCACCAACCGCGAAGACGTTCTTCAATATGAGAGGTAAATAAATGAGCTTACAAATTTTTATTTTAACAAGTTGAAATTTAAATCTTAATTAATTACATTATTGTCATCATATACGGATTTTCATGGCGGCGGTTCGAGTATAGATACCACGAGGACCTAACTAGAAGAAATGAAGCGAGAGAATTCTTGGATGGATGTTTACTTATGTGAGTGCTTTAAACAAATTAAAATATATTTTATCACATATTTATACTAATTCACATTTATTGATATAATATATATATATATGTCTATTAATAGGTGTCTGTTGGTTTGGCCGAGGTGAAACATTTGACGATTGGATACGTGAGATGGTCGTTGGACCAAACTTTGTTGTGAAGTCATATCCAGAGATTTTGTACTCGAGGATATGCATTCACAACTCGAAGAGGAGACGCTCGAGTACGACTTATGATCTTTGGCGTTTGTTACGCATCGAGGAGATGATGTATACTACGGACACATACATGAGATTTTGGAAATCAAGTATTTGGGCATGGTTGGATCATACTGCATCGTTTTCTATTGTGATTGGAGATCCCAAGACGTAGGTTCAAAGGGAAAACAAAATCAAACAGTAATTTAACCAAAGCACTTTGAGACGAGTAGTCTCATCCCAGCTCTAAGATGATAAAAGTGCTAACAAGTGTGAGAAGGATAAGCATCAGCTTTTAATGATTCCATAGCTTTCTTGCCGGTATTACTCAATACTTTTCATGGTCAATCACCTAATGAGTGTGAAATGGGGCCGCTTCTAGAGAATGAAGGCAAGGCTATATTCTCTAAGTTCATTCTTAACTTCATCTGGTTTTATGTCGCTTCGATGTGACGAGATTTACCATTGTAGAGATTATTCTCGAGCGGTTGTTGGAACCTGTTCTTTGACAAAATACAAGGCTGACAATTTGAGTTTTCCGGCGACTTTTCCGCCACACGAGTGGTTGTCTCCGATTAATAGCTCATTGTAAAGCTTGTAATGAGTACTATAATCTAGTATATTCAAGTGTCAAAACAGATTAGAATTGAATGAGAAATAATGCCGGAAGTTGGTATCTTGATGTGAAGAAAACACAAAACACCCGAAATGGGTTTTGTCCCACATCGCCAACTTAAGCAATTTTGAGGACTATAAATATAAACCCATGATATCATGGTCTAAACGCTCAGTGAGAGAGAGACCTCCCACGCCAGCGTCCAGCCGCCGCCGGCCGCTCGCCTCGCTCGCTCGGCGTGGGCGTGGGCGCGGGCGGCTTGGGCTTGGGCTTGGGCTTGGTCTTGGGTCTTGGGTCTTGGTGGTAGGTTCCGCCCTAATAAGATTCTTTGGGACCATTAAGCTCAACGTTTTTGTCATTTTAATGTCCAAAACAACATGCATTTCGTTTTAAAACGCATAAGTAGTTTGTCTTAAAAATTAAAACGTCACGCATTTCTTTCTCTCAGATATTAAACGAGATAAGAGAGAGTCTTGGGGAATAAGTTTTTCGAAACTCAACTTCCGTGATCTCCGCGAGATTTCCGCCAACGCTTTGCATCGCTGGTTACGAAAGTGGCTCGTCTTCTCCTCTTTAAAACTCGTCTCATTCTCATCTCTTTTCTAAGTTTTTCACCGAAACAAACCAACAAAAAATCTCAGCGTAAGTCTTTTACGAGAGTGTTTCGTGAGAGTTTATAGTTCGATAGATGCTCACGAGTGAAGCGTGAATCGTCTCGCCATGGTTGTATCCCGACTCCATATTCGCACAGTTCCGCCTCACTACGGAGCGAATATTAAGAGTTAAGGAAAGAGATCATATCTCGCTTCCATGTATTTACGTTTATATTCCGTCTCTTTCCTTAACATTTCATTACTTTATATCGTTTGTATCAATCCGATTTCGAGCTTCTACAATCTTAACTCTTAATCGCTTTCTATCTAAAGCTTGCGGATTGATATTACGGTTTTATGAAACGGCTTTCATAAGGATTTCGAACGGTTTTGGTTATCGACGGAACGGGTTTGCGATTTATGCTTTGCATTTCACAAACGTCTAGTTTCTCTTTGAAACGGGTTTCGCGATTTGCTTTTAAAGCTTATCCGCAAAACGCTTTTGGTTCTATACGATCAAACGTTTTTCAAAACGATGTTTGCGATTTGTTTTACGCTTATCCGCCAAACGTTTCTTACTTAATCAAAACGGGTTTGCGGTTTGCCTATAGCATCATCCGCTAAACGTTTTAGATACATTATAAGTCTATATAAATGGTTTTCGCGAACGCTTTGCGAAGTTTGCAAAACGTTTTCAGACTTGTATCGATTTGATTTGGTTCAAACACCAAAATGAAAATCGATTTAAAACTATTATTTTGCTTTAAAATAATATGTTATATGTTGTATATTGAATGGAGTACTAATCCGCTTTCATGTTTTCTTTGCAAACGAAAAATGACGGATCCTAGCAACACCACCCCATTGACGCTTCCATCACTCAAACTCCACTCAATGTGTCAGAACCGATGCAACGTTGACAAACGTTGGAACCATTGCTGCAACAACAACAACTACCCTACCTGGGTAATGGTGCTGATGAAACCACCGCCGTAGCCTTTTGTGCTGGTCTTTATCAAACGGCTTCAATTGAAGGAACCTCAAATGCTCCGGTTGCAGTTTCAACTCCTCCGACAGTACCTAGTGTGTTCACTCAAGGATTGATGCCGACAAGTTTGATGGCAAAGGCTTCAAAACGGCGTAAGAAGATGTTGTTCTTTCGACAACATTGAAGCCGACAAGTTCATCCAGGAGGACAAGCTCGATCCCCGGGATTGATGATGCACACTCTTGCAAGTGTTGACATATGGGTGCATTCCGACTTCATCCGCAGGATACATTTTGGGTCGCCTCATTGATCCATTGTACAGTGGTATATTGTGATATCCCCACTGAAGGAGCTATGGAGATCACTTGACAAGAAGTATAGAGGTGAGGACGCTGGCTGCCGAAGTATGTGGTTGCAAAATTCAATGACTTCAAAATGGTGGATTCAAAGCCCATCATGGATCGTGGAAGCGCCAGCTCATTTGCCATGAAATCGCTGCTGAAGGGATGTCCATCTCGAGACATTCACAACTCTCACCATTCAAAAGCTTCCTCCGCTATGCGGATTTCAAGAACTACCGAAACACAAGAAGAAGAAGATGGGGCTCGAGGAGCTCATCATGAGGCTTCGATGGAATCCGTGAACCGACTTGCTGAAACGCGAAATGCTAAGGAGCACAGGTCAACATGGCTGAGCACAAAGGCAAAGGAAAGGCACATGCTCAATCTCCTGCTAAGCCTTCAGCAGCCGCAGCCTTGAAGGCTACCGGAAAAACTTCAAGAACAAAGGCATTGAAATCAATGCGAATGTGGAGAAATTCAAGGGGAAATGTCACTACCGCCACAAAGTGGGGCACAAGATCGCTGAGTGTCGCAGCAAGATCAAGCATGAGAAGGCTCGCAAATCTCACGAGGAGGATCTCGCTGTGTGGTGACTGAGGCCAACATGGTTGAAAGCAACAACCCAAGGAATGGTGGTATGACACCGGTGCAACCACCCACATTTGCACCGATAGAGGCGATGTTCAAGACCTATCGAAAAGCAAGAGAGGAGAAGCTCAAAATGGGGAACACCGCAGTTCCAAGATTGAAGGACGCGGCAATGTGATTTTGAAGATGACATCTGACGGAGGTCACTCGGACGAATGTTAAGCATGTGTCCGACATGAGGAAGAATCTGGTCTCGAACCTTGCTCAGCAAGAATGGATTCGCCACAAGTTTTGAGGCGGACAAGCTCGTGATTAGGAAGAATGGGATGTATTTGGGAAAGGGGTATGTTAAGAATGGACTGGTCAAGTTGAATGTAATGAAGTCCTTCCAAAAGTTGTAGCCCAAAAGTTTCAATGAATAAGAAAGAGCCGTTGCTTATTTGGTCGAAGTCTTTTAATATATGGCATGAGAGATTAGGCCATGTAAACAAATGATATTGTGTTCATTGAATTAAGATGGGGGCGAGTAGTAATAGGATGGGTGACCTCCTGAAGTCCTCCCGGAAGTCCTCTGTTAATTGTGAAACTCAAATCGGATTGATACAAACGATATAAAGTAATGAAACGTTAAGGAAAGAAACGAATATAAACGTAAATACACATGGAGGCGAGATATGATCTCTTTCCTTAACTCTTAATATTCGCCCGTGAGTGAGACGGAACTGCATCGAATATGGAGTCCCGTGATACAACCATGGCGAGACGATTCACGCTTCACTCGTGAACGCCTATCGAACTATAAACTCTACGAAACACTCGTAAAAGACTTACGCTGAGAGATTTTGTTGGTTTGTTTCATGTGAAAAACTTAGAAAAGAGATGAGAACGACGAAGTTTTAAAGAGGAGAAGACGAGCCACTTTCCATAACCACCGCAGACGCGGCAAACGTTGGCGAAATCTCGCGGAGATCACGGAAGTTGAGTTTCAAAAACTTATTCCCAAGACTCTCTCTTATCTCGCTTAATATCTGAGAGAAAGAAATGCGGACGCTTTTATTTTAAGACAAACTACTTGTCGCTTTAAAACGAATGCATGTTGTTTTGGACATTAAAATGTCAAAACGCTTGAGCTTAATTGGTCCCAAAGAATCTTATTGGGCGGAGGCCTCCACCAAGACCCAAGACCCAAGATCCAAGACCAAGCCCAAGCCCAAGCCCAAGCCCAAGCCCAAGCCCAAGCCCAAGCCCAAGCCCAAGCCCACGCCCACGCCGAAGCCGAAATGAGAATGGGCCGATGGACGGACGCTGCCAAGGGGAGGTCTCCTCTCTCACTGAGCCGCTAGACCATGATATCATGGGTTTATATTTATAGTCCTCAAAATTGCTTAAGTTGGTCGATGTGGGACAAAACCCATTTCGGTGTTTTGTGTTTTCTTCACATCAAGATACCAACTTCCGTGCATTATTTCTCATTCAATTCTAATCTGTTTTGACACTTGAATATACTAGATTATAGTACTCATTACAAGCTTTACAATGAGCTATTAATCCGGCGGAGACAACCACTCGTGTGGCGGAAAAGTCGCCGAAAACTCGAAATTGTCACCTTGTATTTTGTCAAAGAACAGTTCCAACAATCCCCACATGAATAGAAATAACTCTAAACATATGCGACTATATGCAGACTCGATGACTCTAAAAAATAAACTTTACCGACTAGACTTATACTCTTGACTAGGCAGACGGACTTATCGAGTGTTTGCGAAAAATTACTGTGTTTGAGTAGGTGGCACTTTTAAGCCTTGAACCACTCATAGTTAATATCTGTCGGGTTTACTTTACCGAAGGTGAACATGATGTCTTGAACCAACCGGTGTTTTATGTAGACCGAGACAACGGGCATAACGCAGCCTTCATTTTCTCGTAGAACTAAGTTCTCTATTGTGTTCATTGTGGCCCTGAACTATTCCGCTTTCATAAGGATTTACGAACGGTTTTGGTTATCGACGGAACGGGTTTGCGATTTGCGCTTTGCATTTCAGCGAAGCGTTCTAGTTTCTCTTTGAAACGGGTTTGCGATTTGCTTTTAAAGCTTATCCATAAAACGTTTTTGGTTCTATACAGATCAAAACGTTTTCAAAACGATGTTTGCGATTTGCTTTACGCTTATCCGCTAAACGCTTTACTTAATCAAAAGCGGGTTTGCGGTTTGCCTATAGCATCATCCGCTAAACGCTTTTATACATTATAAGTCTATATAAATGGTTTTAACGCTTTGCGAAGTTTGCAAAATGTTTTCTCTTTGGATCGATCGACCTCATTTGGATCCAACACGAGATTGCTTACAAGAATACCAACGAGGTATAACTGAATTCATGGGGTTAGTTCACCGACAACCGAAGCAAAAAGGTATGTTAAGATGTCCTTGCTCCAATTGTAAAAATAGAAAGGTTATTAAAGAGTGGGATGTTTGGACTCATCTATATTTGAGTGGGTTTACACGGTTACAAAATTTGGTATCATCCGGGGAAACCGATTATGAACATGGTACAGTGAAGTGAACCCACGTTAGATTAACCACCAACGGATGTAGATTATGGTGTACCGAAAGCGATGGTAAATGATCATTTTAGAGGGAAGATTTACCCAATGCAGGTAGGAGAGATTTTATGATATGTGGATTGGAAAGCAACCATTGCACGAAGGTTGGAGATGGTCATTCACTTTATCATCCGCTACAAGATTGATGGGCAAGATCTGTGTGGACGCGATTGCTGATTTTGTAAAAGGTATTCTACCCGAGGATAATGTAGCTCTGGTTCATACTACGAGGTTCGAAACTCGTAGCTGGTCTTGGTTTATCGTATCGTAATAGATGTATACGCATGACAACCGCATGATTTATTGGAGGCGATGAATAGCGGGTTACATGTAAATTTTGTGGAAAGCCTCGTTATAAAGATACGAGTGGAAGAGTTCCGCCATATAAAAGGATGTGGTATTTACCTTTGACGGAAAGGTTGCGAGGTTGTATCCGTCAACCATCGCAAACCAATGATGGCATATGGAGCACTCAACAGATGGTGAGATCGACATCCTTCGGATGCAAAAGCGTGGAAGCATTTCCAATCAAAGTATCCCGACTTTTGCGTATGAGAGAAGAAATGTCTACCTTGGATTATGTATCGATGGTTTCAGTCCGTTTGGCAAGAGTAAGACAGATTCTATGGCCCATTCTTACACCATACAACCTCCCCAAACTTGGCTTAACGAGAGTTTTGTTTCTCGCGATTCTCGCTCCGGACCGAGCATCCTAAGAGATCACTTGATGTGTTTCTTCAGCCACTAATTTGAGTTGCAACAACTATGGGCTCAAGGTGCTGAAACATACGATGTTTTCGTGTAAAGAAAACTTTCAAATGCGCAGACTAATGTGGACAATAAGTGATTTTCCAGCATATGGTATGTTGTCGGATGGACAACGCATGGAAGGCTATCATGTCCATATTGTCAAGATAACACTGATGCTTTCCAACTAAAGCACGGAAGGAAAACGTGTGTTTGATCGTCATGGGAGATTCCTACCACCGATCATCCATATCGTAGAGTAGGAATTTGTTTACGAAGAACAAGAGGGTGTTTGACAGTCCACCGGAAATTTGTGGGAAAGATTTGAAGATACAACTAAGAGATTTTGGTGCGAAAGCGACGTAAGTCGGTGGACGAGCTCTAGATGTGTTGGAGAACTACATAACGGCACAAAAGTATTTTCTCGATCTTCCATACTGGGAGGATCATCTGTTAAGGCATAATTTAGATGTCATGCATATTGAGAAGAACTTTTGACAATCTCATGAACACGATCCTTAATGTTCAAGGTAAAACAAAGGATAATTTGAAGTCAAGACCGGATTTAGTCGATATATGTGCTTGTTCAACTTCATGTTGATGAGAATGGTAGGGCTCCTTTTCCCATATACCGACTTGATGCAGCGGAAAAGATGCTCTTTGATTGGATTTCAAACGATGTGGAATTTCCTGCTACGCATCAAATTTCGAATCAGATCGACGAAAGGAAGAAAGTTTACGGCGAAAAGCCACGATTGCCATGTAATGATGCAGCTCCTTCCGCTCGCCTTCAAGGAACTATTACCACGAAATGTTCATGAAGCAACGGGGATAAGTGGTTTCTTCCATGATTTATGCACGAGATCGTGACTCTTGAAGGTATTGAAAATTTGAAGACTAACATACCGCGGATTCAAGGCAACCTTGAGAAGATATTTTCTCCCTCATTTTTGATGTTATGAAGCATCTTGTTATTCACGGCAAGAGAATTGGAACTTGGTGGTCCGCAAGATAGATGGATGTATTTGTATGAGCGGTATATGTTCCATTTGAAGAAGATGGTGAAAAATTTAAGTAGGGTGGAAGGTTCTATAGTCGCATGTGATGATCAATGAAGAAGCTTCAAACTTTGCCGAAGTACTACTTTCCGCCAAGTTCGCACCAAAACGAAGACACCTTGGCATGATGATAGAGGCTAACGGGCAACATATCATGTTACGGTTCTACATTTTTACGACGCCGACTAATTTAGCGGAAAACCAAAGGACCGCCGACTTAGAGCAGAGCGCACATTTGCAAACATATTTGCTCACCAACCTAAGACGTTCTTCAATATGAGAGGTAAATAAATGAGCTTACAAATTTTTATTTTAACAAGTTGAAATTTAAATCTTAATTAATTACATTATTGTCATCATACTGGGATTTTCATGGCGGCGGTTCGAGTATAGATATGCCACGAGGACCTAACTAGAAGAAATGAAGCGAGAGAATTTCTTGGATGGATGTTTACTTATGTGAGTGCTTTAAACAAATTAAAATATATTTTATCACATATTTATACTAATTCACATTTATTGATATAATATATATATATATGTGCTATTAATAGGTGTCGCTGGTTTGGCCAGAGGTGAAACATTTGACGATTGGATGTGAGATGGTCGTTGGACCAAACTTTGTTGTGAAGTCATATCCGAGATTTTGTACTCGAGGATATGCATTCACAACTCGAAGAGGAGACGCTCGAGTACGACTTATGATGTGGCGTTTGTTCTCAGATCGAGATGATGTATACTACGGACACATACATGAGATTTTGGAAATCAAGTATTTGGGCATGGTTGGATTATACTGACTGCTTTCTATTGTGATTGGCAACGACAACACCCCGCATCGAGTGTGAGAACAGATGCATTTGGTGTTACATCATAGAATTGGAATTAAAGTCGCAATATTATGATCCTTTCATTCTTGCTTCCCGTGCCGATCGTAATTAAATGTTAATTATTCAGAATGATTCATCATCATGTGTATTAATTTATAATTTTTCTAAATGTTACAGTTTGTTATATCAAGTACCCCTGCGAAACAGAGATGATCCATGGGTTCTTGTTACAAGACTCAACCCGAGAGGCCGAAGTTCAGGGAAGTTCGAGTGGAAGACCCACTACAACCAAGCACATCCTAAGAATCAGTGCAGAAGATTTAGCTGGAGTTGGCCTTGTAGTCGATTTAACCGACTTTGGAGAGGAAGCCGTCGCTCACGTAGAGGATGAACCAGTGATTGGAGAGTTTCACCAAGATCCAGATTCAGATTCATCCGGTGATGATAACTCGAAACAGACTACCATTGAACTTTTTTTTTTAAGAAATACCGAGGAAATTCGAGGAACACTATATATAACCTCATTCCTCGGATAATAGTTATTTGGTTTATCTAGAAGGCAAAGCTGAATAAGAATTAGAAGCTACACAAAACACAACCAAATAAAACAAAGAAACCATGTAAAAGAAATACTGAACTCATAATTAAGAAACCTAAAACTCGGTTCAAAATTAACAGAAAATAAGACCATAAAACGTTAGAATAGAAAAGAAAATAAAATAGCCGGTGATAGCTCTACCTCGCCTCCTGCTCCAGATGTTCTGCATCGTTGGGTCTCTTGGACCTCTTTCTTACCCGTGTGTACCACTCGAACCCGAACCGAGCTGGATGGAGAGTTGTTCGATGAACTACATCATCCTTTGGCAACGACACGGCCTGATACGTGAAATGGCAGCCCATATCTTATGTAGCATGTCGTTGTTTGTCTTTATGCTCTGATCTCTCCAATGTTGTTGCTGGCGCCATGGCGCTCGGAAGCTCTTGCGACCGGCTTCTGATCGATGGGAGTAAATGATGGGGTTGTGAATCATCCGAATGGCTTGCAGCCTCATCTTGTCCTTCTTCATCAACCACGCCTTTGGTCTGATATTTTGGCGTGAAGAAGGATGGCTTGTCTACTAGTGCGGTAGCGAGGGTAGAACTCAACCGCAGCCTCGAAGTAGAAGCGGTCAGCCGATCCGAGGCGGTGGCGATAGAGTGTTTTCTTCGCCGGTCCGGAATACGTAGACGTAAGGACCATCCCGATGGATCCTCGAGTGGGGACCAGCTATGAACTCCTTACTTACTAGAGAAATGACATCCGTAGTTCCAAGCAATGTTGTTCGACTGCCCGGCTATTGGCCGGTTCTCGCAGCTTACACCCACATGTCTAGGATCCGAGTAATCACCGCACCAAATCCACATGCATTGCTCTTGGATTTAGTTACTTTCCCTTGTATTCTGCTAAGTTCATGCCAGCACCGCTCCCATGTTGAAGGCAGTAGCAGGTGGGAATGTAGAGTTTCCAAATGCTTCAGAAGAAATGCCTCACACCTTGGTACAAGAGGCACAACTCCCATTATGGACTGATGCGGTTGTGGTTGTCCCGTATAGCAATGAGCCAATGAGGCGGTCGATATCTCAGATGGGCTCGGATAAGTGACTCCTTTGCACGAGAAGATCTATAAAACCGTGCCAATCGCTTCCCGAAGTTCAACAGCTCGAAGTCCAATAAAGACCATATGTCCTCTCCCCGCACTCAATCCAAATAGTCCGCAGAGGTCCGAGAGATACCTCATAGTATACTTTCTGCACTACGAATGCCGAAAACCTTCCCGATGGCTATCATCGGACGGGACGATGCGGATGCTATGAACTGGCGTACCAACTCGGATAAGTGGGTTCCTTGAGGTTGCATAGTTGGCCTAGACCCATGTTCTGAACAGTCCTTCAATGTCCGCTTTGATTCCCAATATTGTCATCGCCTCAGACATGCTAGTTGTGTAGCCGAACGGCTACCTTCTTCATGTTGTTGTAGTGGGTGGTATCGGACTTATCCCACTTCTTTGGCCTTTGCTTCTCCATGTGACGAACCCTCTTCTTGTGTGTTTTTCGATGTTTTCGTGTGCTTCATTCTCTACAAAATAGAATCATTGCTCTCAACATGGTTATAATCAATTAAGAACTCAAAGTAACATGAAAATGAAAAGCGAAATCGAGTTGTGATAAAAAAAAAACGAAATTGAAAAATATTCTCTATCCCTAAATCATCTCAAATCATGTTCCAAACTTGTTGATCACATACAATTGTGATCTATTCCATGTTTAAACATCTGTTTCATGCATATTTGATCAAGGAATCAACACGGAAATTAGAAATTCACAAAACCCAAAAAATTGCTCAAGAACACGATTTCATAATGTGGAGATTCGCGGAGTATACCTGTCTTAGGGTGAAGACGAGTGTAGGAATCAGGTAGAGCTCGAAAAATCAAGTGGAATAGAGCCCAAAATTGTTCAAATCGGATGATTATAGAGAGAAAGGGGCTAATTATGGGAAATCGGAGGGGATGAGAGTTCTAAGGTTTAGATCCAAAAAAGGTCGGGTTTTGCCTTATAATTCTGTTTTCCGAACACGCATTGATCGATGCGTTTTTGTTCTATAACGCATCGATCGATCACATTCTTACGGCCCGGGCCATCTTGGTAATCGATCGATGCTTGTGTTCTATAACGATCGATCGATGCGCTTTTAAAACATACAAGATTTTCCGAGGAAATTCGAGAACAATTCAGATTGTCGATCGATCGATGGGATATTCTCATCGATCGATCACAATCTTACGGCCCGGTCCATCCTAGTAATCGATCGATGCGTTTTTGTTCTATAACGCATCGATCGATGCATTTTAAAAAAAAACATACAAGATTTTCCGAGGAAATTCCGAGGAACAATTCAGATTGTCGATAGATCGATGGGATACTCTCATCGATCGATCACAATCTTACGCCCGTCCATCCTACTAATCGATCGATCGTTTTTGTTTTATAACGATCGATCGATGCATTTTAAAACATACAAGATTTTCCGAGGAAATTCGAGGAACAATTTAGATTGTCGATAGATCGATGGGATACTCTCATCGATCGATCACAATCTTACGGCCCAGGCCATCTTAGTAATCGATCGATTTGTTTTTGTTCAAAAACGAATCGATCGATGCATTTTTTTTAAAAAAAATTACGTTCTGAAACCCCAAACACTAGTTCGTCGGAATTTCTCGAATATTCGAGGAAATTCGAGGAGAAGAGGGTTTCTCGAGTTCCCTCGAATAATCGAGGAAATTCGAGGAAATAGGGTTTTAAACCGAAAACAACGCTTTGCCGTTTGAATAACACCTATATAACCCTTATTAAGTGTCTTACGCTCATTATGATGTCAAAAATTTGTTCCTTACCGTATAATTAACACTTTTCCGATTGTATGAACGAAATCTCTAACATAAGAGAAACACTTATACCTTTTAATGAACGGTAAAGGGAATACTTTCAATTAGTTTTGAAATTTGTTGTTTCATGGTTTATGCTCATGTATACAAAGAATCCTCAATGGTATGCATTACAATTGTATAAGAAATGAAATACGGCAAAAAAATTGATGTTTTGAAACCCCAAACACTAGTTCCTCGGTATTTCTCGAATATTCGAGGAAATTCGACGGATATTTTACTATCCGTCGGAATTTCCTCGAATATTTTCATTTTACCGGCAAATATTTCGAAAATTGAAATTAGAATTCGGACGAATTCCAACGGATAATGTCCGCCGGACCCAGGTTTTATAACCACGAGCCCTTTCTTCTTCCCCATTTCTCTCTTCTTCCTCTGCTCTCTCTCTCTCGCGATTTCCTAAATCCAATTTGATATCTCCGGCGATCTCCCTCTTCTCTTACACAAATCATGTAAGGACCCTATCCCACTCTCTTAGGTTCTATTTGTTAGGTTTTGTGTAGTTTTGATAGATTTTGTTAGGGTGATTGGTTAGATTGTGATTTGGTTGTATAATAGGTTTAGAATTGTGATTTGGTTGAATAATTTGTTTTGTTGAATTGATTTAGAATTTTTTATAATTTTTTATTTTTGTATTTATAAAATCGATTTTTGTATATTAAATCGATTTTTGTATTTTACAAAACGATTTTTCTATATAAATTGATTTTTGATTTTACAAAACATTTCTATATAAATTGATTTTTGGATTTTACAAAACATTTTAAATATCTATAAAACTTTTTTGTGATTAAATACTATTATTTGGGATTTAAAAATATTTTTCATATATATATATATATTATTAAAACTATTTTTTGTAATTATTAAACAATTTTTATTTATTAAAACTATTTTTGTTTATTAGAACTATTTTTATATATTATTAAAAATTTAATATAAATAATTTTTTTCTGTGATTAAATTATTTGGGATTTTTAATAAAAAAATAATTTATATATTTCTGTATTTATTAAATATTTTTTTAATTTACGTCTCATGATGATCGGACTCGCCCTCGACAAATACTGGTCGTGGTGAATGGAGTACTAATCCGCTTTCATGTTTTTCTTTGCAAAAACGGATCCCTAGCAACACCACCCCCATTGACGCTTCCATCACTCAAACTCCCTCAATGTGTCAGCGAACTGATGCAACGCTTGACAAACGTTGGAACCATTGCTGCAACAACAACAACTACCCTACCAGTGGGTAATGGTGCTGATGAAACCACTTAGCCTTTTGGTGCTGGTCTTTATCAAACGGCTTCAATGAAGGAACCTCAAATGCTCCGTTGCAGTTTCAACTCCCGACAAGCACCTAGTGTGTTCACTCAAGGATTGATGCCCGACAAGTTTGATGGCAAAGGCTTCAAAACGGCGTAAGAAGATGTTGTTCTTTCGACAACATTGGCCGGACAAGTTCATCCAGAGGACAAGCCCCCATCCCTTACGGATTGATGATGTGCACACTCTTGCAAGTGTTGACATATGGGTGCATTCGACTTCATCTGTAAAGGGTACATTTTGGGTCGCCTCATTGATCCATTGACAGTGGTCTATGTGATATCCCTACCAAGGAGCTATGGAGATCACTTGACAAAAGTAGGAGGACGCCTTCGCCAAGTATGTGGTTGCAAAATTCCATGACTTCAAAATGGTGGATTCAAAGCCCATCATGGATCGTGGAAGCTTTCAGCTCATTTGCCATGAAATCGCTGAAGGGATGTCCATCTCAGACATTCACAACTCTCACCTTCAAAAAAAGCTTCCCGCTATGGATTTCAAGAACTACCGAAACACAAGAAGAAGAAGATGGGGCTCGAGGAGCTCATCATGAGGCTCGGATGGAATCCAGAACCGACTGCTGAAACGCAAATGCTAAGGAGCACAAGGTCAACATGGCGAGCACAAAGGCAAAGGAAAGGCACATGCTCAATCTCCCCGCGCCTTCCAGCACCGTGACTGAAGGTGTTCGAAAAACTTCAAGAACAAAGGCATTGAAATCAACGCGAATGTGGAAATCGAGGGAAATGTCACTACCGCACAGTGGCAAGTGAATCGCTGAGGTGTCGCAGCAAGATCAAACATGAGAAGGCTCGGACAAATCACCGAGGAGGATCTCGCTGTGGTGACCAGGCCAACATGGTTGAAAGCAACAACCCCGGAATGGTGGTACACCTGGTGCAACCACCCACATTTGCACCGATAGGCGTTGCGCGACTCCATCGTAAAAGCAAGAGCAGGAGAAGCTCAAAATGGGGAACACCGCAGTCTCCAAGATTGAAGGACGGGCAATGTGATTTTGAAGATGACATCTGACGGGAGGTCACTCGACGGTTAAGCATGTGTCCGACATGAGGAAGAATCTGGTCTCGGGAACCTTGCTCAGAAGAATGGATTCGCCACAAGTTTTGAGGCGGACAAGCTCGTGATTAGGAAGAATGGGATGTATTTGGGAAAGGGGTATGTTAAGAATGGACTGGTCAAGTTGAATGTAATGACAGTCCTTCCAAAAGTTGTATCTAAAAGTTTTAATGAATAAGAAAGAGCCACGCTTATTTGGTTGAAGTCTTTTAATATATGGCATGAGAGATTAGGCCATGTAAACAACAAATCCATACAAAGATTAATGAACTTAAATCTAATTCCATATAAAACAAGCAACAAACAAAAGTGCGCGTATGCAAGCTAAGCTCACAAAACGCCTCACCTCGTGTTGAAAGAACTAATAAACCTAGATTTAATTCACACCGATTTATGTGATTTAAAATACATGCCAACTAGAGGTGGAAAAACCTTCATTTGTGACCTTCATAGATTGATTATGTATATATATTTACTATTAGCGAAGATTAAACCTTAGAATTCAGAGAATTTAAACTCAGCAGGAAACATCTATTAAAGGAGAAGGGTTAGAAGGTGAGTATGATGGACCGTTCAACACATTCTGAAAGAACATGGAATTATTCATCAAACTACAGCCCTTTATTCACCTAATCTAATGGAAGCGAACGAACGTTCGAACTCTTAAAGAGATGATGAATCAAGTTGCCCTGTGGTTTGGCGGTTGCCAGCCGTTACTACCATTAATCCCCTCAACAAAACCACACAGTCCCAACTATGAATTATGGAAAGGTACTTTACCTTCGTATAAATCCAAAGGGTTGGCAAAAGCTGCACCGCCACCAGGGTCATTCGACCTCAAAACAATGGATTGCATTTTCATCGGATATGCACATAATAGTACCGCTATTCGGTACATAAACAAATATCGATATCCATGAAAATACGTTGGAATCAAGAAATGCATCTTTCTTCAAAATATATTTCCATGAAAACAAGGTTCAAACGAACCTGAAGAAAGAGACAACGATAATGATTCAAGACCAGACGCCGATACTTTTACAAATGATATTTAAAATGAAAAGAAGATGAACGGAAGAAAGAGCTCAGGAAATCTTTGGTGAAGATTTCTAATGGCATTTTAGTAGAAAATGTTCCAAAACTTTGGCAAGCCATGTTCACCATCCGCTGAACTAAGCTGTTAGCTTGAATTCGATCTCTATCATGCAAAATTATACATGGTACATTACGGATTACACCTGCTGCAAAGCATTGGGAATAGATGGATTACGACAAATCAAACCCCGATGGAACCCGGTGGAAAACACAAAGCTAGTAGTTCAAGGATTCCCAAAAGGAAGGCTTTGACTATTTTGATACATATTCTCCAAGAACTAGAATAACATCAATAAATGAGCAATGTCTAAGAGACCTGAATTTCATAGATGTAAAACCGCCAGGTGATTTGAAGAGAAAATGGTCGAGTCTGAGGGTTTTGTCATTCCAGGAGACGCAGTATGGTCAGAAGTCACTTTATGGGCTTAAACAAGCTCCTAAACAATGGCACGAAAAGTTTGACAGCAATGATATCAAATGGGTTCAAAATTAATGAATGTGATAAATGTATATACTACAAAACTACCAAAATGATATGTCTATATGTAGATGATATGCTCATTATTGGAAGCAATAAAGACATAATCAATCAAACAAAGAACATGCTCAAAGGAAAATTTGAGATGAAAGACTTGGGATTAGCAAATGTTATTCTCGGGTTAAAGTCACAAGAAATTCAAATGGAATTATCTTAACCCAATCCCATTATGCTCAAACAATATTAGAGAGATTTAAAAATTACCTACTAAAAACGCAAAACCAAATGCACCGACAAAGAATTGGTGAAGCGATTTCACAAACGATGCGCGGTGGATTGGAAGTCTTATGTACTTGACCAATTGTACCAGACCAGATCTAGCGATGCGAACGCATCTTGAGTCGATATACAAGTAATCCAGGTCATACACACCGGAAAGCTATAACGAGTACTCAATTACTGGCGCTACACCAAAGATTTTGGGCTTCACTATGGTAAAGAACCGCCAGCTTTTGAAGGATACATGATGCTAACGGATAGATTCAAACTCAAAATCCACAAGTGGATATGTCTTTACAGGAGGAGCAGCAATATCATGGAAATCTACCAAACAAACAGTGTTAGCCAGATCCACAATGGAGTCCGAGTTTCACAAACTTAGACAAAACAAGAAGAAGTGAATGGCTTAGAAATTTTTGGAAGATATTCCTATGTGGGAGAAACCCGTGCCAGCTATAAGAATACATTATATAGTCAATCAGCTATAGCTGGACTCGAATAATCTCTACAATGGTAAATCTCGTCACATCGAAGACGACATAAAACCATTAGACAACTTATCTCAAATGGTGTAATCACAATACATCAAATCGGTGACAACCTAGCGGATCCATTTACTAAAGGTTTGCCACGAGATGTTGTTGCTAAATCATCAAAAGGAATGGGTTTAAAGCCTATAACTAATGAGGATGCTTGATTGCAACCCTACCTATCATGACTGAGATCCCAAGACGTAGGTTCAAAGGGAAAACAAAATCAAACAGAATCTAACCAAAGCACTTTGAGACGAGTAGTCTCATCCCAGCTCCTAAGATGATAAAAGTGCTAACAAGTGTGAGAAGGATAAGCATCAGCTTTAATGATTCCATAGCTTCTTGCCAAGTATTACTCAATACTTTTCATGGTCAATCACCTAATGAGTGTGAAATGGGCCGCTTTTCAGAGAATGAAGGCAAGGCTATATTCTCTAAGTTCATTCTTAACTTCATCCGGTTTTATGTCGTTCTCGATGTGACGAGATTTACCATTGTAGAGATTATTCTGAGCCGGTTGTTGGAACCTGCTTTGACAAAATACAAGGCTGACAATTTCGAAGTTTTACGGCGACTTTTCCGCCACACGAGTGGTTGTCTCCGCCGGATTAATAGCTCATTGTAAAGCTTGTAATGAGTACTATAATCTAGTATATTCAAGTGTAAACAGACGAATTGAAATAATGCCCGGAAGTTGGTATCTTGATGTGAAAACACAAAACACCCGAAATGGGTTTTGTCCCACATCGCCAACTTAAGCAATTTTGAGCACTATAAATATAAACCCATGATATCATGGTCTAAACGGCTCAGTGAGAGATCTCCACGCTGTCTGTCTCGGCCGGCCGCACTGCCTGCCGCTCGGCGTGGCGCGCGGGCGTGGGCTTCTGGGCTTGGGCTGGGCTTGGTCTTGGGTCTTGGGTCTTGGGTCTTGGTGGAGGGCCTCCGCCCAATAAGATTCTTTGGGACCAATTAAACTCAACGTTTTGACATTTTAATGTCCAAAACAACATGCATTTCGCTTTAAAACGACAAGTAGTTTGTCTTAAAATAAAAGCGCCACGCATTTCTCTGATATTAAACGAGATAAGAGAGAGTCTTGGGGAATAAGTTTTTCAAACTCAACTTCCGTGATCTCCGCGAGATTTCCGCCAACGCTTGCACGCGGTTCAGGTTTTAAAGTGGCTCACTTATGTAATGGTACATTGAGTGAAATAAAGTGAAAACAAAACAATCAGATTTATAAATATGAATTGCTTCTTTCATTGTTCCCTTAACCAACCCATCCATTTTTTTTCCGTCAAATTATTAATTTCATTCAAAGAAAGAATACAAAATTTACTACAAGCTGGCAGAAGAACAAGAAATCTCCAGAAACACAAGCCAATAGAAAGACAACTAGAACCCACACCGGACAACTTTTGAAAACACTAAACACCAACCCACACCGGGGCAACTTTTGAAAACACTAAACACCAACCCATCAATTTTACCTCTCTTTTATTTGAGTTCTATTTAGAACTAGGAGGGTTTCATGAGTATTACGCAGTTATAATAATTTTCAGATATTTTCAATCGACAATAAACGTAATTGACTTTTAGATTTTAACTTTATTAGTTTAAGAAATTAAATCCATAAAACCAATCATTTGAAATTTGGTTTAGCTATTTTAATTTTAATTTATTTAGATTTAGTTAAATTTCAATAGAAATTCAATTTATATTTTCTAAAAATAACAATTATATTACATTTGATAACTATATTTATTT
>CM028693.1:52065898-52302229 GCA_016771965.1 Brassica carinata | reverse complement strand
AGCCAGAATGTCTTGCTTGAGCCGGTTAAGATAATGTCATCGACGTATAGTAACAAATAAGCCAACTCTTGTTTGTGTTTGTAGACAAAGAGAGATGCGTCTGACTTTGTTGTGACAAAGCCAAGGCGAGTGATGAACTGACTGAAGCGGGAGTTCCATGCTCGCGGAGCTTGTTTGAGCCCGTATAGCGCCTTCTCTAACTTGCACACATAGTGAGGGTGTTCTTTGTCAACAAAGCCCGGCGGTTGGTGCATGTATATATCCTCAGTGATGGTTCCGTGTAGGAATGCATTTTGAACGTCTAGTTGCTTTATTTCCCAGCCATGTCTGAGCGCCACATCTAACACTGCTCTTATTGTCGCAGGTTTGACCACCGGACTGAAAGTTTCGTCGTAGTCAATCCCCTCTGCTTGCGTCTTTCCGTTAGCAACTAATCTGGATTTGTAGCTCTTAAGCTCTCCATCTGCATCATGTTTATACTTATACAGCCACATAGAGTTAATCACATTAGCATTATGAGGCTTTGGAACCAACCTCCAAGTCTTATTTTTAATTTGAGCACTGTACTCTTTAGTCATTGAAGGGTTCCAGTTAGGATCAAGAAGAGCTTTATGATGAGAGGTGGGAATCCGAGATACAGAGGAGGTCAGTAAAGTAAAGATCTTTTTAGGTTTAACAATACCTGCTTGACCCCTTGTAGTCATTCTCGTTGGAGCTGCTGTGACAGCAGGAACGTTTTGAGTTGCAGGAGCAGTGTTTGGCACATGTGTTTGGGCTGGAACCGGTGGGACGTCTTGGTTTACCACCGGAGGAGGAATCATTTGATTAACAAGAATGGACCGAAACAGAGGTGACGTGTGATCGTTGCTTTCCAAAAAATGGTATGGTGTCGTATTTGAGTTATGTTTTTGAGCACCTGGAAAAGTAGATTCATCAAAGATCACATGTCGGGAAAGAATGATTCGCTTTGTCTTGAGGTCAAGACAGCGATAGCCTCTGTGATTTGTTGGATATCCAAGAAAAATGCACGGAGTTGATCTTGGGGCGAGCTTTGAAAGATTTGAATGATTGATGTTGGGAAAGCACAAACAGCCGAAGACTCGCAAGTGAGTGTATGTTGGCGTCTGTTTAAAGAGAAGAAAATGAGGGCTTTGATGAGAGATAGCTGACGAAGGCAGGATGTTTATGATGTGCACAGCGGCATGAAGCGCCTCTGCCCAGTAAGATGGGGAAAGTTGAGCTTGAAACAAGAGACATCTGACAGCATTGTTGACGGTTCGGATCATCCTCTCTGATTTTCCATTTTGTTGAGAGGTGTGAGGACAAGAGAACCTGAAAACAATCCCATGTTTTGAAAAATGATCTAAGAATTGAGAGTTATTATACTCACCACCATTGTCGCATTGTAAGGCTTTTATTGTGGTTTTAAACTGAGTTTGGACATAAGAGAAGAAGTGTAAGAATTTCGAAAACACTTCACTTTTACGACGAAGAGGATAAACCCAAAGGTAATGAGAGTAATCGTCGAGAAATAAAACATAGTATTTGATACCACTCATGGTAGGAAGTGGTGATGTCCAAATATCTGAATGAATGAGATCAAATGGCAAAAGACTTTTATTATTTGAATGAGAAAAAGGAAGTTTGATGTGTTTACCGAACTGACAAGCATTACAGAATTGTAAGCTGTCTTTATTACAAGATAAAACTGAAGAAGAAACAAGAGACTTCAATGTGTCATTATTCGCATGAGCAAGGCGTTTGTGCCACACAGAAGGAGATTCAGCGACAAGAGCAGAGTGGTGGTGAGTCGGAAGATGCGGCGGAACTGGGTACAGATCACCGGAGCTGTCACTGCGAAGGAGGATTTTCCGAGATTGAAGATCCTTCACAGAAAAGCCAAAAGGATCAAATTCAACAGAACACCAGTTGTCTTTAGTGAATCGACGAACTGATATTAGATTCTTAACAATTTTCGGAGCAACCAAGACATTTTTGAGAGTTAGAGACCGAGAATTTGATGGAATAAAAGAGTTACCGGAAGACTGTATAGGAATTGAAGAACCATTCCCTACAATGACTGAGTTTCCAGTGTTCAATTTAAAAACAGAGTGAAGGTTACCTGCCGAGGACGCAAGATGTGAAGAGGCCCCCGAGTCCATGTACCAGTTTGGTGATGGTTCAGTGAGGGTCATGGTGTTGAAAGCTTCGGCAAAATCACGAGTGGGTTGGTACATTTGATCGATCATGTGAGCCTCTTGTTGTTGTTGCGGACGCGGTGTGAACGGACGTTGTTGTTGTCCAGCTGAGTAGTTGATCCACTGTGGTGGATACTGCTGCATCTGAGGGTAAGGAACATGCCAGTTGTTGAAATGTTGAGGCATGTTCCAGTTTCCATAAGGTGATCGCTGCTGGTAGTTGTTGTAGCGTCCCCTTCCTCTGCCTCCACGTCGGTTTCCTCTGTTATTGTGTCGAGGTGGTTGTCGTTGGTTGTCTGCTGCCTTAGACTCCGGAGCCGCGGCGACCAGAGCTGTCGAAGATGATGGAGTATCAGTGTGGGTCGCCGTTGAACGATGTGGTTTCTTCAAGCGAGTCTCCTCAAGCTCAAGCATGTTGCGAGCTTCTTCAAAACTGGGAAACGGCTTTTGATGTTTTATCACATTGATGATGTGATCAAACTTCTCATTTAGCCCATTGAGCATATACATGACAAGGGTTTTGTCAGCCACCGGTGCGTCAACATTCTCCAAAAGATCTGCGATTGACTTGAGTCCTTGAGCATATTCTCGAACAGGTAGATCGCCAATCTCTTTTGTGCGGAGGTCGTTGTCAAGCTGAATGGCACGAGACTCCTTGTTGTTACGGAACTGGTTCTCAATTCTGAGCCATATGTCCCTAGCTGATCCTCCAGTTTTGAACGAGGATTTGAAAAGGGGTGGGGCTAGGGTTCCGTAAATCCACAGCTTTACTAAGCCGTCACGTTTCTTCCACTGGACGTCATCATCATTGTCGGGTACGGAGGTGCCATCGACATGGCCAAGCAGGTCGAAGGTCAAGCAATGGGTGAGGAACAATTCCCTCCATGCATCATAGTTGAACACGTCTAGATCTAACACCAATGGAATGTGATGTTTGATATTTGTTACCCCAAAGGCTCTCTCAATGTTTGCCATGATGACAAGTTGTAGAAGAACAATCGGTGGATAACAAAAGAAAAGAAACAAAAGAACAGAGATTTGAATCAGGAAGAGCTGTGCTCTGATACCATGAAAGTTGGAATGTTTCTGTTGTCATATTCATTATCGATACAGATACATATATAGCACAGTCTGTTTACAAATGAGAATATATTCCTATATTACAGGAACTGATCATAACAGAATAAGAATATCTTGGTATATTCTTTCAACGAGCGATGGTTTTTCTTTTAGATATAAAACCCAATATACATTAGCCTTTTGTATCTTATAACTAAATTTGGTTATTTCCAGATTACCTCAAATTTGACTAATAGAATAGCCGTTTATTGCTAAAAAAAACTAAATTTGTTCATCTACAGAAGACAACAATAATATGTGATCGATAAAAGACTTTATATTTTATATTTATATATATACACAAAAGATGATACTAATGTTTTTCTTTCTTAGACATAAAAACTATCCCATTAACTGGATGGTAAAGACATTGTCTAATGGGCTGTTTTAGCTAAAGTATGGGCCGCTCTATTTACTTTTGGAGCGACGTAAATGGAAAAAGGCCCTAGGATATTCTGAGCCACCGATAACTAATGGTTTAAGAGGTGGGTACCAATCAAATATTCAGATTGCTTGGAGTTGGAGGTATTAGAGATCCAAACTATTCTGTCTAAACAATCAATTATTTGATCTGATTTATTATATATAATTTTTTTAAAAATTACATATTAATTTTGATCCATATAAATAATATTTTTTAAAGAAAAACTAAAAACTAATAAAAATCAAAAATAATATAAAATATAAAAATAATAAGTTATTTACTTTTAAAAACTCTAATACCAAAACTAATAATTATTAAATAAATATATTGTAAAAATTACATACATAAAATAATTATATAATATATATAATTTTTAAAAATTACATATTAATTTTGATCCATATAAATAATATTTTTAAAGAAAAACTAAAACTAATAAAAATCAAAAATAATATAAAATATAAAAATAATAAGTTATTTACTTTTAAAAACTCTAATACCAAAACTAATAATTATTAAATAAATATATTGTAAAAATTACATATTAATTTTGATCCATATAAATAATATTTTTAAAGAAAAACTAAAACTAATAAAAATCAAAAATAATATAAAATATAAAAATAATAAGTTATTTACTTTTAAAAACTCTAATACCAAAACTAATAATTATTAAATAAATATATTGTAAAAATTACATACATAAAATAATTATATAATATATATAATTTTTAAAAATTACATACATAAAATAATTATATAATATATATAATTTTTAAAAATTACATACATAAAATCATTATACTTTAATCATAAATCCATCAACTTCATCACTTTCACCAGTACCGCTGCATTTTCTTCGATCAACCTAGGTAACCGTCGTACCTTGCAATCAATAATACTCATTAAAGTTTGCTTTAACCCCACCGATCCACGTCTCCCACTATCCCTGATTTGATGGACCCTCCCTTTTCTCAAAAGCTTCAATTTACACCTATAAATATAAGCGAGTGCTCGGATCCGGCCAGATTCATTAGTTTCTCCTTTCCAAACATTAGAATCCTTAGAAAACCTCTCGCCACCATAGCTACCTCCACAATTCTTCTCACGACTTGATATCTGAGCTGTCCTAACACCATCGATTCACGAGATTACCGAGACGGTCAAACCGACACCTTTCAAGCTGTATTGGTTTCGCAATAAAGAGCAGCTGCTTGCTTTGGCTAATAATAACCTCTAACTAAAACACATAGGAGATTTAATTAGTGACTATAATTAGTTAGAAGTCTAATGAGAATTTAGTTGATTATAGTATAAGGATGTTCGTCTAGCGTGCGATGACGTAAGATTAGGAAGATCTCAAGAGCTTATCACTTCGATTTTCAAAGAAAAATAAAGATGGAATCTAGAATTTATTTGTTTAGAAAAAAACTAGAATTTGACCAATACGTAGTTTTGATTTATTAGGTTGCCATAGCTCGATTGTCATCCCTATATCAATGAAACCGATGAGACACATGTTTCGTTACTTAACGATAAAAACTTTGTTTTCCTGATTTAAGCAACCTATTTTAAAGTTTGAGAGTTTGAAATAAATTTGGGAACCGGTTTGTCATTATTATTCATAGTCCTTTCTTACAATGGAAATTGAACTTAAAATCAAATAAGCGAAATAGTCGCAGACTTCTCGATAAATCCAAGAACACGCTAAAACAGAGATGACAAGATATAACGTTTACAACTCACAAATATGAAAGAAAACAAAAAGCTAAAAAGATAAATAAATGTGTAAGAGTTTTAAAATATTATGGCCCGAATTTAAAAGAAAACATCAAACACACTCAACACATATATGAAAAAAAGAAGATATTGGCACTATCTAAATGAATAACCTAATACACAATAACATGATAGTTATATTAAAAATTTAGCCCATTAAATTAAAACATCATATTATGAAATTTAGTTAACCACAACGAAATTAAGGTTGAATATTGTAACATCAAACAATTTTAACGGTAAAAATTGATAAATAGAATAAGAGAAATCAAAGAAATAAATATTTAAAAATAATAAAAACGTTAATAATAAACATAATTTTTAAAAATATCTAATGTTTTATACTGGTTTGTAATTTAAAAAATCTATGTGTCTTTTTGGTATAGTTAAACTAAAATAAACATTGAGAGAAATGAAATAGTTACATTTTTAATTTTCATTATAACTAGACAAATTTATAATTTCTAAAACGAATAGTTAAAATATGAACCTTGATGGTATTTTTTACTTATAAGTTAATTAAAATTTTAAATTAAATTTGTATTATTAGTTTATTTTACTCGCCCGTCCGTAGGGCGGGTTTACCCTAGTTTTCTAAAAAATAAAATACATATACCCTAAATATTTATTTTGTTCCATAGAATTACGGATAAAAAAATGATTCTAATGGAAACCGGCAAAATATATTTTGCCATCCCTATTTGTACTAGTTTCTGCCGAACCTTTGAACTTAAGCAAATTTCAACACACAAGTGGAGGATAATATGGGTATATCTGATTGGCTTATATGATAGGTTGCAAAGCAGTGAATAAGTCCAAGGAGAGTCGGAAAGTAGACGCATCAATTATATGAAAATATCATATTTTTAAGCCGTGAAATGGTATCCTATGCCAAGCATTTGTATGTATTTATAGACATACTCCATCGAAGATTGACGTGACACATGAGACTTATTTTGGATAAGCGTCTCCGTTAACTTTCAGTATTTTATCACATAATCATCTAGTGTGTTTTCCTTATCAACGAAATTTGAAAATGACAATTAAGTTGCACAAAAAGCATTGAATATCCGAAAATTCATTCAATATTAATACACGGACATGTCGCAAAATACGGAACTCTTTAATTTACTTTTCTCTCTCCCTGCATACCACTTTGTATATTCCCATTCGCTTTATTATCTTTCCTTTTGGAAGGCAAATCATCACACCGAAACTTTCATATTCCATGTGACCATGTCCAACGTTCTCCAGCCCCTAGAAGAAGAAAAAGTAGAAGAACAGAAACCAAGAAACCAAGAAGAGGAAGAATCGAAGAAAGAAGAGCTGTTAGGATCATTGTGTACACCAACTTCAAGTGAGCATAAGATTCCGGAGGTGGACACTTGTCCTCCGGCGCCAAGAAAACGACCGCGTGAGATTCCTCCGACAAAGAAGAGAAGATTGTCCAAAGATCTTCGGTTCTTTGAAGCCACCGACGCCGGGAGTCACGAGGTAGAGACTCTCTTTGTTCATAACTCAACCCCTGTCCGTAAGAAACGAAGGAGTAATAGCGCCTGAATCGTTGCTGTACATCTGCTACACAACTTCTTTCCGACAAACTTGATTGCGTAGAGATAATCTTGTCTTGTTTATCGATCGCTTGCTATACCTATAATCTTTAATTCGTTTCGTGTTTTATTTCCGTTTATGTACAAATATTTTGTTAATATATATCGATGTTGTTTGTCTCTTACAATCAATACTATTAAAACCAAAGTGTCTTTTTTGAAGCCTTGGAATTGTGATATTCTGAAATCTGCCACTACATTAATTTTAGACTATCTTTATATTTTCCTATTTTCCTATTTTCCAAAAATCTATACTATATTCCAAATCAAATCTATTTAAACAGCTATATTTAGTTTATAATTTCCTTAGCTTTTCACGGACATAATTTAAGTTTCTTTTCTTTATACAAACTTCTCATCTATTTTACACTAAATGTCTTCGTGCTTTTAAATTTATATGACCCATGACTAAACATATAAATATTGAGACTGATCATCGGCCTTCAACAATCACATTACAACAATTCAAGTTTTGATATTCAGATACAATTGTATAAGGATGATGCTTAATACTAAACATTCTCGCTTCTATTCAGAATTATGAAAATCTAACATATGTGAACAGATTCGTGTTTGTATATTTTGCAAATCACAAACAAAAAACAAAACAAGCAGATTATAATTGTTAACATAAAAATCGAATATAATAAATCACAATATCTAATTTTCTTTACACGATATGCAAGCTAATCTTCAAAGTATCTATATTTAAATAAACAGATATTTCAAAAATATTCTAATCGAATTCAAAGTTTAAAATCTCGCCCGAAACACATAATTTTTTTTTCTGCTCTAACAAAGAATATATTCAGTTTTAAAAGTTATTAACTTTTTTCGAAAGTTAGTATCAAATCTTTCCATCTCCTCTGCTCCATCCGTGTAATCCCTATGAAAATCTACATCCACACTCACTATATATACAACCATCTAAACCCTTATGTAGTACCATGTAAATCTGAACGATATTATTTCGGATGATTGAGAAACAAGTAACCAAAATAGGAAGGCTCTAGAGATTCTCTTTACCTCTTCATGCTTAAGCGTATGAACCTACCAATTCTAACGCATACAACAGCCAATGGAGTTGCTTGGAGGGATGCATCAGTATAAGGATCGACGCCTTAGTTTGTCCATTCAGCTCGGTGAACTCAAGAAACGAATCATGTACAAGGGTGGAACATTCTTCAAGGGAACACAAGTAAGAGAATGGAGTTAATACAGAGGTAAACCGATTCTTTTATCTATTCATATATTTAATCATGATATAAGCACCTACAGCTTGCATATACGCTTTGGCCCACAGCTCTTTCAAAACTTAGAATAAACGAGTTTACTATAAAGAGCCGAGAAATGATCAGAAGAAGATTTGATCAATGATAGTTATATCATATCCAACATCGCTACTCACGTAACCATTAACATAATCACTGAAACCCCAAAATTTAAAGAACTGTGATTAGAAGAATGCTTGGGACAACCATAGTAACTTACTGAGTTCTTGAGGAAATGTATTACCTGCATAATATTTTGCATGATCTTTACTTCTTTAGTGACTGAAAATGAAAACTTGAGCTATCGTTCCAAAACATTATCAGCTCATGAGTGTAACTGAAAAATCTAAATCCAAATCCGAAAATTAATCGAGAATATTTCCAAATCATTATCAGCCTCATGAGTGTAACTCTACAACAGAGATAACAACACAAAGATCTGAACTGACCTGAAACTAAAACGAATCAAGAAGACAACCATAAACATCATAAGTAAGAAATCATAAATGTTTACAAGCTTGAAACTTTTATTATCCCGAAACAGAGAACTCGAGAAAGATATGTACCGAAAGCAAACATAAAACGAATAAAGAAGACAACCAATGATCAAAAACTGGCTCGAGCTACCTCTTTTATCTTTATGATAATCAACCGAAAGTCTATCAACAAATAAACAAGGAAAAAGAAATAAGAAATCGAAAAATTTCAACTCCAAATACATTAAACTTATAATAATCAGAAAATGGGATTCTTTTAAAACTCGAGAAACGAAATCCAAGCCACGATCTAGGTATAAATGAGTAAATAAGAGTAAGGAGCCGTTGGAGATGTCAGTTTTAGATATCTCATGAAGTTTGTCAAAGCACATTCAGATGATACTATTAGCTTAAGAGATCAAGATTTACTGAAGAAATCGGATTTGATTGTGTGAAATTGCATGGGTGAATGGACAAGATCATCGGTCCGAGGATTGGGAGAGAAATGAAGTCTTTTGACCGTTTGATTTGTCTCACATGAGACAAAAGTTTGTGAAATTTTGTTGGTCGTAACGGTCTTGGGCTTTCTTCTACCTGTGAAATGTTTCTAACGCAATAACTGAATTATATTGGGACACTGTTTGATCTTCTTATTCTCTACAGTCTACCCAACCGAATAAAAAAATTAGCAACTAAGATTTTTAATAGTATTGATGTAACCCATTTTGGAAGCTCACTTATTTAATCTAAACCAACTTAAGTTAATATAATAACAATATCTTTAAAGGTCCAATATAACTTAAATTATATATTGTATAATACTCAATGATTTTAAACCCAAACATTCAACTGGACAAATCGAATCATGAATCATTATACCGTGACCGTGGGTGAACTGCAGATTAATAAATGAAATAATTTTACTATATAATAATATATTAGTTATGAAAATAAAAATATAGGAATTAAAGTTAAGTATTTTCTAAATGTTTAAAAACATAAAGTAATAGCTTGCTATGTATATATTTTATGTCTAAAAATATTTAAAACTTTTTGATTATGGTTCATATAGTATAGTGGTGGGATATATATATATATATATATATATATATATATATTATGTTTAAAACATTCAGTTTTTGCTATATGGCCTATATATATTATGTAAATATTTCATGTTTAAAAACACAATTTATAATAAACATAATAATCAAAAAAAAAAAGAGTAGGCAGAGATCGTAGAGGAGAGGAAGATGACAATAAAACTGAAAACCTAACTTTTAATTGAAAGTTCAGAATATAAAACAGGTTCTAAATCATAACTAAAAGCTTAAAATATGTAAAGTTATATATTGGTTTAACCGGTGGTTCAACCTAACTGTGTTCCGGGTTTTGGTGATTTTAACGAATTATATTGGATTTTAAATATGGTTTTTTTTTCTACAAATCCTGCGCCGAATCTACATTGGATCACCGGATCTACCGGTTCAACCACGGGTTCGGTTTTGGTTTCAAAACATTGGGTTTAACATAAAATTTATAGATTATAAAATAGAATATTTATAAAAGAGATAAATCCCGCGCTTTAAAAGCGCGGGTCAAAATCTAGTTTGATTCTTATGTCTAAACATGATATGTATTTTTCTTCTTCTAAGATTTAGCAATAAAAAATAACTTTGAGACGGAAGAATAGTAGGTGAAACATTTGTCTTCTTTTCTAATAGGATGTTTTTTGGTCAATTCTGATAGGAATTTTTATTTATTTTTCTTATTTGTATGCATATTATATGATCTTCAATGTATGTTACTGTTTTTATTTCAAAGATGAACTTTATGATAAAGGTACATATGCTCTAATATAATTTTTTACAATAGCAATTTCTAAATATAGAATAAAATAGAGTAATGTTATCTTTAATAAAAAGGAAAAAATCTCTATTATAAAAGAAAAACATAAAGAAAATTTAAAAAAAAAACTTAACCTTTAAATGTTATTATATAAGTAAAATATCAGTGTATTGGAGATATTTTATAATTATTTGTATATGTATTATATTTTTATTATTTTATTTTAATCAGATTTAAAATGATATTCTGTAGAGAAAAATAACTATGAGGAAATACTTGCATCTATATCATCTATATGTAGTTGATTGATGACTCATACATCGTAAAAGGCATCACAGATTCACAACGACTACATTCGCTGTTTTTACTTTATGTTAAGAGTACAAAATTGAACAGTGCTGCTTCAAACTTTTTATATGGCCTCTAATCTTAAAAAAAAAAACTAGATCCTTTGATAAAAAAAACTAGATCCTACCAATTGATACAAATCTAAAACCATATTGTAAGACTATGTTAACATGGGTTATTCACCTTAACATATAGTAATATACTTTTTTTTTTTTTGATATACTAATATTTAAGTTAACTAAGAAAAACACCTTTTACAACCGCCACATAGGTGGCAGTTAGCGCACCAACATCACGGTCTTGAATGACACGTGTCACCACATGTCAATCCAAGAATTACCGTTACCAAAAATCCGACGAGCCTTCTTTTATTTAACCGCTGAACATTATTACGGTTTTACTAACGAAGACGATATGGCGCCGAGAAAATCAAAGAAAGTGGTTTCGGTGACGAAGAAGAAGAAAGTAGTGGAGGAAACAATCAAAGTCACTGTCACGGACGGAGTTCCAAATGTTACCACCGACACACAAGAGACACAAGATCTAGAGACACAAGAAACACAAGAGCTAGACACACAGGATCTGACGTTGTCCATTCCCGTCGAAGAAGAAAACGTTACAAGGGTTGAGATTCCGGTGGATGTTCGGGATGACCGGTCCCCTCCGCCACGCGAAACCGTCGCTCCCGCAAGTGAAGGCACCGTGAAGGAGACCCATAAGGTTGAGATTCCGGTGGACGTTGGAGATGATCGCTCCCCTCAGCCGCCTGAAACCCCCGCTCCAGCGAGTGAAGTCCCCGTGAAGGAGACCCATAAGGTCGAGAAGAAGCAGGGAAAGAAGAAGAGGAAGAAGAGTGGGTCTGATGTAGCGGGAGATGAGTACAAGAGATATGTGTATAAGGTGATGAAACAGGTGCATCCGGATTTAGCAATATCGTCCAAGGCTATGACGGTGATTAACATGTTCATGGGAGATATGTTCGAGAGAATAGCGGTGGAAGCGGCGAAGTTAAACGATTATGCGAAGCGGAGGACCTTGTCTTCGAGGGAGATCGAAGCAGCGGTGAGGCTGGTTTTGCCTGGAGAACTTAGCCGACATGCCGTGGCTGAAGGCTCCAAGGCTGTTAGTAACTTTGTTTCTTATGATGCTAGGAAGCGTTAGTTTAGTGTCTTAGTTATTTCTTTCTATCCAACTTGACGGTTAGTGTAAGGTCTAACTTCGTAGGATTTCTAGAGTTGTCAAGTCTCTATCTGTGTCTGTAATGTTGTAGTTTTTGTTCTAGTTTTGTGTCTTCTGTTCTGTAAAATATGTGCTTGCTTTCATATTCTAAGAAAATAGTTTTAAAAAATCAAACCAAAGTGACGATTTTGTTGACAAAAAAAAAAGTGACATGATTTCAGGATTTTTTATGCACATGCAAAAAATATGGTGCTTGCTAAGTGTAGATCTTTTGGTTTCACGTACGTTATACGCTCCATTCACTCGTCCAGCTAATGATTGCGCTTAAGGCTTGAGATTACAAGAAGCAAAGAATTTGAACAAAGAAGCAAAAAGTATGAATCTTCCAGCTTACAAAATTTCTTGATTTATTCACAAGCAATGCCAAATAATTATAGAATTACATTAATAGTCTTGGGACTAATCCTCACACGAAGGCAAAGAATCTAACTATTCGTGTTAGTCCCCTTATATATAACGAAACAAACCATATCAAAACAATCGGATTAATCATTACTATCTATCTTTTCCTAACAATTAACCAGAAGCTTTATACCTTTCTATCATATATAATCCTCTTTAACAATGGTTCCTCCAAAACCACCGCCTCCACGAACGCAACCACCGCCGGGTAGGCGTTTGAACCCCGTCCTATGTATCATTGTCGCCCTCGTCCTCTTAGGACTTCTTGTGGGTCTCGCAATATTGATCACATACCTAACCCTCAGGCCAAAGCGACTCGTCTACACGGTAGAAGCTGCGTCGGTCCAAGATTTTGCCATAGCCAAGGACGATCACATTAGCGCCAAATTCAACTATGTGATCAAATCATACAACCCGGAGAAACATGTATCCGTGAGATATCACTCCATGCGCATCTCCACGGCTCACCATAACCAGTCCGTAGCTCACAAGGAGATCTCTGCCTTCAAGCAGCGTCCTAAGAAGGAGACGAGGATTGAGACGCGGCTTGTGTCACACAACGTGGCACTGTCCAAATTTAATGCGAAGGACTTGAGGGGTGAAACGACGAAAGGGGTGATCGAAATGGAAGTGTATATAACGGCTAGAGTGAGCTACAAGACGTGGATTGTTCGGTCGAGGAGACGTACGTTGAAGGCTGTGTGTGCACCGGTGATGGTCAACGTTACGGCAAACTCGTTGGATGGGTTCCAGAGAGTTTTATGCCAAACTCGTCTTTAGTTTAAATTACTTAACAACCTGAATTGGTTATATTTTGTGTGCTTATACGTGTGTCAAATTTGCTATGTGCCCTTTATTGATTATGTGCATGTGTGGGTTTCTTTTTTAATTTATTTTGTCTGTGGTTTTTATTCTTGTATGCATTTCAGTACACCCTCTTTATATCAGTCTTTTAAGATACTTTACATTGTAATCAATTTGTTGAAATATGGAATTCTTATTTTATCGACAATTTCGATTAACAATAGATTCAAATATGTAAAAGATTAAGATCTTTCTATGCAAGATAACATATTTTTTTACTGATAAATAAAAATATAAAATCAAGTAGACTAAATAAAACGAGGATAAAAGTTCACCTGTACATAAAGTGTTTTAAAATGAAGTTTCAAAATGACAAATGAAAAATTTAATCAGTTAATGGAAAGTCTTTAAATTCTTACAATTCAACAACAATATATATATATATATATATATTCTAGATATGAGCCCGTGCGTTGCAACGAATTTTTTTTAATGTTTTAATTTAATAAAAAACATAAATAATAAATCATTTTATTACAGTCTTAAGATTGTCTTTGCATATGTTGTGTGAGACTTATTTAATAATTAAAAAATTATTTTTACACATAATTTCAAGTTAATATTTGTGTTTTATAATTATGGTGCATAGATGAATTGTTATTTACAACTAAAAAATACTATTAAATACTCTTTTACATTTTTGTTTAGGATTTTAGAAAAAAAATACTCTCATATGACTTTTTACAATTATCATCTCTTTAGAATTTCAGAAAAGGTAAATTACTATCAAATAATTATTTCTAGTTACTAATAAAAAAACAACTTTTTTACAATTTATATCAATACTATTTTACACTTATTTTGTTAATTAAATAACCTTTAGTATCATGTTCATCATCAAATTCTCTCTTAAAAATATTATCAAATAACTTCTTGCAATTCTTTTTTGGTCACGACTTAAAAATATGATACAAATCCCTTTTGTTTAGGATTTTTTAAAAAGGAAAACAATTATCAAATGCTCTTTTACGGTTTTTAGGGTTTTAGAAAAGGAAATTAATATTACCTAATCTTATACAATTATATTTTGTATAGGATTTAGAAAAATAAAATTACTATCAAATAATTATTTCCAGTTAATATTAACTATATTTAAGAGTTGCCATTTTCAAAATTTGTTTTCAATATCATTAATATTTTTACAATTTTCATTGCTAATTAAATAACTTTTTCTAAAAACTAATTAAATAACTTTAGTATCATGTTTATCATTACATTTTTAAAGAAAAATTTAATATTAAATTTTCTCTGGTCAGGATTGATAAAAAAAGAAAACAAAATTTTATTTGGTTAAGATTAAAAAGAAATTTTTTTTACAAATCTCTTTTATTTAGGATTTTAAGAAAAAAAATTATTTTCACATAATGGTAGGTTTCTATTGACACATTCACAACCTTTTTTGTTTGAATTGACACATGTCACAATCATTTCGGAAAAAATATTTGAAGTTATTTTTTATTTATAAATTTTTAACACAAAATTATCTATTAAAAAGTAAAGTTAGTTAATGAGAAATTGTCAAAAATACCATTTCTCTTATACCACTTTTCAATTATACACTAACCAACTATACCACTAGATTTTTAATTGGAAAATGACCACTATGTCCCTAATAAATTAAACCATAACTAATCAATTAATAAAAGTTTTTATCTAAACCATCATCTTCTTCCTCCTCGATGTGAGAATCCGGTGAGCTGCGGCGAGGCGAGAATCCGGTCGGTGAAGGACGACGATCGGATCCGTCGATGATGGCGAATTTAGTCCTTGGCGTTCTCCTCAAGCTTCTCCAGCACATGAACACCGACGCTGGAGAACACAGGTCCTCTCTCATACAAGTCGTTAGCATCGTCCCTGTTCTAGCAGAATGTGAGCTTTTCCCAAATCAAGGTTTTTATCTCAAAGTCTCTGACTCCTCTCGCCACTTACGTCTCTTCCCCTTGGCCTATTCTCTGTGGTAGAAAAAGTCAATCCCTAAATCTTCCACGTCTTTACATATGCTTTATACCTTGATTTAACTTTGTTCCTGCAGGTCTCGGAATGGTGACTCCACTTGGACGAGACGTTGAGACAACATGGAGGCGCTTGATTGGTGGAGACTGTGGGATTAGAGGACTGACACCTGATGATCTCAAGATGAATTCGTTTGATGATGAGTCAAAGTCGTACACTTTTGATCAGCTTTCCTCTAAAGTTGCTGCCTTTGTGCCACATGGAACAAACCCAGGTGAATTTGACGAAGGTCTTTGGCTAAACTCCAAGGTATCTTAGCTCAACTTCTTTCTTATTTATGTTTCTCTACTAAGCTGGATTTGAAGGTTACTAGGACAGAGTTACTATCAAGACAGTCAAGTCTCTTCGACATAGCGGAGATCTCGTTCCTCTGCTCGAGGTTTTGCAAGATCATCTACAGGACGAAACAGCTCTTCCTAGCGAGGACGATGCAAGCAGTCGTAGCGGGGATAGGCTTAGGAAGCGTGTACACAAGACTCATGCTTGTTTGAGTAATAACAATGAGATTTGATCAAATTAATTGTTTAGTTTCCATGCAGGCCTGTTGCAAGTATGACAAGCGTGCTACTTTACAGTTTTCATTCATTATCCTATCATTTTAAGGCTGGAATGCATCAGTTTCTTGTACTATGCTTCTAGTATCAACTATGTATTGAGTTTGATTGGGTTTTGGGTTGGATTTTTGGGATGAACAGGTAGATGGCATGGATGCATTTGCTGTCAAAAAGCTTGCAAATTTGCTAAGGAATATGCCTTGAAGAATGGACCGATAGTAAGCTTGTCTATATTTTAGTATTCTCACATTTCTGTATCACCTTTTGTCGTCTATCACATTATGTGAATTTTTTTTGACAATATCTAATATAGTTC
The DNA here is from genome assembly GCA_016771965.1 of Brassica carinata. NCBI lineage: Eukaryota > Viridiplantae > Streptophyta > Magnoliopsida > Brassicales > Brassicaceae > Brassica > Brassica carinata. The sequence continues at coordinate 52,285,768 of CM028693.1, read as the reverse complement.
TCCCGTAGGACATTTGCATCGTAAGAGGAAAACATTTTGCTGTTGCATTTTCTAGTTGGAATTTACAGTCACTTGGTTCCTCTTTGTGTAGTAGGATTTGAGTTCAAATATCTGAATGTTGTTGGTCTTATGGGGAGACAATTTGGTTCGTTGATTCATCATTTCTTTGTATACAGATTCAGGAGATGGACACGTACAGGTACCACGGTCGCTCCATGTCTGACCCTGGGAGCACGTACCGCATAAGAGATGAGATATCTAGTTTATAAGAGTCTATTATAAGAGTTTATAAGATCTGATATATAGACTCTTATAAAGATATATAAATCCCTTATATGGTTATTTATAAACTCTTATAAATGATATATTTGTTATACCAATCATGAACTTTAATAATATATTTAGAAAGTCTTATAGACTGATTTTATAAACTCTTATAAATTGTGTTATGAAGATTATTAAAGTCTTTTAATCTAAACCCTTATAAATAGATTTATAAACCTTGTAAATAGATTTATAAACTCTTACAAATGGGTTATAAGTTATTGTACATGGTTTTATAAACCCTTATAAATAGTTTTATAGACCTTTATAAGTAGTGTTATTAATATTTTAAAAGTGTTTTTTTATAAACTCTTATAAATTTTATTATTGGCTCATAAAAAGGTTTTTCAAACCTTTATAAATGATTTATATACAAAATGGTGTAGTTCTTGGCATAGGCGATAAGACTATAGCGAATATTATAATATTTTCATAAACCCTTATAAATATTTTTATAAACCCTTATAAACTATTAAACCCTTTCGCTTAAAGCCCAAAGACTTTGATACGTAAGATTAAATTCATAAAAGTAAAGAACACGTGCAGGCTTTTTAAAGAGATGATGATACGTATGTGATTCTGAGGCACATGACAAGCAAAGGCTCCACCGCTTCAGAAATTTTACATACCTTTATAAATTGTTTTATAATCATTTATAATGGTGTATAAACTTTATAAATTATTTTTGTAAACCCTTATAAATTATTTACATACCTTTATAAATTGTTTTATAATCCTTTATAATGGTGTATAAACTTTATAAATTCTTTTTATAAACCCTTATATGCAAAACTATCATACTAAATGGTGTAGTTCTTGGCATAGGCGATAAGACTATAGCTAATATTATAATATTTTCATAAACCCTTATAAATATTTTTATAAACCCTTATAAATAGATTTATAAACTATTATAAATAAATTATAAATTCTTATAAATTATTTTATAAACCCTTATAAATAGTTTTATAAATATTTTGAAGTGTTTTATAAACTTTATAGATGAATTTATAAAAATTTATAAATAATGGTTCATAATTTGTTTTTATAAACTATTATAAATGGTTTAAATACAAAACTGTTTTTTGTATATTCATATGATTGGTTTTATAAATCTTTTTAAACACACATAAATAAGTTTATTAATCATTATAGATAATTCCTTCTTGCAAACACAATTAATCCATTGAAGAATACATAATAGATTGAAAGACGAATCATACCAAATGATGTATTTCTTATGAATGATTTAGGGAGAGGAACTTTATAGAAGCATGAAGAAACAAATTGTTTACATACCCTTTATAAAAGGTTTATTGACTTTATAAATATATTTATAGACCTTGAAAATTAGTTTATAAACACTTATAAACCCCATTAAAACCTTTTATAAACCCTTACAAATCTTATATAAACTTTTTATAAACTTATTTAAAACCCTTATAAACCTTTATAAATTCGATATAAAATCTTTTATAAACCCTTACAAATCTTATATAGAATTTTTATAAACTTATTTAAACCCTTTATAAACCCTTATAAATTCGATATAAAATCTTTATAAACATCTTTAAACCCTTTCGGCTTAAAGCCCAACACTTTGATACAGAAGATTAAATTCATAAAACTAAAGAACACGCAAGGCTTTGTAAAGAGATGATGATACGTATGATTCTGAGGCACATGACAAAGAAGCAAGGCTCCACCGCTTGAAATTTTACATACCTTTATAAATTGTTTTATAATCCTTTGTAATGGTGTATAAACTTTATAAATTATTTTTATAAACCCTTATAAATTATTTACATACCCTTATAAATCATTATTTACATACCCTTATAAATCCTTATAAATTATCATACAAACCATTATAATTGTTTTATAAGGCTTTTAAAATGGTTAGACTCTTTTAGTTGATTTATAAACCTACACAACTCTTATAATACCCTTTATAAATTGAATATAAGCTTTCATAAAGTTTTTATAAACCCTTATTAATAGTATACATACCCCTTATAAATTATTTATAGATCATATGCTAAGAGATAATGGTTTGTCTAGTGTTATGTTATAAAAATGCAATTTATTTTACAGAACTCAAAAGTTGTGATTACAAAATGAAAGTTTGTTATCACAGAAAGAAAATATGTTAATTAATTTTACCTTTTCCCCCTTGTTGTCAAAATAACTTTTGATGAACTTTTTAAATGTTTTATAAATCCTTATAAATTATTTACATACCTTTACAAACCTTATAAATTATTTAACAAGCCTTATAAATTATCTTATAAGCCTTTCTAAATGGTTATAGACTCTTATAAAGGATTTAAAGACCTTCTACTGATTTAATTTCAATACAGCATGTAATTTATGTTAGTATCTCAACAAAAGTAACATAACTTTGAGGAGAAGATTCAACTGAATTGAATAGAAAACATGAAGGAATACAATAAACAGAAACAATTAGACTAAAGTTGAAATGCAACAACACAAAGAGTTGTTTGCCTGAGAAATCGAATTCTGCCTGGTCAGGTAAGATTGTTGCTAGCACATGATGATTCTTGCTCCTCCAACGAACAACCTCCTCTCTTCACAGTCACATACTTTTCAAAGCTCGGTTCCATCAAATCTGCTTTCTTCACCGCCGTAGATGTGAATCTAAACTGGTTCAAATCCGAGCTGGTGGAGTTAAGATCGACGACTGCTTCAACAATGGAGCAAGCTTTTGTAACACAAGACGTAAGAAGGCTAGACAGATCCTCCTCCTCATCATCGTGACTACTCTCCCCCCCTCCCCATGGAAATTCTTGATGTCTTTCAGCAACAGCGCTGTGTAACTGCTCTTGTCGTCTTCTTCCTTTGATTGCAACAACAATGTTTCTGGACTGAAATCGAAGTCCCGTGATTTCCTCAACAACCTGCTTCTGCTTATCACTTGAGGTTTCGTGACTTAAGCAGATTCATTTTCTCTCTTTATCATCTTGTCCTTGTTGTCTCATTTAGTCTCGTTCTGATTGTGGCTTTCTCGATCTCGTCCTCACCACCGCCGTCGTCGCTCTATCTCATCCTCGCCGTTGCCGCCGATCTCGTCGTCGCCACTCAATCTCGCCGCCATCGCCATCACTCAATCTCGTCGCGTCATCTCGTCGTTGAGCTTGACGAAACTTTCTCTAGAGAAAAAGATTGAAATTAGGTTAAATTTGTGAGAGGGTTATTTTTGTCATTTACCCTTTAATGAAAGTGGTATTTGTGAAAATGTCCCTAGAATGGTGGTAAAAGTGAAAAGTGGTACCAAACAAAGTGTAGTTGTGAAATTTCCCCTTAGTTAATTATAAGAACAATAAAATTAATTTTACTGTTTTATTTTATTTAGACTTAAAAAAAGGATAATACTTTTTGTTTAATATTTTTCTTAAAAGCTAATATTTGTCTTTTATAATTTTCTTTCTTTAGTATATTTAAAAACAAAAATTATATTTTTTTGTAAAAAGGAAAAATTACTTTCAAATAGCTTTTTAAAATTATTTTTCATTTAGAGTTTAAAGAAATGAAAATTACAATCAAATATTTTAACAATATATAATTGTAAAAGATTATGTAATAGTAATTTTTCTTTTTTAAAATTCTAAAGAAAATATTAAAAGACTATTTTTGTAACGAGAATTTTCCTTTTCTAAATCTATGTTAAATCCTAAATAATAGAGAATTGTATCATTTTTTGACGCATCTTCAAAATTTATTGATACATGTCGATTATATAATAGTAATTTTTCTTTACTAAAAATCTTAAAGAGAACCTTAAAGAACTATTTTTGTAATGGAAATTTTATTTTTATAAATGTCTCTTAAATCCTATATAAAAGAGAATTGTATTATATTTTTGACACATGTCACAATCTTAAAAATTTATTGACACATGTCGCAATCATGTTAATTACTAACTTTGAATAACCAAATTTTATATAATAAGATATATATATATATATATATGTATTATTTGTATTTATAGTATGCTAGTTCTTTTTTTTTTTTGTAAAAAGGCTTTCAAAGTATAGCTTCTTACATGCTGAACAAACCATTCTAACCATTCTAGCTAGAGTGCTACTAGGAAAATACTGTCACAACAAGTCGTTTATGGAGGTTGCAGTTCCTACGGTTTGCTCTCATGGATGGAAAAGCATTCTACACGGTCGAGAACTCCTAGAGGAAATATAAGCAAGGTGATAGGAAACGGGCTCTCAACTAAGATCTGGAAAGATTCATGGATTGCATTAGACAAGGACATCAGACCGTTTGGACCTATTCCAGAACCGGCACTAGACCTAACAGAGACTGATCTCCTAACGTCGGATATGAAGTGGAATAAAAACAGAGTGGATCAGTTGTTACCTCAAATGGCTGTAGAGATTCAGATGCTTCAACCAGGTAATCCAGACACAAAGGATATCTTTGCTTGGCAGCCACTCCAATCTGGAAAATACACAACCAAGTCAGGTTATTACACAGCATCAATGACTCAACAAACACAACGAGAAGATGCGCCTGATACCTTTGACTGGATTAAGGATATTTGGACCGCAAAGTGCTCACCTAAAATGAAACTGTTCTTGTGGTCAATTGTCCAAGAGGCACTCCCTTTGGGAGAACTGTTGCAACGACGTGGAATCCAAGCAGAGGTTCTCTGCATTAAGTGTAAAGGCAATGAATCAGCAATGCACACATTTTTTGATTGTCCTTTTGCCATAGAAGTTTGGAAGCTGATACCTTTGCAAAATGGAGTTCACCTAGCTTCGGATTGCAATTTAAAAAAGGCGATGGTGACGTTTCGCAATACCGTCTGTCTTCCGCCATCAGGTATAACATCAACTATCTTCCCGTGGGTGTGCTGGGCTCTATGGTCAGCGCGCAATATCCATATCTCTGAGAAGAAAATCCTCACACATACAGATATTGCAACAAAAGCCCTACGGTTAGCAAGGGAATGGATCAGTGCGCAACCTCAAAAATTGATTACGTGTAGATCCTCACCGTCTTCACTAAGACCAGATCGATCTGGGCGAGAGGTGGAACCAGTACCGACATGCAAATCAGACGCGGCGTTTCACCATCAATCGAAGCGAGCCGGACTTGCGTGGATCATCAATGACACGGCTGGAAATCAACTACAGCAAGGATCCACGACTCAAGATCTCGTCAATTCTCCTCTGGTAGCGGAAGCGTTAGCTCTCCGTGCTGGAATCAAATCCGCAATGAACCTCGAGCTTCCAAAGCTCATGATGCTCTCTGACAACGCAACGCTCATCCGAGCAATCAACAACGACGCACAGATCAAGGAAATTTATGGTATTGTCAAAGATATACAGCAAATTGCCTCTGTGTTTGTCGAGATTACTTTCTCTCATGTCTCTCGGTCTTCCAATATGGAAGCTGACCGACTCGCAAAGCTATCTCTTTTCTCTTCTTCTTCGTCTGTAACGAACCCTTAATGGGCTAACATTTGGGCCCGAGGCTGTTTATTTCCCTAATGCAAGTAGTAAGTGTTACAAAAAAAGGCCAATTTTATTATTCTTTCTATTTGCGAAAATTAAATTGTATTCAACAAAGATGGTAAAATATTTAACAGCAAAGTTAAAATACCCTAGCTAATCATACATAATTAGTCTGCAACTTTCGATAACATAGATTCTTATATTGACAGGAAACATGAGTTGGAGGATGCGTAGATATAAACAAACAAGAAAACAAAGTAAAAAAAAAACGGCTAATTATAATTAGCTGTGTACTCGAGATGCGCATCTGTTGCTTGCTGGTTATTCAAGTTTTAGTTATTTTCGAAGTCAAGATTGATAACAAACCCTTCTCGTAGTCTTTTTCTCCCCCACGTCCATTGAGCTACAAACCCTAATGAATTCCATTACATCTTGATCCCAAAGCTTCTCTTCGATTCCCAACTCTTTTTTTTTTCACTTCTCTAAAAATGGATCCAAAATCTTCACACATGGATCACTGGGACGTCGAATGGCGAGGCTACAAAATAGACAAGAACGGGTCTCGCTTCTGCGAGGCACATCCTTACGTAATAAACTCGCAGGGGGTATGGGAGGTAATGAGTTACAAGGCACAAGGGATGAGCTTCTGGGAATATCCTCTCCCCAATCTCGAGATCATAATCTTTTCGACTTATGTAATCTGGCGGCTCTTCGATTTCACATGCACCAAGATCGGTTTCCGAGTACCTAGATTCACTTATATGATGATCGTGAGTTTCTTATCTTAACATCCCTACCCCCATGCATGTTTTTTCATCTCACCAGCTTACGATGCATTTCTTGTTGTTGAAGGCAGGGATAATCTTAGGTCAAACTTGTCATTTGAACAACAAGCTGTGGCTTCATGACATATTTTTCCCTGATGATGTCCGGCCAAAGGTCGCCGAGACACTGGGGGCCTTCGGGTTCCTTTTATATTGGTTCCTAAAGGGTGTGACAATGGAAGCTGGGACGGGAGTGAGGATGGGGAAAAAAGCCGGTGTGATTGGGTTTACCACAATGTTTGCACCCTTGATCTGTGGCAACTTCTTGTTCAGATGGAGAAAAAGAGGCTATATAAGCTTGTTAACGACAGAATACAGGTTGATCATATTCATGCAAAGCATATCCGCGTTCACGAGCATCGACACACTCTTAAGAGACCTCAGGATCAAACACTCTGAGTTTGGAAGGATAGCACTCGCCGGGGCCATGGTGACCGACATGTTGGCTTTTATCGTAACGTTTTTGAATGCCATGCATTACGAAAAATATAGCGGATTGTTGCAAACCATATTTAGCTGCTTATTTTTCGCTCTTATGATATTCGTCGTGAGGCCGGCTATGTATTGGGTGATCAAGCAGACTCCAGAAGGGAGGCCGGTCAAGGATATCTACATCTACTTGATTTTGGCGCTTGCTTGCTTATCGTTCATATATTTTGATGCGATTCATTCATATGGACCCGCAGGATCGTTTGTTTTTGGCTTGACTGTTCCCAGCGGATATCCTTTGGGTGCTGCTTTTGTTCAAAAGTTCGAGAGCTTTAATTTTGGTGCTATATTCCCACTGTTTGGATCATTAACTATGATGCAAGTGGATGTCCCTTGGTTGTTGAAAGAGTGTGGAAATCTCATACGCATGGAGGGTCAGCTTTATGAGGTTGTTTCCTTTATTCTTTTTGTGAATGCCACAAAGTTCATCGCTTCCACCATAGCCGCATATTCTTTTAAAATGCCTCTAAGAGACTCCTTTGCTCTAGCCCTTGTTTTAAATAATAAAGGGGTCTTCGAACTCGCCTACTTCGCGTATGCAGTTGAAATAAAGGTACAATCTACATATATATGTATATCACTAATATGATTATATGGTTACCTCCTTTTGTTGACAACAAATCATTGAACTTGTTAAACAGAAAGTAAGGCCAGAGGTTTTCACAATCATCGCTGCAATCTTCCTCTTAAACTCTATCTTCATACCAATGGCCTTGGAGCTAGTCCATGACCCCACCAAGAGGTTCAAAAGCTATCGAGAAAGGAATTTGGCAATCTTGAAAGACGGGGCGGAACTCCAGTCTCTTGTGTGCATCTACAAACCTGATCACATAACATCAATGATCAACCTTTTGGAAGCTTTTAACCCATCAAAAGATTCTCCAATGGCGTGCAACGTACTCCACCTCATCGAACTTATGGGTCAAGCCACTCCTATGTTCATTTCCCACCAGTTGCAAAAACCGGAGCTCGGAAGTATCTCTTGTTCGGACAATGTCATAACCTCATTCAGTCGCTTCCACAAAAAAACCTATGAATATACATCACTGGATATATTCACTTCTGTATCCATGACCAAACACATGCACGAGGACATTTGTTGGGTAGCCCTTTCTAAAAGCATGTCTTTGATTCTGCTTCCGTTCCACCGAACTTGGTCTGCTGATCGATCAACGGTTATCTCTAACGATGATAAGCTGAGAATAATCAACATTAATGTCCTGAGACGATCCCCTTGCTCTGTTGGAATCTTCATCTATCGCAAACCCATCGTGGAATATCATACGAGTGCCTACCACTGCAAGGTAGTGACAGTTACCCAAATAACATGTTTTATTTTATTAATTTAACTTTAGAGTCTATTTTTAAATTAAAATAAGAAGATCCTTTTTGTTTTCCAGTTGTGTTTGACATTAAACAAAAGCCAAAAGGCTAAATAACAGTGTGACCTTACCAAGCTCTCAACTATATGCAGATATGTCTGATATTTAACGGTGGAAAGGACGATAAAGAGGCTTTGGCGATAACGAACCGACTGAGACTGACGGAGACACGCATGAGCTTGACAATCATAAGATTCACGCCAACATTTTCTGAAATGAATAACCAGGAGATGGAGGAAGCCTTCCAAATGGTTAGCCTGAAGGAGACCGTGACTAACATCGTCAAAGAAAAGGATGAATCTGTGACATATATTGACAAAGCGATTTCAGATGGATCAGAGACCTCCAAGATCTTGAGAGCAATGGGAAATGATTATGATTTGTTCATAGTCGGGAGAAGCAGCGGAGTAGGTACTGAAGCTACTAGCGGACTCAGTGAGTGGACAGAGTTCGAGGAACTGGGACCCATTGGAGATTTATTAGCATCACATGAGTTTCCTTCTAGAGCATCAGTGTTAGTTGTTAAAAAACAAGAATACATTCATCATACCAAAAGCCAAAAAAGGAGATCCAAGTGATGCATCTGATATGTATTAACAGAAAAAATTCACCAGACAATTGTGTGTACACTGTTATCATATATGCATATATACATGGTTTAGGCAACAAAAAAAAACAAACCGATAGAAATGCCAGGTGAATCTGTTTTGCTTGATTTTTGATTCTTTATTCTTCAAACAATTTTAGCATAGAAGCACTTGATGTATTTGATTGGAGAAATTTGACATTCATTCAAAAGAAATGAAAATCCAAACTAATGAGAAAGCTAAAGAACACATACAAAAAGTTATATAATAAACCAACTACTTTAATTGATCAAACCAATGGTTAAGCTAAAAGATATTTAACCAGATACCTATGAAACCAATGACGATGAAAGTAAGAAAAGTTTGATAACACATTCGTTGGAGATAGGAGTGGAATGGACCATGAAGAAGAACTTTGATCAAAGATTATACAATTAATAAGTTAACTACTCTAATTGATACAATAAGTTAACTACTCCAGTTGATACAATGAGTTAAAGGAGAGTTAACCAGATATTATGCAATAAGTTAACTACTCTAATTGATAAAGACAATGGTTAAAAGAAAAGTGAACCATAAATTATACAATAAGTCAAGGACTTTGATAACATGTTCAGGTGCCCAGCTCTTTGATTTTGTGTGTTGTCATCAGAGTTTAGTTAATGATCTAAGAAATGTGTGAAATATGGAGTTCAATGATTCTATGTTTCTCTAAATTTTGATCCTTCGCTTCTTGGTTTATCAAAATCAGACTACGTACTTTTATTGCCTGTTTGAGAAAGGTGTTCGCCTGTTCAATTCAAACCAAGAACCGCCAAGGCGCCACTATATGTATCTTCATACATATATTTACCTCTTTTTTTGCCAAAAAAAATAAAATAAAAATTTACATATGAACCCTGTCTAGAACTTAAGTAACGCATGAGCTGTTGGCAGAGAGCCAGCATTATCCTCTCCAGCTATAGCTGCCTTGCTATCACAATTAAAAAATAGATTCTCTTACGGGCCTGTTTAACACGCATAGTCAAAAATATTTTTGAGGTCAAAGATGGATAAACATCTCATTTTGTTATCTTACTGATTAAAAATGGCCAAGATTGTTTATTTAGGTTGTCCTAGTTAATGTGATCATGTTATTTAAAGCAATACAACTTACAAGCGCCAAAATAAACAAGAGAACACCTGAACACTATATTTAGCCCTAGTCTCTACTTAATTTTAGAGATATTTATGGGAGATGTAAGAAACCCTTTGACCGGACTTCTTAGTTCTCCCTTTGACTGGAGAAAACAAAGAATTTTCATTGATACGATTTGCTCCAAAATGGATGCGCAAGAGGCAGCTTGGCATAAAGAGATGTGGAACGGCCAGGTGAAAAGAACAGACACGGGGACAAATATGTTTTGCGATGTAGCTCCACATATAATGTTGAACTCACACGGCGCCTTGGAGAAGTTGGCTTCTGGGCCTACAGCAATGTCATTTTGGGAGTACCCTCTTCCTAAATTAGAGATCGTAATTCTCTCCACATTCCTATCCTGGCGTTTCTTTGATATCTTGTTCAAGAAGCTAGGTGTTCCTATTCCAAGGTTCACCTCCATGATGCTTGTACGTAATTACGTATTTCGAATATTTAGATACGATCCGGCTATGTTCGGATAGTATAACACATTTTCTCATGTTCTTTGAAGGTTGGTGCACTCTTAAGCGAGACGTTTCAGTCGACAAAAATGTCATGGTTTCATGATATATTTGTCTGTGACATTTATCTGCCAAGGGTTGCTGAGACCATTGGTACATTTGCCTTTGTCCTAAACTGGTTCCTAAGAGGTGTGACTACGAATATTGGCATGGTAAAACATTTCAGAAGTAGGAGTACTGTAATTGGAGTCGCAGCAATGATAATCCCATGGTATATCGGAAAACTAGTCTATACCTACAGAGAGAAATCTAGCAACCTAACGATGACGAGTATGGAATATAAGGTAATTATATTAACCACGAGTATGGCTCCCTTCACCTGTATCAACATGCTCCTTACAGACCTGAAGGTAGTTCACACCGAGTTTGGAGAAATCGCTCAGTCTTCGGCTATGGTAACCGATGTGCTTGCTTTTACCATGAGCATATGGTCTCAGGTTAGCCGTGAGTATCATTCGGGTATGCGGATGGGATTTGCTTGTGTAGTCTTCTTTGTTTACTTGTACCTTGTACGACAAGCAATGCTTTGGGTGGTTAGACATACACCAGAAGGAGCACCAGTGAAGAACATCTATATCTACATTGGTCTCCTGCTAGGTTACTTGTCTTCTGTTTACTGGAACTACTTTTTGTTCTTCGGACCACTCGGGGCGTTTGTTCTTGGTTTGGCTATCCCAGAAGGGCCGCCTTTAGGATCAGAGTTTATAAGAAGATTCGACAGTTTTAACGAGGGCATCTTCTTACCCCTCTTTGGATCCCTTACCATGATTAAACTAGATTGGTCATTTATACTAAAGGAGCTTGGAAGCGGAAGGCATCTCCATGGACATACCTACGAGTGTTTTTCATTCCTTTTCATCATATATATGGCAAAATTCACGACTTCTTTCTTTACAGCCATAGCTTCAAAGATGCCTTTGAGAGACTCAGCTATTCTAGGTATCATTATGGGCACCAAAAGTAGTTTTGAGTTGGCTTACGTACTCTACGCATACGATCTAGAAGTAAGAATCATGTTGCTATCATTATATAACTATATAATCATCATCCTCTTATTTTGTATTCTCTTCATTTTATTGTTTCTCCGTCTTTAAACAGAGAATCGGCTTGGAGGTTTTCACGCTCATGGGCATATACATTCTCATCAACTCGTTGTTAACACCAATGGCTGTACATCTCTTGTATGACCGGGAAAAGAGATTTTCATCCTACGGAGAAAGAAGTCTCAAACAAAAGCAGGAACTACAAATGTTGGTGTGCATTAACAAGCCTGACAACATAACATCCATGATCAATCTTCTAAGAGCTACTGCCCCATCTAAAGATGCTCCGTTAATGTGTTGTGTTCTTCACCTAATAGAGCTTGTGGGTAAAGCCACACCCACGTTTATCTCCCACCAGCTTCAGAAACCAAAGCCTGGAAGCCAATCTTACTCGGAAAATGTCATAAGCTCTTTCCAAATGTTTCAAGATATTCATATGAACTACACTTCTATACACATGTTCACCTCTTTAACTTCCGCTAAAGAGATGCATGAACACATTTGTTGGTTTGCTCTTGATAAAAGTTCAAATCTTATACTACTCTCTTTTCACCGGACTTGGGGACCCAATGGTTATGGTATTATCTCCGACGATCAAACCCAGAGAAGTCTTAATCGTAACGTCCTGAAACGAGCACCTTGCTCTGTCGGAATTCTTGTTCACCGGAAACCAATATGGCAACACAAATCCGTAGAATCTCCATGCAGGGTACGTAACTTAGCATGCATGCATCCTACCATAAATAATAACGTGACATTATTTCATTTTGTGATAAGATTGTCAAACACACAAATACAGGTGTGCTTGGTTTACGTGGGAGGGGACGATGACAAAGAGGCATTGGCATTAGCAGACCACATGAGAGGTAACCCGAAAGTGAGTCTAACGGTGCTGACTATGATCCCTTCGTCTATAGACGAGGAGGGAGGCGGCGAGTGGAGTCAGAGTCAAATGGTAGACACGTGCCTGGTTGAGGACAGGCCTGGAGATAACTCCATAACGTACATTGTTAGAATGGTGGCGGAAGGGGGAGAGACTTCAAAGATTCTACACTCGGTGGCGTATGACTATGATATGTTTATAGTCGGGAGAAGTAGCGGGAATGGTACCGAGGTCACCCAAGGACTCGGGGACTGGACTGAGTTCGAGGAGCTTGGTGTCATTGGAGATTTGTTAGCATCTGAAGATTTTCCTTCTAGAGCCTCCGTCTTGGTCCTCCAACAACAAGAATCATGAGAGTTAGTTTCCTCTAGCTTCAGTCTTCTTCTCCTTTCTCCCTTTACTTGGTTTTGTTTGTTGACTGTGATGATAACAACACACAAACGCTAAATTTCATTATTTTCGTGATGAAAAGATAGAATGTATATTTCAAGCTCATTGAAATGAAAAATGTTTTAAAATTTTGAGAAATTCAGAACAATACAATATTGAATATAGTTTTGTGAATTAGTGTTAAATATTTAATTATTGTTGTTACCATCAAACAATGCATTTACAGATGATAACATAAGAATTAATTAATTTCAAATGGCTAATACAATATTTATTTATCAATTGATAGTCCTAAAATAATTAAAATCAAATTAGAAAGAGTTTGGAAATAAAACCAAAGAGTTATCGGTCTAGTACTAAAACCCGAGCAGTCACTTTGCCATTCGGGTTCAACTTTTATTGGGATGAAATATTTACATGTTCTCTTAAAACCATATTTTTTTTACCAAAAAAAAGAGTTAGTAAAATCCCAAATCTCTATAATATTATTCGAGATGTTAATTTCTTCCCACATTCGTGGTTGATTACAAACATGACCTTAATAAATTTAAAGTATTATACAGATATGTCATTATTAAGAGCTTTTGTTTAATTTCCTTTTTATTATAATACTTAAATTCTAATTTTTTCATAGTATTTATCACAAACCATATAAATAAAAATTTGGAAATATCTATAGACATTTAAAATAGAAAGAGTATATATAACATAACCCCAATAAACTAAAAATGTTGCACATATATGCCATTATAAAGAGTTTTTTTTTTTAAACTAATATTCTATATTTTAATTTCGTTTATATATTTATCATAAACTATATAAATAAATAAAATGGAAATATTTTTAAATTTGAATGTTTATATTATAAATATAATGTGATTTAGAGACGTAAGTTGCACAAAAATAATCTATATTTTTTTCTATAAAAGAATAACATTTTACCAATATATATATATATATCTAAATGTTCTCTTTCAGAGAAAGTCGCCTTATTTATAAATACTCAATATTCACGCATGAGATTTAAATGATTGTATATTAAGTTAGCTAATGCCACTTAATACCAATCATAATTTTAGTTTATGTCTAAGTTTTATAAAAGTATATATTAAATTATTAAAATTTCACAAAAATATATCTACAGATTTAAGACGAGGAGTCAAATTAAATGCGTGAACAAAATTAATCCAATTTTAACAAATCTGAACTCCAAAAATATTGTTATTATTAAATCTAGAAAAATAAGTGCAATTAAATATACCCAAAATGAGTAATCAACCAACATAATTACTATTCCTTATAATTTATGAATATATATATGTAAATTAGTTAAAATGAATAAATAAAAATCAACATTCATAGAAAATAACTAAATCAATCAGATTTTTATATCAATATTCATATGTTTAATTAAGATAACAACATTACAATATTTATAAAATAATTTGCTTATTTTTGCCTTTTGTATCATGCATATATAAATTTATCAAAAATAAAATACTAAACCAATTCTCATAATTTTTTTTGTTTTGTCAATATTTATAACTTATTCATGATATTTTAATTTGGAAAATTTACATAATTATCTAATTAATTTGATTAATTTGTAATAGTATACTATTTAATAGTGAGTCAACTCATTAAAACCATTAACACATTAATTTAAAAGAGTTATGGATTGATCCAAACCATTAGCTAAATGGATTGAGTTTTATCCATAAACCATTAACTAAATGGTTTATATGGATATGAGTTGGTATGGATTGGTTTATCCATTTTGACATCTCTATTTATAAATGTCAGTAAAAAGAAACATAAAGGGGTCCCCTTTTATTATAAAGGAAACTAGGAAAAGTCTGCGTTTCGCGCGGAATTTAATATTTTATCAACTGTATTTTAAGTTTGTTTTTAAATTATGGAATTGTGTTCGTCTTTGGTTCAGATCAGTTTTTCATATAATTTGGTTGCGATTGGTGTAATTGTAAATTTGCGTTGTAGAAATTATGGGTTATTGCATTGTTTTATGTACAATGATGGTGTGGTTATACCATATATAATATTTGTAATGCTTAAGTTGTAATTAGGACTTGGTATTTGTTAAAATTCAAATTTTTATCTTTCAAATACTAGTCCCTAACCATGAGCTAACATATTTAGCTTAAATTATGAAAATAAATTTTATAATTTACTTGTAGTAATAACATGTGTCATACCTATTTTGCTTAATTATGAAAAACAATTATTTACTTGTAATATTAACATACTCATACCATTTTCAAAGGTTCACCAATTACATATAATCGTTTCTCATATATTTTTATGTTTCGTCAAATAACGTTAAAATATGTTATTCTAATTCCATAAGGTGATGCGTAGATGCAATCCTAACAATTGTTAACTTTTATTTTGTTTATTTATATCCAAGTTTATCTTTTTGGTTTGTTAACCAGACTCTCTTCCACATAACATTATTATATTGTATAGGTAAATAGTATTGTTATACAAACATTTGGCTGCTCTTTAGATATGTGTAATTCCATTTTTAGTGTTATTCTGTAAAATAATTTTGTATTTCTTGAATGTAATGAGTTGATCATTAGTCTGTGTACTGTGTATGTTGATGTTATTGAGTTTAGTTTATGTAACGGTATTCGCTAGTGACATGTACAGTGTAACCATACATTATGTAGTGTAACAATAATAACCAAATCTAATTAACAAAATATCTTTTTTTTTTATTTTTGCTAGTATAGTGTAACCATACATAATCGAATTTAATAAAAAAATTATTTAATTTTAATTTATATGCATATATTTAGAAAAGTTAATATACAAATAAAATATTAACTCATTTGGTTATATACTGAGATAATTTAAATTGTAATGTTATTTTAAAGGTAAATTCGGTTTGAATCCAGTTTCAATATTAAACCAAACAAAATCCAATATGACATGAGTTATTCACAGTGGAAGCTTAAACGAATTACAAATGGGTTCGCACTTCATTTCAATTTATTTACTCCCTCTGTCCCACTTTAATTGGTGTTTTAGGTTTTTTATTTTGTCTCATTTTAAGTGATGTTCTCACAAATCTATATAGAATTTAATATCATTTCAAGTTTGTGACCAATTAAAAAATACTGCATCATTTTCTTATTGGTTGAACTAGTTTCATTTAATGATATTTTTATGTTACCAAGATAAATTACACAAAAATGTGTACTTTCTTAATCCATGTGCAAAAACCTTAAAATCCAATTATAGTGGGACAGAGGGAGTATTAATTAATAAAACCAAAAACCATTAAATTCTGATAAAACCAAAAATAACGTTAGATGATTAATATAATGCTGAGTTGGCTTTCTAAGTAGTAAACAAACTCTATTTTATTGTTATAGATAGATAGATTGATTGTGTTTCTACTAACAATTAGCTAGATCTTGTATTAAATATATTATTTATTATTATATAAATATAATGTATTTAAAATTATTGAATTTGTATAATTAAATTTTTAAAACATTATTATACTATAAATCTACGATGAATTTAAAATTTATCATTTTCCAATCATAAACCCTAGTACTTCATGTTTTGGTATAGTTATGTGCCCGCGCTTGGTGCAATTGTTTGTAATGATCATATGTGTCGTATATTTGTAAACGTATATGCTGTATGTATTTGATACCTTTTGTGTGTGATGCTTGTGGACTTATTGGAAGATTTTGTTGTTCGTAAATTCTCCGAGTACTTTCCACATAGGTGAACAGGGTACGGTTAGGGAGATAGATGGAAGGTATTCATAACCTTTCTCAACTGAGATATGTTGTGACTTACTTCATTTTAGTAGACCAGTGTTGAAGAAAATTTTGTAGCAGATCTTAGAAGTAACATGAGGACAAAGTTGACACACTCGTATTAAGTGTAACATGAAAACCACTTTGACTTACCCGTATATTGCTTACAATCTTCGACAACCACTTTGATTTAATATTTATTTGTTTAAGCCGAGTTGCAAAGCAGTTAGATGGCCCTTCTCCTGCAAAGATTTTTCTCATAATATGTTAAGCCAAAGCAAAGATTTTCATAGTGTGTTGGGCGAAGCTTTTGGTGTGTGGAAGGAGAAGCAATTTAATTTGCCACTGAAGTAGTTAGACTAAATAACAAATGTTTTATGAACAATTAGTTGTGCTATTTAGTATCTGGATCATATATCTGACCACAAAATAAAATATGATTTGAGCAAAAAAATAGAGACATTAATAAGTTACTCTTTTAAGCTTTCACGCTCGCTTAGAATGAAGAGCGGCAACTGGCAGTGATAAATATGGAACACAAACTCTAGGCAAACAGCAAAATCTAAAACACACAAATATTCTTATTGATCTTTAATTTAAACATATTGCCATTCATCGGATCACATAACTAAGTTCTACATCCTCTCTTGAGAAAAAGATTCATTTCAACAAAGAAAAAAATCTTAACTTAAGCTCCTCTTTCAATGCATCACCTTTCTCCAGCCAGAGACCAAGGTCTGTGTTTATTTCCCATAAGTGTCGGAAAAGTGGTCGAACATTTGATCTCAGTGCATATTTTGATCTGCTGCTTCCATCTTGCTTTTTTTTTGTTGTTGTTGTGAGCTTTGATATCTCAGCTTGTAGATCTTCTATTGATGTATCATAGCTTTGAAATCCAAATTCTCTTCCTTTAGCTCATTGATATTCAACCTGAACTATTCTCTACCAGAGACATCTTCTCGTTTACTGCAGCCATGAACCCGATGGAATAGTCATCGTTTGACACTGGCCTTCCACCAAGTCATTAATGTCTACATAACCATTTTGCAAGAGGCTCATTATCTCTCTAAGTTCCTTATCCTAGTAGTTCCTGAGATTAGCCGTGTACTCCGTAAGAAATCTCGAACAGAATAGGCCTTCCGCATTTTCAATCAACTCTTACCAATCTCATACTGCAAACCACATATCCTGTCTTGTTTCTCCTTTATACTCTTCAAAACTCCCAATACTAAGACACACATGTAAGCTCTTCACACACTCCTCTGTCTGCAACAACAAAATCTCTGCTTCTTTTTTTTTTGCAACAACAATATATCATTATGCAACTTATCAATATCCCCTATAACTCAGGAGCTGCTCCAACCCGAGATCTTAACATTAACATTATTTATTCTAATCTCTGAAAATTTAGAAATCTATATGATCATATAAATTTAGAGGAAATGAAAATTACCTATTTGTAGTTGAAGATTTACACAATGGCAGTAATGGGGATGCATTGAATGACAAATTCCGTGAGAAGTGGGAGATGTTGTTAATGAGGACGTTAAAGACAACGATTGAGGGCATGACTTCCTTAACGTTTCCGGACTGATTTTGCTGGTGAGTAGAAACCAATCATTTAGATATCGGGGCCAGGTTCTACAGGATATGGTCGGACTCAGTGGTTAACATAACACATACGGTGGTCATATGGACATGATAAGGTTTTTCCCGGTGACAATGGAGGAGAGTGTTAACAATGTTGCTAAAGCACAGATTAGAGGAAGATTACCTGGTAGTTGAGTGTTTGTGTTGGCAAGACCCTGCATCTCACTGTGATTATGGAACCGGAAAGATTCACCACGCCGGAAAAGTTATAAAAAATATGAACGCCAAATCTGAATAGACCCAACAAATAATTTCAAAATTCTCTTTCAGATGATGTGAGACAAAATCTGAATAAGAAAGCTTGATAATGAGGATCTAAAACGCCTGGATTTAAAATAAATAAATAAATAAATATGAACTCTAGATTAAAATCAAAACAATCTGTGAATCCAGTAGAGAATATCCACTCTCATTAGCTCTCCACCATGACGGACGTTTCTGGCTTCCCAGAACAAAGCAACATGCCTGCAGGTGTCTTTGGTGCCTTTTGCTAGCTTGCTACGATGCTGATAAGGAAGAGTTCCAAAGCATTTGTAAAATAGGTCAGTCTTTTGCACCTCTGCGTTTTAATTTTGTGTGTGTGCTATGTTCAGTTTCTCAAGTCTCTTAATACGGTTTGGGCTACTAATAGGCACTGGATTTTCTGAAGCCGTTCTTGAAGAGCGGTCTACAAGTCTTGGCTCTAGAGTGATTGCTACCCAAAAGTAGGGATTATTTCTTTCTTCTCTTTGGCTCTGCAATATCATGCTTAAGTAGTTGTTGCTGATTGTAATGGTTTCAAATATCCAGCAATACTACCGAGTTGGAGATAGCCTCAATCCAGATGTTTGGTTCGAGCCCACTGAGGTATAGGGATTGTGTTTTGCTTTGACAGATATCTGCTAAACTGCGTTTTGTTTAACGACTTATATATGGCTTTGGTTTAAGGTCTGGGAAGTAAAGGCAGCTGACTTGACAATTAGCCCTGTACATCGTGCAGCTACCGGCATTGTTGACCCTGATAAGGTTTTACATTATCTTTCATTTATTTGGTTTGGATCCATCTGATATTTGATATTGAGCTATTTGATTGAATGTTTTTTTGGTTTCATTTAAAAGGGATTTCTACGTTTTCCTCGTTTACCCGAGAAGACAAGAAGCCAGAGGATGCAACATCATCAGAACAGGTGTGAAGTCTCATCCTAACCACCACAGTCTATGTTTGTTATAGCCAAGATGAGACTGGTTTTGTTCTTTTTCTTTTCTGATTTTCATTTATCTCTCTACATATTTTTTCAGATTGCTGATATGTACCAAGCTCAGAAACACAACCATCCAAGCAATGATGCCAAAGGTGAAGACGAATGAACAACTGTAATCTGGTCTTCAAGCATATTTCCCTTGAACGCACATCGTGTGTTTGAGTTCACAACCTTCAACTGCTTATGAAAAGACATTTGTAGGAAAAATTAATGTGAGCTTCTGATTCATGGATACGATATAAGCACATTATGAGATGCTAGGGATAGAAATCAAGTGTGCAAATAACTTTGTACATTCATCAACAACGCATCGTTCCACCACCACACTCCTGAAGTGACTCTGGGATGAGGTAAATCTTGCTCCGTTTGACATCACTGAGATGTCCATGATGCCAAGCTCTGGAATATGTTTACTTTAGAAACATTATACTTATAGCAAGCAAAATCTTGAAACTTCCTTATATGTATAAATCCAACTTATCTCAGCGAAGGACTAAAACAGGTAAAAGATACATTTAACCCAAAAATAAAACAAACAATTTTCTTCATATAGTTTTTATCATAAAAATAGTACTAAAAATAAAGTGATCAAAATAATTTTTTTTATTTTGAAAATTTTAATATTTATTGTTTTTATTTTTAAGAATTTGAATTCATTTTCAAAATTCAACCCATTCATTCTAAACAAATCTTAGATTAGTTAATATTTACCGTTCAATAAAATTTATTTTGTTCAGTTTTTATTTAAAAGTCTATTTTTTGAAAATAAACTAAAAGATTTATTTAAAAGAATTTTGATTAAAGAAGCCCAACAATATTTTTCGTCGAACAAGCCCAATAAAACTTTGATTGGTCAAACAAGCCCAATAAACTCTAATACCTCTAAGCCCACGTGGTTTTCTTTCCCCACTTTCTCTCTCTCAACTGAAACTGAAACTGAAACTGAAACGCCTTTACAAAAATTCTGCCTGCCTCTCTGGTCTGGTGAAGAGCATCGATAACTAACTAGCCGTAGTTTGTGTTTCGTCGGGAGGAAAAAAATGGATCCCGCCAGGTAGTTCACTTGTTTATAATCAATCTCCATTATATGGTTATCATGACATGAGTCAGTTTTGGTTTCATCGGAAAAAAAAAACAAATTTGGTTCGGGAACGATAATATTAGCTATATATACTTCAGCGGTTGTTTTCCAAACTCAGACCTTTCTGTTGAGATCTTGTTTTTTCAGGTAGAATCATTACTAGATAGATTCTTCTCTAGATTCAGTTTATGTTTTTCAGAAATATATTATTTTAAGAGTTTGAGCCACAGAGAAGTTGAACAAATTTGACAATATTGGATGTATTATTAGGTGAATTCTCCAAGCACTTGTACAGTAACCCTTGAGGTTTTGGGGCACAAATTAAATTTTGCTCAGGTATGTATGTATGATGAAGACTCTTATTATTATTACATTTAAAGTTCATGTTTTATGCTTCTCACAATTCTACGTGGAAGGATCCAAACTCCAAGCATCTAGGAACAACCGTGTGGGATGCATCCATGGTGTTTGCCAAATATCTGGTATGATCCTTATCCAAATTGAAAGGATTGCTATTTGATATATTTATCAACAAAGAAATAGGATTTGCTGAAAATCCCTGGCTCAACTTCTTGGCTAGCTATATAAGTTTTGCAAGACTTTATGTGAATTCAAATATTTCAGGGAAAAAATTGCAGGAAGGGAAGGTTTAGTCCGTCCAAACTGAAAGGGAAACGTGCTATTGAGCTTGGAGCGGGTTGTGGCGTAGCTGGATTTGGTATGTAGATTGATATCGTCTTGAGGGTTCTCCTTTCTTATGTATAACTACATCTCTGTTACAATGGAGAATATGGTGTCTTTATGTCAGCTATGGCGATGCTGGGCTGTGATGTGGTTTCAACTGACCAAAAGGAGGTTTTGCCACTGCTAAAGAGGAACGTAGAATGGAATACCTCCACAATCTTGCAGATGAATCCTGGGTCAGGTTTGTGTCAGTAATGTCTTCTTCTCTAAGTTGCCATCTACAGCTTTCTTATCCTTGTTATGCCAAGGAGAAGCCAACTCGTGATGGAGAATCTTACTTGATCCAGCGACGAGAAAATATATGGATGGTTTAGTTAGTTTCTGTTGTGATTCCTTGTAGCATCATTTGGATCGCTCGAGTTGCAGAACTTGACTGGGGCAACGAAGATCATATAAGGGCCGTTGAGCGCCATTTGACTATGTCATCGGTACTGATGTTGTAAGTTACTCAGAATCTTCCAAATGATTTAACCATAAGACAAGACTTGTTTCTGCCAAAGGGAATGAATGACTGACCTCATTTTGGTTAAAGGTTTACTCTGAGCAGCTTCTGGAGCCTCTGTTGCACACCATACTTGCGCTATCAGGGCCAAAGACAACAGTTATGGTAATGATTTATAATAATATTGGCTTAATATTATCATTTGAAACTACATAGATGATTTGAGTGTTGGTATCTAGTTGGGATATGAGATACGTTCGACGATCGTTCATGACAAAATGCTTCAGATGTGGAAAGACAACTTCGAAGTCAAAACCATACCAAGATCCAAGGTAATAAATAAACAGCAACATTGATTACAGTCTCTGTCTTAAGTTTCGTGAACGCTTACTCTGAAATGAAATCTGCAGATGGATGGTGAATACCAAGACCCGAGCATTCATCTCTACCTCATGTCACAGAAATCTTCTGCGGAGAGCTCTGGAAACGCGGTCCAAGATGAAGCTGCTGTTGTCGACGCGGCTGATGAAACACAGTGTGAGAAGGAAGTTTCAACCATAGAATGCCTTGTTGATTCACCAAATCCATTAGAAGAAGAAGACGTTGGTGCACACCGTCCTAAACTTAGAAGATAGTTTGTTGATGAGATTACGAGACGGGAAGATGAGCGAATGGGAGATGAGGAGGTATGGTAAAGTTGCTGCACAGCTTCTCCGTGACGTTAAGATTGATGTTCAGGTAAGTAAGTATTATACCATTTTTAATACTAAATCTGTCTGTCCTAAAGAATAGAACTGAACTCTTACTTGAGTTGCTATTCTTTGATTTTGTTTCTAGGTGAAAAAATGACTTTGCGTAAGCCACCTTCAGAGCCTTGTTCCTCAAAATCTCAACCGTTTTTCGTTTTACTTTTGGTATCATGGACAATGTATACAATGAATCCTGCAGACTTTCTTTGTGTTTGCTTGTGCGTCATGAACCGAGACAATGTATAATGGTTAAGTTCATTCTTGTACCAAATAACAATCAAGAAACAAGTAACATTCACACCATTATTCATGACATGAAATCAAACTGATTCTCACTGATAACAACTTATTTAACTCAACTCACTGTAAAGACCAAGAAACGGACCACAGTGTGATAATATGTCATATATTCTCTTATTCGGTGAAACAGGAAACATCTTTATTTTGTATTCAAACTCAGGTGGAATGAACACAAACATCACAACAGGTACTTCTTCAAGCTGCGTTTCCGGCTGTTGTCCCTATAGTCTTGAGATCAAAGATCTCGATCCAGTAGCCATCAGGATCCTTGATGAAGGCTATATTCTTCATCTTTCCTGCAACGTTTACATCGGATAAAGGATTAAAAAGAGATTTCTTGAAAATGAAAATTTCAGATCTTTAATAGATTCAGCTGGTAATATAGGTAAATACCATCATCGGTTTCTTGGCAAACTCTACTCCCAGTTGTTCAAATCTCTCGCATGCCTTGTGCACATCATCAACTGTAACCCCAATATGCCCTGTAGCAACAACAGCGAAAAAGTTTATGTGCAAGGCTTATTACTTGTTAATGTAGAGAATAACAGTGTAGAGAGACTTTACCAAATCCACGAGGCTCGGAGTTCCCATTATGATAGCCTTTAAACTCAGGATCACTCTCTGTGCCCCAGTTGCTGAGAGAAGGGTATTCATATGTAAGGGAACATCGAATGCAAGAAAAGAGAGAAAGTGAGGTAATAAGAGTTGTTTCTTACTGAGTCAGCTCAATTGTTGCGGGTCGACCAAAGGTCCAAACTGTTCTCTCAGTTGGATCCGTTGGAGCTGTTGAAGTATCCTGTTCCATAGTAAAAAGCTCAGCTTATTGCTCTCCACTAAAAGTAGCAAGGATTAAGCAGCACTCAAGGGAAATATCTATATTCGTCAAGTGATGCAGAGAAACTTGTTAAAGCTTCACTTTTACAACTTGGGGTTAAGCATTTTAATCCAACAATAGATTGCCTAGTTAAAGGTTCTAAACACTTATGTGCTGAAGCTCAACTCATGAGTTCCTGGAGTAAAATTATTATGCACATTGCAAAGTTCAATACTTTGTTTCAGTAAGGATCCACTCTAGCGTGGTGAGAACAAGGGCCGCAGAACAAAACTTTACCTCGTAGCCAAGGAAGTACAAGCTGAATTTCATCTCGAGAAATCTAGCCTCTTCAGCAATCTGGCAGAAAGAAAAAGAAGAAGAAGCAAAAAAATAGAACTTTATAGAGTCCATAAAAGCCTTAAGAACATTACTGTTTCCCTGTGGACTTAAGGTAAAACAAAAGGAAAGAACGCATATGCATTTGCAACTTAGGAGAAAAGATCATTCAAGAGGTGAGGAAAACTTACGACATTCCCAGGACACGTGAGTAGAAATCAAGGCTAGCCTTAGGATCCTTCACCCGAAACATCTGGGAGTTACAAACAAAGATGGCAAAGTTGAACAATATCAATTGTTGACGGAACAAGAGTTAACTCTACAACATTCACAAGCTGGGCCAACATAGTTAAACAAGAGACTAAACATGTATCCAGACACCTAAGAGAGCCCCAAAAGATACAACTTTTCGATTTCAATATAGCAACTACTGATAGTGATCAACACAATCACAAAATTTAAAGCAGAGAGAGTCTGCTGCTGATATACCCTTTGGTAGCCTCATCCCGAACCGTAGACAAGCCAGGATTGTTTGCTGGTGATTCCTTAGCTTCCGATGCCATAGAGAACACACGAAGCTGATCAAATCTCTACAAAACAGAATCAAACAGACGACTTAACAAACAACACACACAGTCGCATCCAAGAAGACTACTTTCCTAAAAGCTTAAACCTTTGGCCTCTGGGCACTGTTCCAAGGGCAACTGATGAGAGAAAAAGCGGTGGAATAAGGTTTAACAAAGCGGGTTAGAGGCGCAAAGCGAGATATAGCACTTGCTATTGAGTACGAACCCATTACGTTTCCTTGGCTTTTTCAATTCGTGCCACCATTTGAGAAAATGGAATATCGTAAAAGGAGAGATACCGATGTACGATGAACTGACCGAGAGCAGTGGCTGTGTCTGTGTCTGTGTCTGGACGAGATTAGTTTGGTAATAAGAAACTCCCCTCTTCTCTCATGCGTTTTGTGTCCAGAGACTACGGGATTAGTTGTGAACGACGTCGTCGCGTGTAAATAGATTTTAACAAGGGCTTTCATATTTTAAGCCCATAGCGCTATAGTGTTTAGGGAAAGGCCCTTTGGTTCAGCCTAATAGCAATTAGACAGTTACAATGATCTTAGTTAAACCAATCTGAAAGTTCGACCATTAGTATGAAGCAAATAGGCCAATGACAGTTACAACTTTCTAATAGGTTGTACAAGTTTATATTAAACCATCTTTAAAAGAAGTCCAATATGAAGCAAATAGGCCCAAAAGTTATCTATGTGTTTAAGGTCTCCCGGAAATAGTAGTTGTGTGGATTAGGTCGCACTGCCCTGTAATTTTGGAAATTGTATGCTTTGCCTATTATATAAAGGCCATTTCAACAAAGAAAAAATCTTAACTTAAGCTCCTCTTTCAATGCATCACCTTTCTCCAGCCAGAGACCAAGGTCTGTGTTTATTTCCCATAAGTGTCGGAAAAGTGGTCGAACATTTGATCTCAGTGCATATTTTGATCTGCTGCTTCCATCTTGCTTTTTTGTTGTTGTTGTGAGCTTTGATATCTCAGCTTGTAGATCTTCTATTGATGTATCATAGCTTTGAAATCCAAATTCTCTTCCTTTAGCTCATTGATATTCAACCTGAACTATTCTCTACCAGAGACATCTTCTCGTTTACTGCAGCCATGAACCCGATGGAATAGTCATCGTTTGACACTGGCCTTCCACCAAGTCATTAATGTCTACATAACCATTTTGCAAGAGGCTCATTATCTCTAAGTTCCTTATCCTAGTAGTTCCTGAGATTAGCCGTGTACTCCGTAAGAAATCTCGAACAGAATAGGCCTTCCGCATTTTCAATCAACTCTTACCAATCTCATACTGCAAACCACATATCCTGTCTTGTTTCTCCTTTATACTCTTCAAAACTCCCAATACTAAGACACACATGTAAGCTCTTCACACACTCCTCTGTCTGCAACAACAAAATCTCTGCTTTTTTTTGCAACAACAATATATCATTATGCAACTTATCAATATCCCTATAACTCAGGAGCTGCTCCAACCCGAGATCTTAACATTAACATTATTTATTCTAATCTCTGAAAATTTAGAAATCTATATGATCATATAAATTTAGAGGAAATGAAAATTACCTATTTGTAGTTGAAGATTTACACAATGGCAGTAATGGGGATGCATTGAATGACAAATTCCGTGAGAAGTGGGAGATGTTGTTAATGAGGACGTTAAAGACAACGATTGAGGGCATGACTTCCTTAACGTTTCCGGACTGATTTTGCTGGTGAGTAGAAACCAATCATTTAGATATCGGGGCCAGGTTCTACAGGATATGGTCGGACTCAGTGGTTAACATAACACATACGGTGGTCATATGGACATGATAAGGTTTTTCCCGGTGACAATGGAGGAGAGTGTTAACAATGTTGCTAAAGCACAGATTAGAGGAAGATTACCTGGTAGTTGAGTGTTTGTGTTGGCAAGACCCTGCATCTCACTGTGATTATGGAACCGGAAAGATTCACCACGCCGGAAAAGTTATAAAAAAATATGAACGCCAAATCTGAATAGACCCAACAAATAATTTCAAAATTTCTCTTTCAGATGATGTGAGACAAAATCTGAATAAGAAAGCTTGATAATGAGGATCTAAAACGCCTGGATTTAAAATAAATAAATATGAACTCTAGATTAAAATCAAAACAATCTGTGAATCCAGTAGAGAATATCCACTCTCATTAGCTCTCCACCATGACGGACGTTTCTGGCTTCCCAGAACCGGAGCAAACGCACCTGAACGGTGGAGTAGCACCGTTCGGACTTCAGATTGGAAAAGAAGATTGATGAGTAGCCATTTCTCATAAATAAGTTTACTGCGTTATTTTGACAAATTGAGAAGATGGTTTCGACAGGAGGAAAGCTAATCTTTTTATACTCGCAAATACACAACTTTGCCAAAGAAAAACTCGCATTGAAGTCAAGATCGTGGGTGATGGATTTAAGAAGGGGTTTGTGATGCGTCCTTAGTCCGCAACATAAACAAATCAAGAAAGCTTGGCTTATAGGTTTGAGATTACACGAGACGGGCTTGAAGTATATTGAAAATGTATTTATGAACATGTTTCAGCCCAAAGAAAAAAGGGTCCAACAAGAAAATACAAGTCATGGTCGAATAATATATCAATCTGACGGCAATGCAGAGACCGTCGACCATGCAAAAGGACACGACCAACCGAAGAGTTTTACGACCACAGTCTTTCAATTTCGGTTAAGTCAAGACATTTATGATTTTTGGTCAATTCATAGTCTTTGGTCAAGTCTTCCTTGTTTTTATAAGTTGCTAATTTCTATGTTTGACTAGTCTTTTGTATTCCAACATTTTGTATGCTTTGCCTATTATATAAAGGCCATTTGATCAATGAAATAAAATAAGTTTTGAGAGATTATTTTTGGAACCTTGAGAGGGAATCTTACTTTTTCAATGGTGTGTAATATCCATTGATCTCATTTGTTTCTTGGTGTGGTTAGCTCCAAGTTACACATCTCTTGTTCTTGGTGTGGTTAGCTCCAAGTAACTCTCTCTTTCTCGTTGGACCGGTGCGTCATATCCGGCAACAGATCGAGATTGCCCTTTTGTTGGACCGGTGCGTCACATCCGGCAACAAATTGGCTTCGGGAATATCAGCAGCCTTCCGCATCTGCTGTGCGACCCTTCGATCCATCTATATCTCCTTTTTGTTGGACTTGTAAGTCATATCAAGCAACAATCGGAGTTCGGGAATATCAACAGCCTTCCACAACTGTTGTGCGACCCTTCAATCCATCATTTCTCATTCATTCTGTCTGAGATCATATCCCCTTATCAGTCCGGTCGAGTGATCCTAATTTAGGGTGCATCAAGTGGTATCAGAACCACTCAATCGGTACTTGTCTTTTCATTTTTCTCATCTTTCCATCTTCTACCTTTCATCTTCTTTTCTTAAAAAAAAAAGAGAGTTTACGAAAAGTCAAGAGATCATCCAACCTGAAGCTAAAGAAAGACAGATTTGAGGGCAAATCTTTTTAAAGGAGGAGGGAATGATGCGTCCTTAGTCCGCAACATAAACAAATCAAGAAAGCTTGGCTTATAGGTTTGAGATTACACGAAACGGGCTTGAAGTATATTGAAAATGTATTTATGAACATGTTTCAGCCCAAAGAAAGAAGGGCCCAACAAGAAAATACAAGTCATGGTCGAATAATATATCAATCTGACGGCAATGCAGAGACCGTCGACCATGCAAAAGGACACGACCAACCGAAGAGTTTTACGACCACAGTCTTTCAATTTCGGTCAAGTCAAGACATTTATGATTTTTGGTCAATTCATAGTCTTTGGTCAAGTCTTCCTTGTTTTTATAAGTTGCTAATTTCTATGTTTGACTAGTCTTTTGTATTCTAAATTTTTGTATGCTTTGCCTATTATATAAAGGCCATTTGATCAATGAAATAAAATAAGTTTTGAGAGATTATTTTTGGAACCTTGAGAGGGAATCTCACTTTTTCAATGGTGTGTAATATCCATTGATCTCATTTGTTTCTTGGTGTGGTTAGCTCCAAGTTACACATCTCTTGTTCTTGGTGTGGTTAGCTCCAAGTAACTCTCTTCTCGTTGGACCGGTCGTCATATCCGCAACAGATCGAGATTGCCCTTTGTTGGACCGTGCGCCACATCCGCAACAAATTGGCTTCGGAATATCAACAGCCTTCCACAACTGTTGTGCGACCCTTCGATCCATCTATATCTCCTTTTGTTGGACTTGTAAGTCATATCAAGCAACAATCGGAGTTCGAATATCAACAGCCTTCCACAATCATAGCGACCCTTCAATCCATCATTTCTCATTCATTCTGTCTGAGATCATATCCCCTTATCAGTCCGGTCGAGTGATCCTAATTTAGGGTGCATCAGTTTGACTCCATGAATTTGTAACCAGAGGCGTTTCAGATTGTTAAAAGTTGTTAAAACTAAGATCAAACGACGCGATCAAAACCCTAGAATAGATTATTCACGACGACTTCCAAAGCTCAAACTCTCGTACGGCGGAGATGGAAGAGTGGGATGAAAGGCTTAGGGTTGGCTTGCCATCAGGCTGAGTTCTATGAGCAAATCATAAAGTCCAGACACAAAACGAAGCCCATATTTTTGACACTTTCAATTAATGAAACGCTGAGTTTCAATGCTGGACACGTGTCACGCTCATAATCAATGATTTGATGACGTGGCAACATTAGAGAAGAGAGTAGCTCTTCTTTATAGGGCTTGGCTGGTTTCCCCGCTACCACCCGCAAACGCAGCTTTTGCGGTTGATAGTGGTTGACAGCGCTTTCAAAACAATCATACTGACCGCTACAAATCGCTTAAACCGCTCAGAACCTCTTAAAATCAAAAGTGATTCCATTTCTGCGTTCGCAGTTCGTTGGTTGGATACAAAAATATAAAATTATTTTTTCTAAATATTTTATAATTAAAAATTAAAAATTTAAAATCAAAAATGGAAATATTATAAATAAAAATATATACACAATTTATATATTAATTTAAATTCACAATCAATGTCATAATTTGTTTTATAAAAACTTTAAACTATCTATTCACGATTATAATTTTTTAAAACTTAATATATATACATTTATAAATATATACACATATATAAAACGAAAAAAATACTCTTTAAAAGTTTTTAATATAAATCTTCAAAAATATATATTAAAATTATAATTTTCAACTAATTAAAAAATTAAATAAATAAGCATAATATTATTATTAATCATATTATATTAATAATTATTATATTTTATCACAATAATATGTTTTTTTATATATATTTTTATAATGTTATAATATGTTTATATTGGTAATTTATTATTAAACCGCTGTAATATTTCATAATCATCCAAATATAAACATTCCAAACGCAACAATTTTCAAACGTTATACCAGTCATACAAAACTGCATTATACCGCTTGGCGAAGCGCATGATCGTACGTCACAATTCCGCGGTATGACCTTGGCCATTGCGTTTGAGCCGTCCGGGTCCATAGTATTAGATAAAGAACCGGGGGGAACTTTGCCGCCATATCTCCCTTTCTTCGAGGTTGCAACACCTGTTAACCCTAATCTCCAAAACTCTTTCCTCCTCACTCACTCACTGTGTGTTTTTTTTGATGTTAACGATTCGATCATCGAACTACCACTTCCGATGCATCTTTTCTTCTCTCTACACTAAAACCCTAAATTCTCGATTCTCCTCCTCCGCCTCGCTCTCCTTTAACCGCCGAGTTTCCCGCTCACCCTCCACCTCGCGCCTCCACAGAGCCATGTCTTCCTCTCGCCCCTCTGCATTCGATGCTCTCATGTCGAATGCTCGCGCGTCCGCCGCCAAGAAGAAGACCCCACAGGCCTCCAACCCACCTCGCTCGCCGAACAAACGGAAAATCGAGAAGACCCAAAACGACGCCGATTTGGTCAAGACGGAGAGTACGGTGGATTCCGCGAAACCCGGGTCGGATTTGTCATCAATCGCGGAGGATTCGAAGAAGGGTGCGAAAAAGTCTAGGTCTTTGACCCAGACGGATAAGATCGAGGAACTGAAGAGCAAGGTTTTGTTGCTGAAGAAGAAGCCCGGGGAGTTCGATCCGGAGAGAGTGTCGTGTTGGGAGAAAGGAGAGAGAGTTCCGTTTCTGTTTGTCGCGTTGGCCTTTGATCTGATCTCAGCTGAAAGCGGCAGGATTGTGATCACTGACATTCTATGTAACATGTTGAGAACCGTTATCGCCACCACTCCTGATGATTTGGTGGCTACTGTTTACCTCGCGGCGAACGAGATTGCTCCTGCGCATGAAGGGGTTGAGTTGGGGATTGGTGAGGGTTCTATTATCAAGGCAATCTCTGAAGCTTTTGGTAGAACGGAGGCTCATGTTAAGAAGCTTAACACGGTGCGTTGGTTTGTCAAACAAGGTTGTCTGGTGGAATGCATTTGGTTTTGAAGGCTTTTTTTTTTTTTTTGGTATAGGAGCTTGGAGACTTGGGGCTTGTAGCAAAAGGAAGCCGTTCGTCTCAAACTATGATGTTCAAGCCAGAATCATTGACTGTTGTCAAGGTTTTCAACACATTTAGACAAATTGCTAAGGTACTTAAAAAAGCCTTTTTTTCTGGCCTTTGAATGCTTGGAAATTTGGGTTATGCTTTGAGTGAGATTCAGTGAAACCTTATTTTGTTTGACTGTGTAATATATGAGTGGGAGTATGGCATGTTGACTATCGCAGGAAAGTGGAAAAGATAGTACAGAAAAGAAGAAGGATCGAATGAAGGCACTCCTTGTGGCAGCAACAGACTGTGAACCTCTTTATTTAACTCGTTTACTTCAGGTATGCAGATCAAATATCACAATTTGTTCTTCTCATTCCTTTGGTTTATTTATTAAGCCCTGCTGAGTTCACCTTTCAGGCAAAATTGAGGTTGGGGTTTTCAAATCAGACTGTCTTAGCTGCCTTGGGACAAGCAGCTGTGTATAATGAAGAGCACTCAAAGCCACCCCCAAATACCAAGTCTCCTTTAGAAGAGGTTTGCTTTCACAATTAGTTTTTGTATTTCTCATTTTATGCTAGAGTCCATTATTTATGAGCTCTATACGACTTTGTGAGAGCTACTATAGAGATGGAGCTGTTTGTGGCTTTAGGCTTTCTGTGTTGTGTTCTTCAGAGGCCTCACGTTTGACCTCCTATGCATTTTTCTTTGTTAAAGATATAGTATAATGTGTTAAATGTTTCGTCATTTACACTTCTTTCCTGGATTCATCCTTGTGCTCCTTTCTTTTGTAGGCTGCGAAGATTGTTAAACAAGTATTCACTGTGCTTCCTGTCTATGACCTTATTGTTCCTGCTCTTTTAACGGGTGGTGTGTGGAATCTTCCTAAAACTTGTAACTTTACATTGGGTGTTCCAATTGGACCCATGCTTGCAAAACCAACAAAAGGTGTGGGTGAAATACTGAATAAATTCCAGGACACCGTTTTCACCTGCGAATACAAATACGATGGAGAACGTGCACAGGTGATTTATCCAATGAATGCTATTTCTAGAGCGGAGTTATGTAAATTTGCTGTTAAGGTTTGGCTTATCATCAGTCAATTACTGCAGGTACATTGTATGGAGGATGGTACATTCGAGATTTATAGTCGAAATGCTGAAAGAAACACTGGGAAGTACCCTGATGTTGCTCTAGCGTTGTCAAGGTAGACTTCTGGTGTAACTTGTTGAAAACATTAGAAAGTACCAATTTCTGAAGTTAGTAAATCTTCTCTATGCAGATTAAAGAAGCCCTCTGTGAAATCTTTTATTCTGGATTGTGAGGTTGTTGCTTTCGACAGGGAGAAAAAGAAAATTCTACCATTTCAGGTAACTCATAAGCGAAAAGCAAGGTTCTGATGTTCAAGTATGGTTGCAATCTTCAATTATGTCTATTCTTTTTAAGTATGCAATTTTAAAGATCTGCCGGGAAATAGATCAACTCTTGATACTCTTTTCGCCTAGATAGATTAATTTACTTTTCTATAAGCTAAGCTACTTTAACTATTTGGCTTGCTGGCTAGTTTTTTTAATAGTTTTGTTTTCCTTTCTCAGATATTGAGCACCCGAGCCCGTAAAAATGTGAATGTCAATGATATCAAAGTTGGCGTATGCATCTTTGCTTTTGACATGTTATATCTAAATGGCCAGCAACTTATCCAGGACAATCTTAATATTCGCCGAGAGGTGAGCCAGTAAATCATTTTTTTTCATGAAGTAGATGCTGTGCAAATATATAATCTCTTGTGTTCACCTTGCTTTTTGCAGAAGCTATACGAATCATTTGAGGAAGATCCTGGCTTTTTCCAGTTTGCAACAACTCTAACATCCAGCGATATTGATGAAATACAAAAGTTTCTTGATGCGTCCGTTGATATTGGGTATATTTCTTACACTTCTCTGATTCTCTAACATGTGCAGTAATTTCGCATTCTCTCTATATTAGTGTCTTGTGCCTTTACTCGCAGAAAATGAGAGATTCGGGTAGATAGCTTATTTTGGGTATTCTGTTATGGTATTTTGGGAATTCGACCATGCCTGTAGTGAATTCCTTTCATTTGCTTAGTACACCAAATGGCGTTGACCTCTGCCTCATTATTACGATGTTGATTCAGTTTTTCACTATGTGTTATGAGACATGAAAATTGCGTGTTTAAGTCATGCCTGCTGTGATTTCTCCACCCTTCTATCTTTCCATATAACATTGGCCTTTACCTTGCTAGCTCTTTGTTGTTCCAGTTTTTCATTTATACATGTTCTGTTGCAGCTGTGAAGGGTTAATCATCAAAACATTAAATTCAGATGCTACCTATGAGCCTGCAAAGCGATCGAATAATTGGCTAAAACTGAAGAAAGACTATATGGACAGGTAAACTTCCTTCAAAAAACCTTGTTTAAATATGAAATCCGAGTCCTTTACTGACCTTAGGGTTAAATATGCAGTATTGGGGACTCTGTGGATCTTGTACCAATTGCTGCTTTCCATGGACGTGGCAAACGCACAGGTTAAAAACCATTCAAACTATATATTGGGTGATACATATACCCTTCAGATTATTAACAAAGCTACATGCTTTCAGGAGTCTTTGGTGCATTTTTGCTAGCTTGCTACGATGCTGACAAGGAAGAATTCCAGAGCATTTGTAAAATAGGTCAGTCTTATGCACCTCTGCATTTCATTTTTGTATGTGTGCTATGTTTAGTTTCCAAAGTTTCTTATACTGTTTGGGCTAACTAATAGGTACTGGATTTTCTGAAGCCGTTCTTGAAGAGCGGTCTACCAGTCTTCGCTCTAGAGTGATTGCTACTCCCAAAGTAGGATTATTTCTTTCTTCTCTTTGGCTGCAACATCATGCTTAAGTTGTTTATAACTGTCTGTAATGGTTCAAATATCCAGCAATACTACCGAGTTGGAGACAGCCTCAATCCAGATGTCTGGTTCGAGCCCACTGAGGTAGGGATTGTGTTTTGATTTGACAAATATCTGCGAAACTGCTTTTTGTTTAACGAATTCTGTATGGTTTTTTGCTTTAAGGTCTGGGAAGTAAAGGCAGCTGACTTGACAATTAGCCCTGTACATCGTGCAGCTACCGGCATTGTCGACCCTGATAAGGTTTTTAGACTTTTTTTTCTCATTTATTTTTTTTGGTTTTGGATCTGTTTGATATTTTTTGATATTGAGCTATTTGATTGAATGTTTCGATTGAAAGGGAATTTCTCTACGGTTTCCTCGTTTGCTCCGTGTACGAGAAGACAAGAAGCCAGAGGAAGCAACATCATCTGAACAGGTTTTCAAGTCTCATCCTAACCACCACAGTCAATGTTGTTATAGACAAGATGATGAGACTGGTTTTGAAGTTCTTTTCTCGTTTCTGATTTTCATTTCTCTTTGCATATTTTTTTTTTTCAGATTGCTGATATGTACCAAGCTCAGAAACACAACCATCCGAGCAATGATGCCAAAGGTGAAGACGACTGAGAACAACTGTATTCTGGTCTTCGAGCACATTTCCCTTGGGCACATCGTGTGTTATTGAGTTTTCAAACCTTTTAACTGCTTATGAAAAGACATTTTTAGGAAACTAAATTAATGTGAGGTTCTGAGTTATTGATACCATATAAGCACATTACGAGATGCTAGGGAACGAAATCAAGTGCAAAATAAATTTTGTACATTCATCAACAAACGAATCGTTCCACATTCCTGAAGTGACTCTGGGATGAATGAATAAATCATGCTCCGTTTGACATCACTGAGATGTCTATATGATTGGCCGAGCTCTGGAATGTGTATA
Organism: Brassica carinata; assembly: GCA_016771965.1. Lineage (NCBI taxonomy): Eukaryota > Viridiplantae > Streptophyta > Magnoliopsida > Brassicales > Brassicaceae > Brassica > Brassica carinata. The sequence continues at coordinate 52,250,591 of CM028693.1, read as the reverse complement.
ACTCCAACTTTTATCAGCAAAGGACTAAAAGAGGTAAGACTACATTTAACTCAAAGATTGAATGATGATTAGGACTAGCCCTCGGTATTTGGTTCGGTTCCGGGTAAGAACCATTCGGTTCCGGATATATCGGTTAAATCATTCTTATACCAATAGGTACTTATGAGATTTCGGTTCGGTTTCGGTTCGGTTTTGGTTTGATTTCGGTTTGGTTCTGGGTACCCGTTTAATATGTGAATCAAATATATATAAATACAAAATATTTTAGTTAACATGTTAATTCAAGTGGTCTAGCGGTTACACACTTGCATATTCGTCAATTAAACAAGAATTCGAGTCACTAAGATGTTAATTTTATAAGTTTTTATTGTATTTTAATATAGAATTACTATATATATGTATAATATAAGAGATTAGGTAAAAGATAATGTGGTATGGTGGTAATAATGTTCTCACGGATCCTATCGAACCCGGATTCGAATGCGCTTGATAGCATTTTACCTTATATTAGAAAGTTGAAACTTTATTTTTTGGATATTCGGATACCCATTCGGTTTTCGGTTCGGTTCCAGTTCGGTTCCGGTTTTTTCGATATAGAAATATAGAAACCATTCGGGTATTTGAGGATTTCGGTCCGGTTCCGGTTTCGGATATTTTGCTTCGGTTCCGGTTCGATTTTTCGGATCCGGTTTTTTTGCCCAGGGCTTTTAGGACATTCGGATTTTAAGCCCAATAATATATTTGATCAAATAAGCCCAACAATATATTTTGTCAAACAAGCCCAATAAGCTCTAAAACCTCTAAGCTTACACAGAGATTCCCAGTAATATCGTGGTTTTCTTTTCCATTTTCTCTCTCAACTGAAACTGAAACGCCTCTTACGAAAGCTCTCCCTTGCATCTCTGGTCTGGTTGGAGAGCATCGGTAACTCGCCGTAGTCTGTGTTTCGTCGGACGGTGAACAAATGGATCCCGACAGGTACTCCAATTTATCTATCTATCTCCACTATATCATGGTACAAGGCAATATTGGTTTCATCATAAATCTTTGCGGAATAAACAAATGAATATGGTCTTTTTGGTTCGGGCACGATCATATTAGCTATAAATACTTAAGCTTTGTTTGTTGTTTTTTTTTTCAAGTTGAGACCTTTATTACACAAGTCGAGATCTTGTTGTTTCAGGTAGAATCATGACCATCTAGATTCTTCTCTAGATTCGGTTGAGGATGAAGTTTATGTTTTTCAGAAATATTTCACTTCGGAGTTCAAGTCACTGTTTTTAGTTTTCGAATTGAGTAGTTGAACAAGTTTTGACAACAATATATTTGATGTATTATTATTAGGTTGAATACTCCAAGCACCTGTACAGTAACTCTTGAGGTTTTGGGTCACGAATTAAATTTTGCTCAGGTATGATGATGATGACTCTTATTATATTCCCTTGAGTTCTTTGAAATCTGTAGCTGATACAATATAACAGAACTGAACTCTGATAGTTTGAAGTCTCCCAGCTGTATTTTCCATGTTTTAGTCCTTTAGCTCTTTTTTTTCTTTCACTTTTTCATCTTTTTTTGACGTTTCTCATGTTATATGCTATGTCACGATGCCACAATTCTACGTGGAAGGATCCAAACTCTAAGCATTTAGGAACAACCGTGTGGGATGCGTCCATGGTGTTTGCCAAATATCTGGTATGATCCACTTGATAGTATGTAAAAGAAAAAGGATTATCCCTGGAGTGTGTAGTGTAGATTGCTAGAACTATGGCCACTTAAATAATTTATTAGACTTTGGTAGGTTTGGTTTTGTAATCTCGTTCTTTAAATGATTACAAAACCTATTAAACCTTTAAGCTCTCGACTAGCCGCAAGGTCTGCTGCTGAGCTGGCTAATCTAGAAATCTCCCTACTCAACTTCTTGGCTGGCTATAAGTTGTATAAGACTTCTTGTGGCTTAAAATATTTCAGGGGAAAAATTGCAGGAAGGGAAGGTTTAGTCCGTCTAAACTGAAAGGGAAACGTGCTATTGAGCTTGGAGCGGGTTGTGGCGTAGCTGGATTTGGTATGTAGATTAGATACACGTATGTAATTGATATCATCTTGGAGGTTCTCCTTTCTTATGTATGACTAAAATGGAGAATTGGTGTCTTTAAAAGCGGAGTTTTCTTTCATATGTCAGCTATGGCGATGCTGGGCTGTGATGTTGTTTCAACTGACCAAAAGGAGGTTTTGCCACTGCTAAAGAGGAACGTAGAATGGAATACGTCAACAATCTTGCAGATGAATCCTGGGTCAGGTTTGTGTCAATAATGTCTTTTCAAAGTTGCTATCTACAGCTTTCTTCTCCTTGTTATGCCATGGAGCAACCAACTCGTGATGGAGAAGTCTACTTTATCCAGTTTACAAGAAAATATTGGATTATTTAGCTAGTTTCTGTTGCCATTGCCTGTAGCATCATTTGGATCGCTCCGAGTTGCAGAACTTGACTGGGGAAATGAAGATCATATAAGGGCCGTTGAGCCGCCTTTTGACTATGTCATCGGTACTGATGTTGTAAGTTTACTCAGAATCTTTCGAAATGATTTGCCATAGTTGTCTGGTTAAGAAATGACTGACCTCACCTTATTTTGGTTTAAAGGTATACGCTGAACAGCTTCTGGAGCCTCTGTTGCAGACGATACTCGCGCTGTCTGGGCCAAAGACAACAGTTATGGTATGAACTATAATATGTGAGAGTGACTTAATATTATCAATGAACTACAAGATGATTTGGTTTGTTGGTTTCTAGTTGGGATACGAGATACGTTCGACGGTCGTTCATGACAAAATGCTTCAGATGTGGAAAGACAACTTCGAAGTCAAAACCATACCGCGATCCAAGGTACAAATAGAATCATTGATGATTAGAGTTTTTGTCAAGTTTCGTGAACTATTCCACCAATTATTCTTGAATGAAATATGCAGATGGATACTGAATACCAAGACCCGAGCATTCATCTGTACCTCATGTCACAGAAATCTTCTGCGGAGAGCTCTGGAAACGCGATCCAAGATGAAGCTGTTGCTGTTAACACTGCCGAAACAAAGTGTGAGAAGGAAGTTTCAATCACAGAATGCCTTGATTCACCAAATCTGTTGGAGGAGGAAGACGTTGCTACACATCGTCCTAAACTTAAAGAAGATAGTTTGTTGATGAGATTACGAGATGGAAAGATGAGTGAATGGGAGATGAGAAGGTATGGTAAAGTTGCTGCACAGCTTCTACGTGACGTTAAGATAGATGTTCAGGTGCGTATAAACACGAAATCTATGTGTCATTTACAATAAAACTGAAATGTTTATTAAGTTAAATTTGTTTGGTTTTGTATGTAGGTGAAGAAATGACTTTGCATAAGCCACCTTTCAGAGCCTTGTTCCCTAAGATCTCAATCATTTTTCGTTTTGGTATCATGGACAAATTTATACAATGAAACTCCCACACTTTCTTTCAGTTAATGCTTGTACTTCATGAACCGAGACAGAGACTTAAATCCTATAGAAATCCAGAAATATTCAATGTGAAAAGTGTAGGTATAATGGTAAAGTTCATTCTTGTACCAAATAACAACCAAAATATATAAAGAAACAGATCACATTCATAGCATCAAATCAAACTGGTTTCTTATTGATAACAACTTATTTAACTCAATGTAAAGAAACAGACCACGCTGAATATACTGAGTCGTTTCTCTTATTCGTTGAGACAGAAAGCATCTTTATTTGTATTCAAACTCAGGTGGAATGAACACAGTACTACTTCAAACTGCGTTACCGGTTGTTGTCCCGATGGTCTTGAGATCAAAGATCTCGATCCAGTAGCCATCAGGATCCTTGATGAAGGCTATATTCTTCATCTTTCCTGCCATGTTTACATGGGATATAAGATCAGAACACATTTCCTAAAAAAAGGAAAATTTCATATCTTTAATGGATTCAGCTGGTAATAGTGTAATACCATCGTTAGGTTTCTTGACAAACTCTACTCCCAATTGTTCAAATCTCTCGCATGCCTTGTGCACATCATCAACTGTAACCCCAATATGCCCTGTAGCAATAACAACAATTTACATTTGAGTTAAATCGGGTCTTCTCTTGTAACACAAGCCTCATTTTAACGCTTATTAACTAGTTCATATTAATGATACACAAGTAACACAACACAGCCTTTGTCCAATTACTTTTGAATGTAGAGAATAACAAGATAAAGACTTTACCAAATCCACGAGGCTCCGAGTTCCCATTATGATAGCCTTTAAACTCCGGATCACTCTCTGTACCCCAGTTGCTGAGAGAGGGATTCATATGTAAGGAACTTCCAATGCAAGAAAAGAGACTGAGAAAGAGAGAATGAAAGGGAAATAACATTTGTTTCTTACTGAGTCAGTTCAATTGTTGCAGGTCGACCAAAGGTCCAAACTGTTCTCTCTGTTGGATCCGCTGGAGCTGTTGAAGTATCCTGTACCATAGTAAATTTTGTCAAACCTAGCTTTTAGCTCTCCACTAAAACCAGAAAGGATAAAAGCACCCGAGATATATATATATATAAACTAACAAATTAAATTCACTTTTACAACTTGCTTTTAGGCATTTCAATCCATCAAATAGACTCCCTAATTGTTCGATTTTTTAAATGTGCTGAAAGGTCGATTCATGACTTTCTGGAGCATAACATTATGAAACTTGCAATTTCAAGCTTTGGTTTTTGCAAGATCCACTCTAGCTAGGTGAAGAGTTAAACTTAAAAAGAGTCACAGAACAAAGTTTACCTCATAGCCCAGGAAATACAAGCTGAATTTCATCTCAGAGAAATCTAGCCTCTTCAGCAGTCTGGAAAAAAAAAAAGAAAAAAAGGAAAATATAGAACTTGTAGAGTCCATAAGCCTAAAGAACAACTACAATCCTTTTGTTTCCGTGGGGACCTTAAGGTAAACGAAAGGAAAGAAACCATATGCTTTTGTAAGTTAAGAGAGAAGATCATTCAAGAAAACTTACGACATTCCCAGGACACGTGAGTAGAAGTCAAGACTAGCCTTAGGGTCCTTCACCCGAAACATCTGGAAGTTATAAAAGAAAAGAAAAAAAAGACAGAAAAGTGTCAGTTGCTGAAGAAAAGAAAAAATCCGTGACAGTTCTTTTCAATGGTAGTAATCATGGTTACATCCATAATTAACAGAGTGAAGATAGTATGCTAAGATCAACAACACAATGTCAAGCTTTGCAGAAGATTCAAAAACACTTCTTCACACACCTCAGACAAACATGTACCTATTTTTCATTCAGATAACTAACATTTACAGACACATGGATAAACAAGAGATGAAACGTGTATCCAAACACCTAATCAAAAAGATACAAACTTATTTCCATACGGATAAATGATCAACTAAATCACATAGTCAAAGCAGAGGAATCTTACAGTCTGCTGCATGATGTACCCTTTTGTAGCCTCATCACGAATCGTAGACAAGCCAGGATTGTTTGCTGGTGATTCCTTCGCATCCGACGCCATAGAGAACACACGAAGCTGATCAAATCTCTACCAAAAAAGAAAAAAAAACAGATTACTAAACAACACACACAGAGTCACATCCAAGTTTCCGACAAAGATTAAACCTTTGGCTTCAGGGTTCTGTTGCAAGGACAATTGGTGAAAGAAAAAGCGGTGGAACAAGGTTTAACGAAACGGGTTAGAGGCGAAACTCGAGATATAGCAGTTGCTATTGCGTACGAACCCATTACGTTTCGATAATCAACTCGTGCCACAGAAACTATTTTAGATAAAAATAAATATGGAAAAAAGGAGAGATTTTTTTTTACCGATGTACGATGAACTGACCGAGAAGCAGTGGCTGTGTTGTCTGTGACTGGAGGAGAGTGGTTTGGTAACAGAGACTCGGTCTGCTCAAATGCGGGATCAGTTGCAAAACGACGCCATCCTATGTTTGGGGAAAAAGGCCCAGTGGCCCAGCCTAATAGCAAATACACATTTACAAAAATCTTTGTTGAACCGATCTCGAATCCGACCATTGAGATTTTTTTTTTTTTAACTCATCTTCAATTTTAATTCACCAAATATTTGGATACAGACTCTTAACCACAAAAGAATTGAACTACTGATACAATGAGGTGGTCTAGTATTACAATTAGGGATGTTAATAATGGGTAAAAACCCATAGGATACCCTAAACCCTGTTGAAATTTTGAACCCAAAACACGTGTTTTAAGTTTTTAAAATTCGCAGGTTTTTTCTGAGCGGGTCTTATTTAATTAATTACCCTATCGGATTTACACTGTCGGGTTTCGGGTACCCTATGGGATTTTTTTTTTTTAAAGTTAAGTCAAACGACGACCTTGTTTCAAATAAGAAGCTGGGGTTCCAATAGGTGTGTCTCTTCTTAACGACACCGTTTATAGACAACTTATGTTTTGTATACGTTTCCAATTGTGGCCATGCGTTATTCTTTTCACTCCTTGGGCCCAATATAAATCCATCTTGAGCATTCACCAACTCTTTTAAATTACAAGAAGTTAACTAATGTATATGAATTTTGTAATGGAAGTTGTTGGAATGATAGTATATTCAGTAATCTTTTATAATACGGATGTTAATAGTAAACTATGAAGGAATTGGTAGAGTAAAACGAGCAGAAAATGAATGATATGAAAAATAGAATAATTAGTTATAAAAATTAGTGATGTTACTTTAGTATTTTGAGTTAATTAGTTATCATTGGACCTTGGAACCAGTTGCAAGTTCAATTCTTTTGAATTGTTGTTCGACGAATGGCTGATAATACAACCACAATTAAGTTTTTTTTACAAGAAGGTATGAATTATAAAGAACTTATTCGTAACTTTATACAGAATTTTTTTTTGTAAATTGAAAATTATTTAACTTATATAAAACATATTAAAAGCTAAATATTCAATACATACATAATTATTATAAATTTAGTTTAAAACCATAAATTTTTAATCAAAGGGTTTTTCGCGGGTACCCGTGGGTAACCCTAAAGTTCTACGAATTTTTCGCGGGTTACCCTAATGATACCAGGTTTTTTTCGGGATTTTTAGATTACGGTAATTTTTGGGCAGATTTAATTCGGGTTCGGGTCGGGTAGGGTTATTTTACCCACGACAACATCCCTAATCACAATGAATCACTAGCTTGGATCCAATGTTACCTAACCAACACCCCCATTGTATTTTTGGATCACTATGAGAATAAAATCACTCTAAGATTCAGAATGATTCATCTCTTACACTTCCTAAATTCGACCTCTAGATACAACAACGTCTACTTACTCATGAAGTATAAATCCTAGTACAAGATTACAATTTTGAGTAAGCTAATGGTCTCCAAAAGATTGGCATTACGTTCGTGTTCCAAAAGCAACTTCGCCGAAGGCGCATTCTCGAGCTGGACTTAAACCCACAGTGTTCAAACGTTCGATCCTCAGCCTAAAACCGGTCACAAGAACCGGAATGAAAAGCGGGTCTCAGCAGCAGACTCAGACATATTTCAACATATTCAAGTTTACAGATGCGCGGGCCTCATACCACCGGTTAGAAATGAATTTTTCTGTTCCGGCTCTGGGATGTAGAGCCTCTGACACATACCGCAACTTAATGAGCTCCTCCGGTTGACTACTCCATCGGCACTAATCTCGATACATGTTGTCCCCGAGAACCGGAGGACAAGCCTCTGTCCATGGTCCGACAAATCTCTCCGCCTTTTGTCTCACCGCCATATGAGGACGAAGATCCATGGTGGAGGAGTCGTCTCAGTCCGTCATGCGCCGTCGCTGAACCAGATTCGCCGGAGATCTGAGAAAGGGGAAAAACTAGATCTGGTTCCTCTGTTGACCCTAAAAGCCGACCCTCTCCTCGACCGCCTTCCTATGATCCTCGCCGCTACTCCAAATCACGCCCGGATCTTAACCCCGAAGTTACTCGAGCCGAGCTTTTCAGGTAGACCTCGCCGGACCAGAATAGCATGCATATCAGACCAGGTCAGAGTGGTAGGGGAGAAAGCAAAGAAAAAACAAGAGAGAGTGAAGGAGGGGCGCCTCCGGCACCGGAAAAGACGGCCGCCGGAGCTTGGATTTCTTCTGGTTTTAGAGAGAGGCTAGAGTGTTTCTGATTTTAGAGAGAGAGTCGTATGCATCAAGTTTTAACAAGTTTCTATTATATTAACACCATCTCCTTTTTTTGGGGTTAAGTCTGTTATTACATCTCTAAAAAGTCCAATATCATGTCAAAAGGCCCAAAACCTATGTGTTTAAAGTTAGCATCTTCAATCTGGATTTTGGTACGGTTTTGAGTTTTTTTCTTCTTCGATATTTCGATTTATGAAAATTAGTTAATATATAGGAACCATATCTAATTTGGTTTGGTTCGGTTTATATACCATCGGTTTTTGATTTATTCAGTTTTATACCAAAAACCATAAATATATTTATTTTTATAACAAATTTTAGATTATATGAGTAGAACAGATTTATTAAAACATAAAAATATATATATTCCTTAGTCTAACTTTTAAACATAATATTTTCTATTTTATTTAAATATTAAAATAAGATTAAAAGGATAATAATATCATAATATTATTATATAATTATATTTTAACACAAAGAGTTACTAATAAATTTGGTCTCGAGTTTTATAATGACATCTAAAGCATGATTCAATTTTCGTCTGTCCAACTTTATTTTTAACAAGAATCGAATTCATGACCAATAGATTTATGTTTGACCTCAACTCAACCTAAAAAATAAGAAAAAAAGTTAGAAAACCCTTACCTCTACGATACTAGTACTTGGTTTCTATGTATATTATTGTTACGAGAACATTGTTTGTGTTTTTGGAAGTTGTAACAAAACTAGTTTACATCATATATGTTTGTGCAAATCTCGTTTAACTTCTGTGGTCTTCATTAGCTATTTTATTTTATGTCTTGTTAGACCGCTTGTAGAAGATGATAACATGTTCTCGGTTTATCTCACAATTTGTCTAAAGTGTGCTCAAAATCATCTTTTAATGTTTTCTTCATAGGAAAACGATAAAATAATTGAAAAGGAAGACTGACTCATACGTTGTCATTATGTTTTCTTGATAGTAAGGGCTGTAATTTTTCTTGATAAAAATTAACTCATACGTTGTCATTACGTTTTTCATTTCAACACTACGGTGTAGTAACGTTAGATAAATAAAGTGGGAACTTTAATCTATATATATTTTACCATCAAAAAACTTTGACCTATATATAACTTGCGTATTCTAATCATAATCCAACCAATATTCTAATAATCGGATTATATTAATCCAGAATTCTAAATCTGCCCCGGCGTTTCCAGACTTTAAATGTTAACTTTGACATATTTTTAATTAGCGGTATGAATAATATGATCAAATTGTTTTGCCAGCATCTGAAAGTTGAAAAATATCTCCCACATATTTCTATATTAGTAAATAACAGTGACGATATCATCAGAAAGTTGACTTTTCACATTTGGACAGCGAACTTTTGTCTTTTCTCAGACCTCAACAGGCCTCAACACAGGGAACAGCGGGAAGATTGGTTTATAGTTTATACAAGTACCTGGATATGGTGTACGGCAACTATGGTGGAGGACATTTTACATGCACATATATTATCTACACGTATAGCAGCTCGTTGTCATCTTCTAGTACTTATATAGTTATATATTGGTTATGAATTAGTAAAATATAGGAACGTCTACCTATCAATTCGCCATAGTCGATTTGATCCTTTATATATAAAATGAAATCCTATTTTATTTAAGTTTCAAAAAAAAAGAGTAGGAATTGTTTATTCAAAAAAAAGTTTTAACTCTATGTAAGGACTTAGAAATTAAATAACGTCACATATTTGTGGGTTTAGTCTTGTTTTTTCCTCCAAACAAACTACATGTGTTTTGTTGTTGTTAATGAAGTAAAACCTCTTGTTATTGTAACCAACAAAGTTGAGTTTGAAAGAAAGTACGTTTTTTTTTTTGACAAACAAAATTAATGAAAGTACGTTGTGTTAAAAAAAAAGAAAGTAAACTACATCCACCCCTGAATGTCGTCGCCTGGATTCTCCCGTCGAAAGTCGCTTTGAAAGTCGTACATAAACTTTTACGCCGTTGGTGGTAGTTAGCCGTGATTGGTTTAATATGCATCAAGTGTCACTTATTCTACGTATAAGTTTAATAATGGTGGGATGTGAAACTGCTAATTCCGATCAAAATATATTACATGGTATGGTTGTGCATTTGGCCTTATAATCACACGTCATCTGATATATATATATATATATATATATATATATATATATATATATATATGATTATCAAGTTTTGAAGTGTTACAATAAGTGATCGTATTGAAACTTGAAAGTTAAGAGACAACTAATATGCAGCTAAGGCCACGATTAAATTCGACCGTCCTAGTGACAGCAATAATATTACTCAATAATTCATATCCTTAATAACATACGATATAGACACTTACGTTGACACCCTTCAAATTATTAGTCTGACTGCATAAATATAGAGAATTACAATGACAGCACTTTATTATAATGATTAGAAATGTAGATTTAAACGAGTAGCGTGATGCCAATGTGCTTGTTCCCGTTCCGATAAAAGAAGGCGAGTTTTATATTGAATGCAAGACTGCAACAAAGTAATCACTATTACGCCTTGTGAATTTTAAGATTTGAGTTCAAGCGTATTAAAGTGTTAGGGCAGCTCCATTACAACCGGTGAAAGGTTCTAAAACAAAAAAAAAATGTTATCATAATAATTTAATTATGTATTAATTTTACAAAACCAATTGAAACACTAGTGCAATGGCATCTGTCATTTTAAGTTTGCAACCGATTCTTAAAAACTTGGCAATAAGAACTTTTCAATGTTCTCTCACTAAGAATCCATTGAAGAGCTTGTCGATGGAGTTGCTCTTAGTATTCGAAAACTGTGAGAACCGAAAACAAAACTGATAGAGTAAGTTCCATGAACTAACAAAAATCTCATATATAATCCGATAAGCTTCGTGGTTTTAGTTTTAAACATTCAACATTTACTCATGGATGGTCTACTGATGAAAAACCGTAGGGAGAGTAACTAAGCCACTCCGAGTTTAACTCCGACCTCTTTATTCACGAACCTAACGATCCTAAATCACATATGTTAATAATTGAAAGTCTGGAAGTTTTGATAGTTAATATATTAACCTTACGATCCTAAATCACATATGTTAATAATTAAAAGTCTGGAAGTTTTGATAGTTAATATATTATATTCTATCTAGACATGTTAAAAGTATTCCACACATAGAGTGAATCATGAACCATCATAGAAGGGTTAAGTTGTCATTTGAGAGAGGCAACCTTTCGGATAAGCGAGGGGACTAGGCAATAGATTCCTCCAAATAATACCTTAAAATTGTTGTTGTAAAAATAAAAATAAAGTACTAATAAACTGTTAGTTAGCCGTTGAGAATCTCCAAAGAATGCAGTTTTCAAATATGAATCCTATATAAACCCTCGTGTAATCTCCAAACATCAATAAACACAAACTTGAATCAAATATCAACTTGTAAAGGAACCTAGACCAATGGGGGATTCTACTGGAGAGCCGGGAAGCTCCATGCATGGAGTCACCGGTAGAGAACAAACTTTTGCTTTCTCGGTGGGGGATTCTACTGGAGAGCCGGGAAGCTCCATGCATGGAGTCACCGGTAGAGAACAAACTTTTGCTTTCTCGGTGGCTTCGCCGATTGTCCCAACCGACAAGACGGCAAAGTTCGACCTGCCGGTGGACTCGGAGCATAAGGCAACGGTTTTCAAGCTCTTCTCCTTCGCCAAGCCTCACATGAGAACGTTCCATCTCTCGTGGATCTCTTTCTCCACATGTTTTGTCTCGACATTCGCAGCTGCACCACTTGTCCCAATCATCCGGGAGAATCTCAACCTCACCAAACAAGACATAGGAAATGCCGGAGTTGCCTCGGTCTCGGGAAGTATCTTCTCTAGGCTGGTGATGGGAGCCGTGTGTGATCTTTTGGGACCACGTTACGGCTGTGCCTTCCTTGTGATGCTTTCCGCGCCAACGGTGTTCTCGATGAGCTTCGTGCATGATGCCGGAGGCTTTATAACTGTGAGGTTCATGATTGGTTTCTGCCTTGCGACGTTTGTGTCTTGTCAATACTGGATGAGCACTATGTTCAATAGTCAGATCATCGGTCTGGTGAACGGAACTGCCGCCGGATGGGGAAACATGGGTGGAGGTGTAACGCAGTTGCTCATGCCGCTTGTGTATGAGATCATAAGGCGTTGTGGTGCGACAGCGTTCACGGCCTGGAGGATCGCCTTCTTCGTCCCTGGTTGGTTGCACATCATCATGGGAGTCTTGGTGCTCAATCTAGGTCAAGATCTCCCGGATGGCAACCGAAGTGCCTTGGAGAAAAAGGGAGAAGTTGCCAAAGATAAATTTGGAAAGGTAACTATATACATATGTGAACATGTCATCGTAGCGAGCTAGATGATTAAAGTCTTTTAACTCTTAGTTTTGTATAAATTGTGTAGATTATGTGGTATGCCGTCACAAACTACAGGACTTGGATCTTCGTTCTTCTTTATGGATACTCCATGGGAGTTGAGTTGAGCACTGACAATGTTATCGCGGAGTACTTTTTTGACAGGTTTTGCTTTTGATTAGAAACAGAATAAAATATTGTTTTGTATAGTACGTTTGCATGACCTAAGAGTAAATATGGTTTGTTCAGGTTTCACTTGAAGCTTCACACAGCCGGGATCATAGCAGCATGTTTCGGTATGGCCAATTTCTTTGCTCGTCCAGCAGGAGGCTATGCATCTGACCTTGCAGCCAGGTACTTCGGTATGAGAGGGCGGTTGTGGGCGTTGTGGATCATTCAAACGGCCGGTGGTCTCTTCTGTGTGTGGCTTGGTCGTGCAAACACCCTCGTCACTGCTGTTGTAGCTATGATCCTCTTCTCTTTAGGAGCACAAGCAGCTTGCGGAGCCACCTTCGCCATTGTTCCCTTTGTTTCCCGGCGAGCCCTTGGAATCATCTCTGGTCTAACCGGGGCTGGGGGAAACTTTGGGTCGGGGCTCACGCAGCTCATCTTCTTCTCGACCTCAAAGTTCACAACCGAACAAGGGATAACATGGATGGGAGTGATGATATGTGCTTGCACGTTGCCTGTGATGTTAATCCACTTCCCTCAATGGGGAAGCATGTTCTTGCCTCCCTCTAAAGATCCAGTCAAAGGTACGGAGGAGCACTACTATGCGTCAGAGTGGAATGAGCAGGAGAGGGAGAAGAACATGCATCAAGGAAGCCTCCGGTTTGCTGAGAACGCCAAGTCTGAAGGCGGCCGCCGTGTCCGTTCTGGTGCTACGCCGCCTGGTAACACACCCAACAACAATGTCTGATCATACCAAGAATGTCAATAAAATGAATAATTTCACTTATGTGAAATGGAAACAGACAGTGAGAAAATAAAAAACCTATTTCCTGTATTTATATGCTTTTATTGCGTTTTGCCTTTTGTTCCTATATCTTTGTATGTTTGTGGCTATATGTAAACGCTTTGGATAATTGCTCGTACGTGTTGGGAAATTTACTAAAACTCTATAACTAGAGTTTTAATAATATACGTAAATGTTAATGACATTAGTGTCCGGATCACGAAACGCAACGCTCAAATAAACATAAATAAATAAATATATATATATATATATATATATATATATATATATATATATATATATATATTGATGCTTCTTTGTCCCATGAAGAAGACGACTATATTTGTTTAAGATCTACTAAGTATAAACATTTGAGGCAATTCTAGTTATCATTATGCATAGAACATCACACGTCATACCATAACGTTTCGTCTGATACTTCTACTATATTTAAAACATTTACGTTTTCATAAAAGTCATGTAGTGTCTATATTTGTTTAAGATATACTACTAAGTATAAACATTTGAGGCAATTCTAGTTATCATTATGCATAGAACATCACACGTCATACCATAACGTTTCGTCTGATACTTCTACTATATTTAAAACATTTACGTTTTCATAAAAGTCATGTAGTGTCTTTTTCAGATAAAAAATCAGCTTTAAACATTTTCTTGTGCAAAATAGTTGTGTTTTCATACGTATTATGTTGTAACAAAGTTAAAAATGTCAGAGATAATAATTATAAGAAAAATTAAGACAGTAGAGTAGTTACGTACAATAAAGGCAGGCACATATCTTCGTTTTTTTTTCAGGCGCATATCTTATTCTTATAATTAAGATTTTCACAAACGATTATTTGTTTGCATTAAATTGAAGAGCGAAAAGAAATTAAACTTATGATTTTCATTTGATTCATGAAGGAATGTACACAAGGGCGTTTTAAATACTAAGAGCATTAAGACCAACATTATCGAAACATTATCGAGGTCCAAAGCAGCGTCCTTAGTTTTTTTGGGCTCAAAATAAATCAAAAAGGCTGAAAATATTTTGGAACGGGTCTTAATTAAGGTCCTTTTTACTCGCCCTTCGCTGCCACCTGTCGGCTTGTGATGAAGCGTCAAGTCGTAGGGCAAACTCGACTTTCGCTTCCCAAATCGATTCACCGCTCTCGATTCTCTCTCGACAGCGAAGTATTTGGCGATAGGTTCACCGACGATTTCATCCCGAATCTCCTGAATCTCTCCGAATCCACTACAAGAAAACAGGCTTATTCGAGGGCCAAAATCGTCGGTATGTCGCCGAATAACCGTATTCGACGACATACCGAGAAAATTTTCCTCGAAAAACTCCTCGAATTTCAGTATCCGCCGGAATTTCCTCGAATTTTCTCGACGGAATTCGAGGAAACAAAATTCGAGGAAAATTTGAGGACCACCGCTCGATTCTCTCTCGACAGCGAAGTATTTGGCGATAGGTTCACCGACGATTTCATCCCGAATCTCCTGAATCTCTCCGAATCTCCCGAATCCACTACAAGAAAACAGGCTTATTCGAGGGCCAAAATCGTCGGTATGTCGCCGAATAACCGTATTCGACGACATACCGAGAAAATAAAAACCTATTTCCTGTATTTATATGCTTTTATTGCGTTTTGCCTTTTGTTCCTATATCTTTGTATGTTTGTGGCTATATGTAAACGCTTTGGATAATTGCTCGTACGTGTTGGGAAATTTACTAAAACTCTATAACTAGAGTTTTAATAATATACGTAAATGTTAATGACATTAGTGTCCGGATCACGAAACGCAACGCTCAAATAAACATAAATAAATAAATATATATATATATATATATATATATATATATATATATATATATATATATATATTGATGCTTCTTTGTCCCATGAAGAAGACGACTATATTTGTTTAAGATCTACTAAGTATAAACATTTGAGGCAATTCTAGTTATCATTATGCATAGAACATCACACGTCATACCATAACGTTTCGTCTGATACTTCTACTATATTTAAAACATTTACGTTTTCATAAAAGTCATGTAGTGTCTATATTTGTTTAAGATATACTACTAAGTATAAACATTTGAGGCAATTCTAGTTATCATTATGCATAGAACATCACACGTCATACCATAACGTTTCGTCTGATACTTCTACTATATTTAAAACATTTACGTTTTCATAAAAGTCATGTAGTGTCTTTTTCAGATAAAAAATCAGCTTTAAACATTTTCTTGTGCAAAATAGTTGTGTTTTCATACGTATTATGTTGTAACAAAGTTAAAAATGTCAGAGATAATAATTATAAGAAAAAATTAAGACAGTAGAGTAGTTACGTACAATAAAGGCAGGCACATATCTTCGTTTTTTTTTCAGGCGCATATCTTATTCTTATAATTAAGATTTTCACAAACGATTATTTGTTTGCATTAAATTGAAGAGCGAAAAGAAATTAAACTTATGATTTTCATTTGATTCATGAAGGAATGTACACAAGGGCGTTTTAAATACTAAGAGCATTAAGACCAACATTATCGAAACATTATCGAGGTCCAAAGCAGCGTCCTTAGTTTTTTTGGGCTCAAAAATAAATCAAAAAGGCTGAAAATATTTTGGAACGGGTCTTAATTAAGGTCCTTTTTTACTCGTCCTTCGTTGCCACCTGTCGGCTTGTGATGAAGCGTCGAAGTCGTGTAGGGCAAACTCGACTTTCGCTTCCCAAATCGAATTCACCGTCTCTCGATTCTCTCTCGACAGCGAAGTATTTGGCGATAGGTTCACCGACGATTTCATCCCGAATCTCTCCTGAATCTCTCCCGAATCCACTACAAGAAAACAGGCTTATTCTGAGGGCCAAAATCGTCGGTATGTCGCCGAATAACCGTATTCGACGACATACCGAGAAAATTTTCCTCGAAAAACTCCTCGAATTTCAGTATCCGTCGAATTTCCTCGAATTTTCGGAATTCGAGGAAACAAAATTCGAGAAAATTTGAGGACCACTGTTCCTCGAAAAGTCGTCGGAAAATACCGAGAAGCCCCTGGAGAATTCGACGACGCGTCGCCGAATTTTCCGAGGACAACTGTCGTCGGAATTCTCCGAGGGACAATGTCCTCGAAAATTCGAGGACATTTGTCCGTCGGAAAATTCGACGACTGCCGGAATTTTCCGACGATAAATGTCCTCGGAAAATTCCGAGGGACACAGGTCGTCGGAATTTTCCGAGGACAACTGTCGTCGGAATTCTCCGAGGGACAATGTCCTCGGAATATCCCAAATTTTTTTTTTTTTTTAAATTATTTTTTTTTTTAAAAAAATTAATTTTTTGAAATTAAAATTCGAAAATATAAAATAAAAATTAAAATATAAAAACATATTATATAAAATTCAAAGTAGTACAAATAAAAATAAAACATTGTGAGTTTTTGAAAAAAAAACTACGGGTTTTGGGTGTTCGGTCCGCATGCTCGGGAACACCTCGCTCGGTGCAACCTCCTCATCATCTCCATCATTTGCTCGTTCAGCTTCCTCAGTGCCTCAAAGCTCGCTGTTGAGTCGCCATCCGGTCTCCAATGCAGATATGCGATCATCCTTGTCCTGCAACTGACCCATAAGTGCTTCTGGATCAACAAAGGGCGGTGGTGCAGCAGAAGACGGAACTGACCGGGACCGACGACCCAAATCTCCTGAATCTCTCCCGAATCGATCTCTCCCAAATCCCTCACGAGTCTCTCCCGAGTCTGTCTCCAACCTCATTCTCCGCCGATTTCAATCTAAAAGGTATGTGTTCCTCTTCCGTTTTGAAATCCGTAGGATGTCGTTATCGATCTAGTTCCTCCGCATGTTGGTTTCGTAGATTCTTTGTTGTGATGATATGTTTGGTAGATTAAATTCAGTTTCTCGATCTAGTTCCTCCGCATGTTGGTTTCGTAGATTCTTTGTTGTGATGATATGTTTGGTAGATTAAATTAAGTTAGATTCTGCATTGTGATGATGTTTTTGAAGTTGATTTTAGTTTACTTGATAAGTTATTGATGACGATGATCATTGATGGTTTCGTTGATAGCTTTGTACTTGATATGGTTTCTGTAATTTTTTGTTAGGAAACTTGATTGGTTTTAGATTTGTATTGAAGTCAATAAAAAGTATTGCCTCGTAGCCTCGAATGCTTCTTGGTTTTGATTTTTTTGAACAAAAGTTGATAGCTTTTAGTTCTGTATTGAAGTAACTAAAACTTATTGCCTAGTCTTCTAGCTTCTGATCACACTGTAAACGTTTTGAAGGAAACCTGATAGCTTCTAAGAACATTATTGATGTAAATTAAAAAAAATTGTGATAAGACTGTAAATGTTTTGAACGAGATTGCCATGTTTGTAGTTTTGTTTTGAAGTAACTTAATAAAATTGTGTACTTTGCTTGTATTGTAGTTCCCTTTGAAATTAAATCTCCTTTAAATTTAATGAAATTTTAAACTAGAGCTGATAGCTTTGTAGTTGTAGTTTAGTAATAACTTCTGATTAGACATAGGTAGATAATGGTTAGGTGGTTATGGAGTTATTACTTGTTAAAATTTCTCCTATTAAATTCCATAGAAAACCCTTCAGCTTTATTATCTCCAAATCGTCTTTCTCTTCTCTTTGCGAACAAGAAAACGTTCCCATTCTCTAATATCTTTTCTGTCCTTCCTATGGATCCAAGGAATCCATATAGCCAGAATTCTGGTTATGTAGGACTTCTTAACAACGTACAAAATAATAATGTTCAGGAAAACTTTCCTTATGAAAGTTTCCTTCCAGTGTCAACATTGGAGCCTCAGAAATCCCTCCTTTCAGTTTCAAACTATCCGAGGCTCCATCCCAACCTGAGGACACACCAGTGGAGCGTATGGTGAGAAGGAAATGGATCCCGGGTGATGACGAGGTTCTGATTAGTGCCTGGATAAACACATCAAAGGATGCTGTTGTCGGAAATGAATAGAAGCTAGGGACCTTCTGGAAACGCGTAGATGAATACTTTGCAGCAACTCTTCATGAGAACATAGAGCATGTCCATTGTAAGCAGAGGTGGCACAGAATCAATGATCAGACGAACAAGTTCTGTGCCGCATACGGGCTAAATTTGGTCATCTTCCAAATGACATATAATTTATAAGTTGTTATGAATTGAATAAATTGTGTGTTTCTTTTTATTTATGGTGTTTGTAATTTTTTTTTTAAGTTTTGCAACTTTGTAATTTTATTATGTTTTCAATTGTAATGTTATATGTTTTATTAAAAACTTATCTTTAATATATCATTACCTAATAAAATCAAAATACTATTAAAAGAGAAGTCATGACTCTTTTATTGTGTAATATTTTAAAATGGACCCATCATTAAAAACCCATAACTTTAGATATATGTATTATTTATTCAACTATACATTTTATTTTAAGTTAATAGAAAAAACTTAATGAATTAAAACAAGTAACTTTCCAATATTTTAGAGATTTCATAAATAAGAGTAACAATATATTTAATCTTTAAACTACTTTGATATTTTTCATTTAAAATTTATACATAAATATATATATATATATATTAAAATTTTCGAAAATATGATTAAAATTATTTTAACAAAAACTTAATTTTCAAAAATTATATGTAAATAGTTTCACTAATTTCGTGATTAGTTTTGAAATATATTATACACTAATATATTCACTCATCATTTATAAAATGAAAAATAAATATTATATCCTATTTTTATTATTTTAAAAATAAAATGTATAGCTGAATAAATAATGCACATATTTAAAGTTATGACTTTTTAAGGGAAGGTCCATTTTAAAACAAATATTATATGCTATTTTTATTATTAAAAGAAAATTATTATGTTGATCTAAATATTTTAACATTATATTAATTAAACATTTATGTAAATATTTTCACTAATTTTGTAATTAGCAATGAAATATTATTATGCTTTAATATATATACAGTTATTTTTTATAAAATATAAATAAAAATTATGTCATATTTTTATCTATCTTATCATCATAATCAAACACGGTAAAATAAAATTATTATTTTGAGCTACATATGATAAAATTATATTATATTTAGAGATTATAAATTTTATTTTCATACATATAAAATATTTATGTTAAAAAATATAATATGATCACAGACTACAATACATATATAAAAATTTACATATCTTATATTTTTGTATATATAATAATATATTATGTAAAATTAATAAACATAAAAGTATTACTAAAATGAAATCCAGTTTTAAAGGACGGGTAAAAATCATAAATTAAATACAAAATAATTTTTATGCACATATTAATTTTCTTAATAACTAAATGCAAATACAATAAGATAAATATATAATAAGAAAAAACAAATACATGTGATAATTTTAAATAATTGGTTATTTACAACATGTAACTATAATTATTATATTTTTAATAATTATATTAACATTTAAACATATGACTAAAATTAAAAATATATACCATTAATCATCTAAAATAATTATATATACATATAAAATTAAAAATAACACCCGCGCGGTTGCGCGGGTCGAAATCTAATAAACACTTAATTTACTAAGAAACAACAAAAGTCCTACCAATAATCTATACATTTGTGATTGTCCTTAATTTTGTCCTTAACATAAAAAACTAATATAATAACATAAGGACTCAATAATATGGACAACCAATAATGTTGCTCTATTTAGATTGGTTCTTAGGCGGTGGGTCCCATGTGGGATCCACTTTTTTTTTAAACCTTCATCTCTCTCCTCTTACACAAGAGTTGTCTCTTGCACTATTCGTGGACCCCACTGACACGTGACGGCCCCCGATTGGTTTATTTATTTTTTTTTTTTTATTTATTTTTTAAATCGGATAAAAAAATTAAAAAAAATTTAAGAGTCCTTTTTTGCATCCTTGCGATGCGGATGCTCTAAGTATATAGATTTGAAACTATACAAGTATAAACGGTGGACTTAAATCAATAAATTAGAACCTCACAAGAGTTCTCAAACAAAATATTATAATTTAATTAATCATAAAAATAAAATACTATAATTTAATTATGTAAATAAATTATAATTAGAGAAATTAATTATTCAATGAATGACAATTGTCATTAGACGACCTCTGATAAGAGATTTAAGGAAGAGTTCTTAACTTTAAAAATAAATAAAAAATAAATAAATTAGAGAGAGAATAGAGTGGAGTTCTTAGTAAAGGTTTAAGAACCTGTTGAGGACAAAGTAAAACATATGTCTTTCCAATGTTGTTTCATTGGTTTCGTGAAACTAAACATTAATAAGATGATTATGATAGTAATATTTTTTTTCTTTAAGAAATTTGAGGGGTTGAAACCGTTGGAGCTGCTCTTAGTTTTCTCATGAAGTTCTCCAAAATTTACTAAGAAACAACAAAAGTCCTACCAATAATCTATACATTTGTGATTGTCCTTAATTTTGTCCTTAACATAAAAACTAATATAATAACATAAGGACTCAATAATATGGACAACCAATAATGTTGCTTCTATTTAGATTGGTTCTAGGCGGTGGGTCCCATGTGGGATCCACTTTTTTAAACCTTCATCTCTCCTCTTACACAAGAGTTGTTCTCAGACTATTCGTGGACCCCACTGACACGTGACGGCCCCCGATTGGTTTATTTATTTTTTTTTTTTTATTTATTTTTTAAATCGGATAAAAAAATTAAAAAAAATTTAAGAGTCCTTTTTTGCATCCTTGCGATGCGGATGCTCTAAGTATATAGATTTGAAACTATACAAGTATAAACGGTGGACTTAAATCAATAAATTAGAACCTCACAAGAGTTCTCAAACAAAATATTATAATTTAATTAATCATAAAAATAAAATACTATAATTTAATTATGTAAATAAATTATAATTAGAGAAATTAATTATTCAATGAATGACAATTGTCATTAGACGACCTCTGATAAGAGATTTAAGGAAGAGTTCTTAACTTTAAAAATAAATAAAAAAATAAATAAATTAGGAGAGAGAATAGAGTGGAGTTCTTAGTAAAAGGTTTAAGAACCTGTTGAGGACAAAGTAAAACATATGTCTTTCCAATGTTGTTTCATTGGTTTCGTGAAACTAAACATTAATAAGATGATTATGATAGTAATATTTTTTTTTTCTTTAAGAAATTTGGAGGGGTTGAAACCGTTGGAGCTGCTCTTAGTTTTCTCATGAAGTTCTCCAAAATTTTCTTCTAAGACCAACTCTAACTATAGGTTTTGATGGGTTTCAAATCAATTAAAAATCAAAAATATTTAAAAGCAAAAGATGTATCAGAAAATTTTTTGCAGGAGTCATTTAAATAAACCATTTTTAAACTTTTAAGTATATATGCCTATTTTTAATTGAACCATCTTTTTATAGAATACAAAAATTAAATAAAAACTAAATCATTTTGTTAAAAATTTTATCCCTAAGAAACTAATTGGCTATTTACACCATTCGAGGTGTTCTAACAATTCTCTCTCATTTTCTCTCTTATTTTTTTTTTTTAAATAAACCATTTTAAACTTTTAAGTATATATGCCTATTTTAATTGAACCATCTTTTATAGAATACAAAAATTAAATAAAAACTAAATCATTTTGTTAAAAATTTTATCCCTAAGAAACTAATTGGCTATTTACACCATTCGAGGTGTTCTAACAATTCTCTCATTTTCTCTCTTATTTTTTTATTTATTTTTAAATCGGATAAAAAATTAAAAAATTTAAGAGTCCTTTTGCATCCTTGCGATGCGGATGCTCTAAGTATATAGATTTGAAACTATACAAGTATAAACGGTGGACTTAAATCAATAAATTAACCTCACAAGAGTTCTCAAACAAAATATTATAATTTAATTATGTAAATAAATTATAATTAGAGAAATTAATTATTCAATGAATGACAATTGTCATTAGGCGACCTCGATAAGAGATTTAAGGAAGAGTTCTTAACTTTAAAAATAAATAAATTAGAGAGAGAATAGAGTGGAGTTCTTAGTAAAAGGTTTAAGAACCTGTTGAGGACAAAGTAAAACATATGTCTTTCCAATGTTGTTTCATTGGTTTCGTGAAACTAAACATTAATAAGATGATTATGATAGTAATATTTTTTTTCTTTAAGAAATTTGAGGGGTTGAAACCGTTGGAGCTGCTCTTAGTTTTCTCATGAAGTTCTCCAAAATTTTCTTCTAAGACCAACTCTAACTATAGGTTTTGATGGGTTTCAAATCAATTAAAAATCAAAAATATTTAAAAGCAAAAGATGTATCAGAAAATTTTTTGCAGGAGTCATTTAAATAAACCATTTTTAAACTTTTAAGTATATATGCCTATTTTTAATTGAACCATCTTTTTATAGAATACAAAAATTAAATAAAAACTAAATCATTTTGTTAAAAATTTTATCCCTAAGAAACTAATTGGCTATTTACACCATTCGAGGTGTTCTAACAATTCTCTCTCATTTTCTCTCTTATTTTTTTTTATTTCTCTATTATTGAATTCTATAAGAGGTTTTCACTGAAGTTGATCTTAGAACAAGCATAAGCTTGGTCGTGCTAATTCCAAAGAGCCACTAATGCGAACGGTTTAGAAGGTCCTGCTTTTTGTACTTGGGTATCTAGATTGGAACTTTAGAGCATGTTTAACGGGAGGGGAGGAGGGTTAGGATGGGGTTCTTAGGGTATGATTATCGGCAGGACTTATAAAAGTCTTTAAATTTTTTTTTCCTGTTTTTTTTTTAAATGAACCAATCGCGCGTCGCCACGTGTCGTGGAACCCGCAAACAGTACAAAAAATATGTGTGGGACGTTTCTTAATTAGGGACACTTGGCACAGTTTTTTAGTAAAAGGTGGTGGGGCACACGCCTAAGAACTCTTCCCCTCCACCACCGATATTCATGCCCTTAGAGCAGCCTCAACGCAAGTCTTTAGAGGGTTTTTAGGGGTGGGGGACCCACTATTTTGCAGAAACCAAGGAGAAAAGTCGCCACAGAGGAGACGTTTGTTGGGTGTATCTTATCTTGTTTCTTTGGCTCACGACCGTGGCGTATGATTGATCTGTCTTTTTTTTTAAAAAAAAAAATTAAATAAAACAGAAAAAAAAAGATTCCATGTGGGTTTTTGGGTTGAGGCTGCTCTTAGGTTCTTAGTTTTTTTAGTTAAAAGTTAAGAGACAGTTTCTTATATTCCGTTAAGAACCTCTTCCTAAAAATTCTCCGTTAAACATGCTCTTAACTAGGGGTGGGACGGATCCGGATATCCGGGATATTCGGGATACCCGGATCCGGATCCGATCCGCCGGATCCGTGATTTTAGGATCGGATCGGATCCGTGTCTTCCGGATATCGGATACGGATACCGTCTAGATATCATGATATCCGCGGTATCCGGATTCGGATCCGGATCCGTCAAAATAATTAAAAAAAAATAAAAATATTTTTTAAAATACAAAAAAACCTATTAATATTACATAAATTAAATATTTTTACAAAATTTATAAATATATTTATGCATATAATGTTATTAAAATTAAAATATAATATTATAAGACCAATTTTATGTATAAATATTAACAAATGAACTATAATTATTAATAATATTTTAAATTTATTATATTTAAAAACAACGGATCCGGATCCGGATATCCGGACCTAAAAATCCAGATATCCGGATTCGGATCCGGATTCGGCGGATCCGATATTTTACTATCCGGATTCGGATCCGGGCGCCCCGGATATCCTATTTTCGGAGCGGATCCGGATCGGATCTCGGATCGGATCCGGATCTCGGATAATAATTCCAACCCTACTCTTAACATACTAAAGATCTGGTTGATTTGGGGTTTTGGGACTTGTCCCTAGTTGACAGATCTAACATACATTAATGATAGCGCTGTTCTTTTTAGAAACGCTGTGGCAGCATCAGAGTTTTAAAAATTGTAAAGGAAATGCCAAATTTTTACGGTATTGTCATTTAGTAAGAGTTGTTGCAACTGACGCTGATGCTCTTTTTTCCACTTTAATAGCCGCCGTAAAAAACAGCGATTTCGTTACTGATGCCGGCGGCAATTGTTCCGTATATGAGTTGAGTCACTAGGTTTTCAGATGAGCTGTTTTTAATAAGTTGCTGACGTGGCCTTTGATATTTTTTGATCGCCATTGTCGTCGTCGCGTCTAAGAAACGAACAGAGCTGATGTAACGTGTGAATCGGGAATGAGACGTGTTACTAGCTAGCCTCGTGATTTATGAGCTTCGGATCTTATCATATGATGTGACATGATTGGAGTCAAGTTGTACGTGAGGTCATTAGTCCATCCACATCAATAATCTTATTATGAATTTTCACTAAATATTATTTAAATAACAAAAATTCAACATAAATCTTTCAGTTTTAATTTTTTTTTTATGATAGTAGTTAGGTAAATGGCATGTTAGTCTTTAGGGGGTGCTATGCCTAGAAAATTTGAACCTAAATCTGTAGAATGCAGTTGATATTATGACTCCACGAGTTCATTAATTTTGAATCGTGTTTTGAGAAAAATACCGAATTGTTTACAGGAAATCTGTAAATCATGGATTGACTTGAAATCATGGACTCATACTTTTGCAAAAATAACGAATTGTTAAATAAGGTTTTTCTTATAAAAATTTGTTAAACTAATTTGTTTTAAAAAAAGTTTTTTTTTCTTGCGATAAATGGTGTAATGCATTTTTAAAGGAAAAAATGTTGAGCTACGTTTTGTTGACGCATTGGTTGAGAGTTAGAGGCACGTTATTTATTAATTTACATACGTGGTGTCGTTTTAACTCTATAATGAATTGAACAATAAGGTTTGCCAATTCCAATATTTTCAGAACTTAATGATAAATGGACGAAGTCAAATTGATATCGCAAAAGATTTCTTCAAGCCGAAAACAAAACAAAAGGTTCTTTAGTGAAAGATAGGTAGATACAAAAAAAAAAAAGAAACGTTCTGCACGCATTGATAACATTTGCATATGTTTTCACTGTAGACATATTCTCTTATCTGCGACAATCCTTCACCCTTTCCATGTGGCTAGCATGATCAAACATTGTTTGGTGTGTTCTCAGGCGGCGTAGCAGCAGAACGGACGCGGCGGCCACCCTCGGACTTAGCATTCTCAGCAAACCGGAGGCTTCCTTGATGCATGTTCTTCTGCTTCTCCTGCTCATTCCACTCGGAAGCATAGTAGTGCTCCTCTGTACCTTTGACTGGATCTTTGGAGGGAGGCAAGAACATGCTTCCCCATTGAGGGAAGTGGATTAAAGTCACAGGCAACGTGCATGCAACTATCATCACTCCCATCCATGTTAGCCCTTGTTCGGTTGTGAACTTTGAGGTCGAGAAGAAGATGAGCTGCGTGAGCCCTGACCCAAAGTTTCCTCCAGCCCCGGTTAGACCTGAGATGATTCCAAGTGCTCGCCGGGAAACAAAGGGAACGATGGCGAAGGTGGCGCCGCAAGCGGCTTGTGCTCCTAAAGAAAAGAGAATCATAGCTACAACAGCAGTGACGAGGGTGTTTGCGCGGCCTAGCCACACACAGAAGAGACCACCGGCTGTCTGAATGATCCACAACGCCCACAACCGCCCTCTCATACCAAAGGATTTGGCTGCAATGTCAGACGCGTAGCCTCCTGCTGGACGAGCAAAGAAGTTGGCCATACCGAAAGAAGCTGCGATGATCCCGGCTGTGTGAAGCTTCAAGTGAAACCTGAACAAACCATGTACAATATATATGTTTACTCTTAGGTCATGCAAAAGTACTATACCAAAAAAAAATTCTTCTGTTTCTAATCAAAAAAGCAAACCTGTCAAAAAAGTACTCGGCGATAACATTATCAGTGCTCAACTCAACTCCCATGGAGTATCCATAAAGAAGAACGAAGATCCAAGTCCTGTAGTTTGTAACAGCGTACCACATAATCTACACAATGTATACGAGAACACGAGTTAAACCTTTGATCTATCGAGCTACTACGACATAGGTATTATGACATATTCATATTGAAAGAATACCTTTCCGAATTTGTCTTTGGCAACTTCTCCCTTCTTCTCCAAGGCACTTCGGTTCCCATCCGGAAGATCTTGACCTAGATTGAGCACCAAGACTCCCATGATGATGTGTAACCAACCAGGAACAAAGAAGGCGATCCTCCAGGCCGTGAACGCTGTTGCACCACAACGCCTTATGATCTCATACACAATCGGCATGAGCAACTGTGTTATACCTCCACCCATGTTTCCCCATCCGGCGGCTGTCCCGTTCACCAGACCAATGATCTGACTATTGAACATAGTGCTCATCCAGTATTGACAAGACACGAACGTCGCAAGGCAGAAACCAATCATGAACCTCACAGTTATAAAGCCTCCGGCATCATGCACGAAGCTCATCGAGAATACAGTTGGCGCGGAAAGCATCACAAGGAAGGCACAACCGTAACGTGGACCCAAAAGATCACACACGGCTCCCATCACCAGCCTAGAGAAGATACTTCCCGAGACCGAGGCAACTCCGGCATTTCCTATGTCTTGTTTGGTGAGGTTGAGATTCTCCCGGATGATCGGGACAAGTGGTGCAGCTGCAAATGTCGAGACAAAACATGTGGAGAAAGAGATCCACGAGAGATGGAACGTCCTCATGTGAGGCTTGGCGAATGAGAAGAGCTTGAAAACCGTTGCCTTATGCTCCGAGTCCACCGGCAGGTCGAACTTTGCCGTCTTGTCGGTTGGGACAATCGGTGAAGCCACCGAGAAAGCAAAAGTTTGTTCTCTACCGGTGACTCCATGCATGGAGCTTCCCGGCTCTCCAGTTGAATCACCCATTTAAAAATTAGAAGTTTCTTCCAAAGTTTGAGATTTGATTCAATTATGTTGATTGATTTTTGGAGATTACACCAGGGAGCTTATATAGGATTCCTAGCGTTGACAAATTCTCAAAAATACACTCTTTGGAGATTCTCAACGGTTAACTAACAATTTAAAAGTCTTCTTTGTGGAATCTATGTTCGCCGCACGCATATTCTTAGTCTCTTGCTTATCTCAAAGGTTGCATACTTGCATTTCTCCTTTCAAATTACCTGTCTACGTACCCTTCCCTATGGCTAGGAACATATGGTTGTGTTAGTAATATTAACTATATATCATCAAAGCCTTTGTCCATTAAATTACGTTGGGCTAAACATAATGGCTGGTTCTATAGAGACTAGTTGAAAGAACCTTGCTTTATAGGTTTTAAGTTTTGTCTGCAGTAACATCTTTAATTTTCATTTAGACCACGCAAGGATGAATATTGTCTTGAGATATTGTACAACTACAAGTCTAGGAGGGTTATCATTGTCATTATCTACACTGAATACTATCCACAAAAGGAAAATAGAATCCTTTACTGAATAAACTAATTGATTTCCTGGACGGTCGAGTGGCCTTAGCTGCACATTAGTTGTCTCTTCAAATTGCTTACGATTGCATAGGACTTTAATTAACAACAATAAATTTACAGTGATTCATATTTGATTATATATATATATAATCTTGCAATCGACCTTGAAACAAAAGGGGAAAACACACATTATTGATCGATCCGTGAGGGAAACATTTTTACTATATATCTAATATGTATTTGTTTGTGTCAATGTCTTATTCTAAATCTCAGAGAGATACCTTTAGGTTTTGAAAATAAAATCTATTTTTTTACATAAACAGTATTGTAATTAGTATTGTTTAGTGCAAGAGAAATAAAAACTACAAGAAATCTCAAAAGAAGATAGCAAACTAATCTTATATATACAAACCACATGATTATGATATATGTAGATTTTGTTATAGCAAGTGAATTTGGATTTCTCATAAGTTCTTGAGAGTACAACAGTTTATTCGTTATAACAACAAAACAAAGCAAAAAATGTTCAAATATTATATAAATGATGACAGTGCATTGATATGTAGATATGCGTATATTCAAAAACGAAATGTGTGTGCACGCAATTTCCGCACTCTCCGCGCCGTGACATCAGGCCAATAGAGCAAACTGTGGTTTGTCGCGAAGGGTATTTGAAAACGTCAAAAGACTAAAGTGCCTTATCAATCAATCTTGCTGATGTGTCTATGTTCCAACAAGTTGGGATATGAGAAACAAACCAAAATTCGCTGTCGAGATGTGAAAACTGGAAAGTCAACTACATTGATGAGCTCATCACCTTTAGCTACACTACAAGAAAACAGGCTTATTCTGAGGGCCAAAATCGTCGGTATGTCGTCGGAATAACCGTATTCCGACGACATACCGAGAAAAATTTTCCTCGGAAAAAACTCTTCGGAATTTCAGTATCCGTCGGAATTTCCTCGGAATTTTCTGACGGAATTCCGAGGAAACAAAATTCCGAGGAAAATTTGAGGACCACTGTTCCTCGGAAAAGTCGTCGGAAAATACCGAGGAACGAAGCCCTCGGAGAATTCCGACGACGGCGGTCGTCGAATTTTCCGACGGACAATCCTCGGAAAATTCGACGACTGTGTCCTCGGAAAATTCGAGGACATTTGTCCGTCGGAAAATTCGAGGACACAGGTCGTCGAATTTTCCGACGGACAAATGTCCTCGAAAATTCGAGGACACAGTCGTCGGAATTTTCCGAGGACAACTGTCGTCGAATTCTCCGAGGACAATGTCCTCGAATATCCCAAATTTTTTTTTAAATTAATTTTTTAAAAAATTAATTTTTGAAATTAAAATTGAAAATATAAAATAAAAATTAAAATATAAAACATATTATATAAAATTCAAAGTAGTACAAATAAAAATAAAACATTGTGAGTTTTGAAAAAACTACGGGTTTTGGGTGTTCGGTCCGGCATGCTCGGGAACACCTCGCTCGGTGCAACCTCCTCATCATCTCCATCATTTGCTCGCTCAGCTTCCTCAGGCCTCAAAGCTCGCTGTTGAGTCGCCATCTGGTCTCCAATGCAGATATGCGATCATCCTTGTCCGCAACCGACCCATAAGTGCTTCGGATCAACAAAGGGCGGTGGTGCGCCAGAAGATCGAACTGACCGGACCGGCGACCAGACCGAACAAACGCCCTTCTTCTTTGGAACCGACTGAAATAGAAAATTGTCAAATTTAAATATTAAATAATAGAAAAGATGAAAACGTTAAATAATAGAAAATCTGAATTGAACTTTAAAAAACTTACCTCTTCAACGATTTCGTTGATCGAACCGAGGCAAGTAGGTCGAACCCGTCGAATCGTCATCCTCGGTTTGAATCTGAGACACCTCGTCTTCCACCTGAGTGTCGATGAGGGTGACCACATCCCTCACAACACCATCATCAATCTGGCCGGTCTTCTTGTTGGTATCGCCCTCTTCATTAGGGCGAGATCATCAACCGGCTCGCCCTCATTTTCTTCCGCCTTGAAAAAACATAAATTAACAAACATTAGTAAGAAGAAATGCACATAAAATAAAATTTAAAAACTTAAATAATAGAATAAAAAGCGACTAGCTTACCATGCGATCCCCCAGAGTGGCAATAGATTGAGCACCAAGTTATGCCAAGACGCCTTCCCTTTACGCCGCCTCCCGGTTGGTGGAGTTGGTGGAAGAAGTTGATTTCGCCTCATCCTTACTCCAATGCACACCCAACTCCAACCACACCGTGGGGTTCATCGACTTTGGGACCTTTAAATTAAAAAAAATTGTTAAATAGATTAAAAAAAAATTTAATAAATTAAAAAATTGTTTATTAAATAAAAACAAACCTTGTTTATTTCCCACTTCTTCTTCCACTCGTGGATCTGCTTCCCATAGTTGTCCATAACTTTATGGACGGTTGTGATAGATATACAATGTATCATCGGCATTCCGGTTGAATTCTTGCTGAAAATAAAACACAATTAGTATAAAATTTATATTGAGATTAAAAATATAAGTAAAAATTAGAATACTTACCGCGAACCGCTTGAAACCACGATGCTGCTTGTCGGTAGGAAGTCGGTGAAAGTCGGATGTCCTTGTCGAGGGTCGAGTACATCATACGGTTGATCCATGCTGATCCCGCTCGAGGATCGGTTGAACCTAATAAAAGAACAAATTATTAAAAGGAATCAAATTTTAATGAAAAAGTTTTAATTACCATGTTTGACCCGCCCATGTGGATACGGAGTGAGATAGGGAAGATGCTCACGACCGGGCTGTCGAACAAACTCAAGAACTCTCATCACTCCCTGAGGACCCTCGTGAGCGAGGAGTGAGCCGGAGCTGAGCCGGGAGCCAGCAAAACGGTAGCGGAGGAGAAGGATAGGAAATGGAGAGGGAGATGTATGGTAGGAGCTGTGGGCGGCGATCGCGGAACCCTGAATGGAGTGGCTTCCGAACCACCACGACCACGACATTTGTCGAGACCGGCTCGATCATCACCATAAGACCTATAAATAGTTTTAATATATAAGAAATTGTTTTAAGTCATAAAAAAAGTTTAAATATAAAAAAATAGTTTAATAATAAAAAAAAAGTTTTAATATATAAAAAATAGTTTAATAATTAAAAAGTTTTAATATATAAAAATAGTTTAATAATTAAAAAAAGTTTTAATATATAAAAATAGTTTAATAATTAAAAATAGTTTAATAATTTTAAAAATAGTTTTAATAATTAAAAATAGTTTTAATATATAAGAAATTGTTTTAAGTCATAAAAATAGTTTAATAATAAAAAAAAGTTTTAATATATAAAAATAGTTTAATAATTAAAAAGTTTTAATATATAAAAAATAGTTTAATAATTAAAAAAAAAGTTTTAATATATAAAAAATAGTTTAATAATTAAAAATAGTTTAATAATTTTAAAAATAGTTTTAATAATTAAAAAAATAGTTTTAATATATAAGAAATTGTTTTAAGTCATAAAAATAGTTTAATAATAAAAAAAAAGTTTAAATATAAAAAAATAGTTTAATAATAAAAAAAACGTTTTTAAAAAATTATTAATCATTTATAAACATAAAAAAGGTTTATAAATATTTTAAAAAAATTTTAAAAACGTTTTATTATATATAATTTATTACTGGAAACATGAAAAATGTTTTTAAAAATCGAAAAACATTTTTAAAAATCAAAAAAACGTTTTTAAAATACAAAAACATTTTGATTTCTAACCAAAACAAAAAAAAAATTCCAAAAAAAAATTCCAAACTATCCATTCAATCCATTCAATCCTAAACTATCTAACAAACAACCTAAAATCCGAAATTATAATCTAACAAACCCTAATCCATTGAAAAAAACATAATCCATTCAATCCATTCATATACTTACATGATTCCGAGAGAGGAGAGAGAGGGGAGAGGGAGAGAGGGAGAGAGCCGACCGGGAGAGAGGGAGAGAGGGAGAGAGGAGAGAGGCGACCGGAGAGAGGGAGAGAGGGGGAGAGGGCGACCGCGAGAGAGGGAGAGTGGGGACCGGGAGAGAGGGAGAGAGGGCGACCGGGAGAGAGGGAGAGAGGGCGACCGGAGGCGACCGGAGGGAGGGAGTGCGACCGGGAGAGAGGGAGAGAGATGAGAGATTTGAGAGATGAGAGATCTGGAGATGCGCAGGGATTATTTATGAAATCCGACGATACCGGCTCGCTTCATTCCTCGAATTTAAAACTAGTTTCGAATTTTTTCAGGAAATTCGGAACATCATTATTTTCAGTGTTCCTCGAATTTCCTCGAGAAAATTCGAGGAAATTCGAGGAACACCGGAAAATAATGATGTTCCTCGAATTTCCTCGAGAAAATTCGAGGAAATTCGAGGAACCAGGGTTTGGGGTTTCAAAACCTCGATTTTTTTTGTATTTCATTTCTTATACAAATGTAATGCATACTATTGAATATTCTTTGTATAAATGATCATAATTTATGTAATAAAAATATTTCAATAATAAAAAAGTTTTAATATATAAAAAATAGTTTAATAATTTAAAAAAAGTTTTAATATATAAAAAATAGTTTAATAATTAAAAAAAAAAGTTTTAATATATAAAAAATAGTTTAATAATTAAAAAATAGTTTAATAATTTTAAAAATAGTTTTAATAATTAAAAAAATAGTTTAATATATAAGAAATTGTTTTAAGTCATAAAAATAGTTTAATAATAAAAAAAAAAGTTTAAATATAAAAAAATAGTTTAATAATAAAAAAAAAACGTTTTTAAAAAATTATTAATCATTTATAAACATAAAAAAGGTTTATAAATATTTTAAAAAAATTTTAAAAACGTTTTATTATATATAATTTATTACTGGAAACATGAAAAATGTTTTTAAAAATCGAAAAACATTTTTAAAAATCAAAAAAACGTTTTTAAAATACAAAAACATTTTGATTTCTAACCAAAACAAAAAAAAAATTCCAAAAAAAAATTCCAAACTATCCATTCAATCCATTCAATCCTAAACTATCTAACAAACAACCTAAAATCCGAAATTATAATCTAACAAACCCTAATCCATTGAAAAACATAATCCATTCAATCCGAAAACGTAGTTTTCGGTTCAAAACCTAGTTCCTCGAATTTCCTCAGAAAATTCGAGGAAATTCGAGGAAATTCGAGGAAATTCGAGGAAATTCGAGGAAATTCGAGGAAATTCGAGGAAATTCGAGGAAATTCGAGGAAATTCGAGGAAATTCGAGGAAATTCGAGGAAATTCGAGGAAATTCGAGGAAATTCGAGGAAATTCGAGGAAATTCGAGGAAATTCGAGGAAATTCGAGGAAATTCGAGGAAATTCGAGGAAATTCGAGGAAATTCGAGGAAATTCGAGGAAATTCGAGGAAATTCGAGGAAATTCGAGGAAATTCGAGGAAATTCGAGGAAATTCGAGGAAATTCGAGGAAATTCGAGGAAATTCGAGGAAATTCGAGGAAATTCGAGGAAATTCGAGGAAATTCGAGGAAATTCGAGAACATCATTATTTTCAATGTTCTCGAATTTCCTCAAAATTCGAGGAAAACCTAATGTCCTCGAATTTCCTCGAATTTCCTCGAAAATTCGAGGAAATTCGAGGAAATTCGAGGAAATTCGAACATCATTATTTTCAATGTTCTCGAATTTCCTCAGAAAATTCGAGGAAATTCGAGGAACACTGAAAAATAATGATGTTCCTCGAATTTCCTAAAATTCGAGGAAATTCGAGGAACCAGGGTTTGGGGTTTCAAAACCTCGATTTTTTGCCGTATTTCATTTCTTATACAAATGTAATGCATACTATTGAATATTCTTTGTATAAATGATCATAATTTATGTAATAAAAATATTTCAACAATAATTGCGGATTCTCTTTAACGCTTGTTAAAGTGTATAAGTGTTTCTCTTATGTTGTGTGGTTTTCTTTCATTCAATTGTAAAAGTGTTTGTTATCATCTGAAACACCAAAGTTTGACTTCATAATCTGGTTAAGACACTTAATGAAGGTTATATATGTGTTATTCAATCCATAAAACGTAGTTTTCGGTTCAAAACCTAGTTCCTCGAATTTCCTCGAATTTTCTGAGGAAATTCGAGGAACATCATTATTTTCAATGTTCTTCGAATTTCCTCGAATTTTCTGAGGAAATTCCGAGGAACACTGAAAATAATGATGTTCTCGAATTTCTAAAATTCGAGGAAATTCAGGAACCAGGGTTTGGGGTTTCAAAACCTCGATTTTTTGCGTATTTCATTTCTTATACAAATGTAATGCATACTATTGAATATTCTTTGTATAAATGATCATAATTTATGTAATAAAAATATTTCAACAATAATTGACGGATTCTCTTTAACGCTTGTTAAAGTGTATAAGTGTTTCTCTTATGTTATGTGGTTTTCTTTCATTCAATTGTAAAAGTGTTTGTTATCATCTGAAAACCAAAGTTTGACTTCATAATCTGGTTAAGACACTTAATGAAGGTTATATATGTGTTATTCAATCCGAAAACGTAGTTTTCGTTCAAAACCCTAGTTCCTCGAATTTCCTCGGCATTTTCTCGAGGAAATTCGAACATCATTATTTTCAATGTTCTCGAATTTCCTCAGAATTTTCTGAGGAAATTCCGAGGAACACTGAAAAATAATGATGTTCTTCGAATTTCTAAAATTCGAGGAAATTCGAGGAACCGTGGTTTGGGGTTTCAAAACCTCGATTTTTTGCCGATTTCATTTCTTATACAAATGTAATGCATACTATTGAATATTCTTTGTATAAATGATCATAATTTATGTAATAAAAATATTTCAACAATAATTGCACGGATTCTCTTTAACGCTTGTTAAAGTGTATAAGTGTTTCTCTTATGTTATGTGGTTTTCTTTCATGCAATCGTAAAAGTGTTTGTTATCATCTGAAAACCAAAGTTTGACTTCATAATCTGGTTAAGACACTTAATGAAGGTTATATATGTGTTATTCAATCCGCGAAACGTAGTTTTCGGTTCAAAACCTAGTTCCTCGAATTTCCTCGAATTTTCGAGGAAATTCGAGGAACACTGAAAAATAATGATGTTCCTCGAATTTCCTCAGAAAATTCGAGGAAATTCGAGAAAACCTAATGTCCCTCGAATTTCCTCGGTATTTCTATTAAAAAAAACTACTCGCTTCCGAAGTCATCATCACCGGATAAATCTGAATCTGGTCTTGGTGAAACTCTCCAATAACTGGTT
Organism: Brassica carinata; assembly: GCA_016771965.1. Classification (NCBI taxonomy): domain Eukaryota; kingdom Viridiplantae; phylum Streptophyta; class Magnoliopsida; order Brassicales; family Brassicaceae; genus Brassica; species Brassica carinata. The sequence continues at coordinate 52,215,270 of CM028693.1, read as the reverse complement.
CATCCTCTGCGTGAACGACGGCTTCCTCTGAAGTCGGTAAAATCGACTACAAGGCCACCTTCAGCTACATCTTCGCTGCACTTAAGTTGCCGGATGTGATTGGTTGTAGTGGGTCTTCCAGCTCGAACTTCCCTGAACTTCGGCCTCTCGGGTTGAGTCTTGTAACAAGAACCCATGGATCATCTTTGTTCCTTACCCGGGTACTTGATATAACAAACCTGTAACATTTAAAAATTATTAGTAAAAGTATAAATTATGATCAACCATTCGAATAATTAACATTTACTTACCTGATCGGCACGAGAAGCAAGAATGAAAGGATCATAATATTGCAGCTTTAAGCCTCGAATGTACTGATGTAACACCAAATGCATCTGTTTTCACACCTCGATCCGAGTGTTGTCGTGCCAATCACAATAGAAAACAGTACAGCGCAATCCAAGCATACCCAAATACTTGATTTCCATAATCTCATGTATGTGTCCGTAGTATACATCATCTCCCGATGCAACAAACGCCAGCATCATAGGTCGTCTGTGACGTCTCCTCTTTTCAGTTGTGAATGCATATCCTCGAGTACAAAATCTTGGATATGACTTCACAACATAGTTTGGTCCAACCACCATTTCGTATCCAATCACAAATGTTTCACCTCTGGCTAAACCAGCAGACACCTATTAATAGCACATATATAATGAATTAGTATAAATATGTGATAAAATTGTATAAATATGTGATAAATGATATTTTAATTTGTTTAAGGCACTCACATAAGTAAACATCCATCCAGCAAATTCTCTCGCTTCATTTCTTCTAGTTCCTCCTCTGGCGATCTATATCCGAACCGCTCGCCATGAAAATCCTGTACATGTGATGACAATAATGTAATTAATTAAGATATAAATGTTAATTTGTTAAAATAAAAATATTTCAACAATAATTGACGGATTCTCTTTAACGCTTGTTAAAGTGTATAAGTGTTTCTCTTATGTTATGTGGTTTTCTTTCATGCAATCGTAAAAGTGTTTGTTATCATCTGAAAACCAAAGTTTGACTTCATAATCTGGTTAAGACACTTAATGAAGGTTATATATGTGTTATTCAATCCGAAAACGTAGTTTTCGGTTCAAAACCCTAGTTCCTCGAATTTCCTCAGAAAATTCGAGGAAATTCGAGGAACACTGAAAAATAATGATGTTCTCGAATTTCCTCGAAAATTCGAGGAAATTCGAGAAAACCTAATGTCCCTCGAATTTCCTCGGTATTTCTATTAAAAAAAACTACTCGCTTCCGAAGTCATCATCACCGGATAAATCTGAATCTGGGTCTTGGTGAAACTCTCCAATAACTGGTTCATCCTCTGCGTGAACGACGGCTTCCTCTGCGAAGTCGGTAAAATCGACTACAAGGCCACCTTCAGCTACATCTTCTGCTGCACTTAAGTTGCCGGATGTGATTGGTTGTAGTGGGTCTTCCAGCTCAGAACTTCCCTGAACTCGGCCTCTCGGGTTGAGTCTTGTAACAGTAACCCATGGATCATCTTTGTTCCTTACCCGGGGGTACTTGATATAACAAACCTGTAACATTTAAAAAATTATTAGTAAAAGTATAAATTATGATCAACCATTCCGAATAATTAACATTTACTTACCTGATCGGCCTGAGAAGCAAGAATGAAAGGATCATAATATTGCAGCCTACCAATGTACCGATGTAACACCAAATGCATCTGTTTTCACACCTCGATCCGAGTGTTGTCGTGCCAATCACAATAGAAAACAGTACAGCTAATCCAAGCATACCCAAATACTTGATTTCCATAATCTCATGTATGTGTCCGTAGTATACATCATCTCCGATGCAACAAACGCCAGCATCATAGGTCGATGCTTGACGTCTCCTCTTTTCAGTTGTGAATGCATATCCTCGAGTACAAAATCTTGGATATGACTTCACAACATAGTTTGGTCCAACCACCATTTCGCGTATCCAATCGTCAAATGTTTCACCTCTGGCTAAACCAGCAGACACCTATTAATAGCACATATATAATGAATTAGTATAAATATGTGATAAAATTGTATAAATATGTGATAAATGATATTTTAATTTGTTTAAGGCACTCACATAAGTAAACATCCATCCAGCAAATTCTCTCTGCTTCATTTCTTCTAGTTCCTCCTCTGTGGCGTATCTATATCCGAACCGCTCTTTTGCCATGAAAATCCTGTACATGTGATGACAATAATGTAATTAATTAAGATATAAATGTTAATTTGTTAAAATAAAAATTTGTAAGATAATAAACTTACCTCTCATATTGAAGAACATCTTCGCAGTTGGTGAGCAAATATGTTTGCAAATGACTTCGCTCCCTCGCCAAGAAGTCGACGGTCCTTTGGTTTTCCGCTAAGTCGCCCAACATCTGTGAAAATATCCGAACCTTAACATGATATGTTGCTCGTTCGCCTCTATCATCATGCCGAGCAGGTCTTCTGTTTTTGGTCTGGACTTCTGCTGGAAAGTAGTACTCGGCAAAGTTTGAAATTTCTTCATTGATCATCTGTGCGACTATAGAACCTTCAACCCTACTTAAATTTTTCACCATCTTCTTCAAATGGAACATATACCGCTCATACAGATACATCCATCTATACTGCACAGAACACCAAGTTCCAATTCTCTTACGGTGAATAACAAGATGCTCCATAACATCAAAAATGAGGGAGGAAATATCTTCAAGGTTGCAATCAATCACGGCTATGTTAGTCTTCGATTTTCAATACCTTCAAGAGTCACCGATCTGGTGCATAAATCGCGGAAGAAAGCACTTATCCCCGCAATTGCTTCATGAACATTTCGTGGTAATAGTTCCTTGAAGGCAAACGGAAGGAGGCTCCATCAACACATGGCAATCGTGACTTTTCAAGCCAATAAACTTTCCTTCCTTTCACGATACGCTTACGCAAATTAGATGCGAACCGTCTGAAACTCCACATCGCTTGAAATCCAATCAAAGAACGATTTTTCCCTCTCCATCAAGTCGGTATATGGGAAAAGGAGCCCTACCATTCCCATCAACATGAAGTTCGAACGAGCACATATATCGACTAAATCCAGTCTTGACTTCAAATTATCCTTTGTTTTACCTTGAACGTTAAGGATAGTGTTCATTAGATTGTCAAAAAGTTCTTCTCAATATGCATGACATCTAAATTATGTCTTAGCAGATGATCCTCCCAAGATGGCAGATCCCGAAAATACTTTTTGTGCCGCTTATGTAGTTCTCCAACAAAGATCTACCGAAATTGCTCATGTCCCCGGCGTCGCGTCCTTGCTGCACCAAAATCTCTTAGTTGTGTCTTCAAACCTTTCCCACTAACTTCCTCGTGGACCATCAAACACCTGCTTGTTCTTCCTAAACAAAGTCTTACTCCGACGGTATGGATGATCGGTGGTAGGAATCGTCGTGACAGTCAAACCAACACGTTTTCTTCCGTTCTTTAGTTGGAAAGCATCTGTGTCATCTTGACAATATGGACATGATAGCCTCCCATGCGTTGTCCATCCAGATAACATACCATATGCTGGAAAATCACTTATTGTCCACATTAGTGCGCCGCATTTGAAAGTTCTCTTTACACGAAATATCAGATGTTTCAGCACCTTCAGCCCATAGTTGTTGCAACTCATATATTAGTGGCTGAAGAAACACATCGCGATCTCTTAGGATGCTCTGGTCCGGAACGAGAATGGAGAGAAACAGAAACTCGCCGCAGCACAAGTTTGGGGTAAGTTGTATGGTGTAACAATGACTGGCCATAGAGAATATTGTCTTCCACTCTTCCCATACGGGCTGAAACCATCAGTACATAATCCAAGGTAGACATTTCTTCTCTCATACGCAAAGTCGGATACTTTGATTGGAAATGCTTCCACGCTTTTGCATCCGAAGGATGTCTAATCTCACCATCTCGCTGAGTGCTCCGCATGCCATCTCATTCGTTGCGTAGCGTTCGAAAGATACAACCTCGCAATCTTTCCGCCAAAGGCAAATACCACATCCTTTTATATGGCACGGAACTCTTCCACTCAGATCTTTATAACGAGGCTTCCCACAAAACTTGCATGAAATCCGCTGGTCATCCGCCTCCAATAAATCATGCGGTTATCGCTGCATACATCTATTACCGATAAGATAAACCAACACCGCTACGAAGTTTCGAACCTCGTAGTATGAACCTGAGCTACATTTTCCTCGGGTAGAATACCTTTAACAAAATCAGCTATCGATCCATACAGTCTTCAGCCAAGTTATAATCTGCTTTAATGCCCATCGGTCTTGTAGCGGATGATAAAGCTGAATGACCATCTCTACAACCTTCAGACAATGGTTGCTTTCCAGCATCCAACATATCATAAAATCTCCTAGCTTCGCATTGGGTAAATCTTCCTCTAAAATGATCATTAACCATCTGCTCAGTACCTACACCATAATCTACATCCGCTCTAATTGGTTCTTCTAATCTAACCGCCGGTGAGGTTCGCTAGTACTACCAAGTTCATAATTAGTTTCCCATGATGATACCAAATTTTGTAACTTGTAAACCCACTCAAATATAGATGAGTCCAAACATCCCACTCTTTAATAACCTTTCTATTTTACAATTAGAGCAAGGACATCTTAACTTACCTGTTTCGCTTCGGTTGTCGTGAACTAACCCCATGAATTCGTTATACCTCGCTGGTATTCTTCGTAAGCAATCTCGTCCGGATCCAAATGAGGTCGATCGATCCAAGAACGAAAATAATTTGAAGAAGACATGTTTTTGAAATAAAATTGTGATAGTAGGAGGGAAGGAGAACAAATGGAGTGAATGAAGGTGAAGAGGGGTGACTGTATTTATAGATGAAATCCTGCCGAGATATCGAGGAAATTCGAGGAAATTCGAGAAAACAAACACTTCCTCGAATTTCCTCGAATCCCCCAACGGCTCTCTAACGGCTACAAAAAGTCGTCGGAATTTTCAAAATCTCCGTCGGTTTTTTCCGACGGACACCTTTTCCTCGGTAATCCCTCGGAATTTACCGAGGAAATCATACTTCCTCGGTATTTCCTCGAAATTTCGAGGAAATACCGAGGAAACCACATTTCTTGGTTTCCTCGGTATTTCTCGGTATTTCCTCAGAAATTTCCGAGGAACTCATTTTCCCTCGGTATGTCCCTCAGAATTGTGATGTTTTCTTGTAGTGCTAGTTAAATTCGTAACATGTGTGCTTTTGCTATATTAACCTGACTTATACAATGGAGACAGGGAAACACTACAAAAATTATTATCCATGTATTATTTATCATTAATCAGGTACTTTATTTATTCTGATTAAAACTAAAGCAGCTCTATTTATGCTGGTTAAAAATTATTTAAGAATTATTTTTATAAAATACATACTTATGTAAACATATATATACATAATTCTTTTGACAAAACATATATATATATATATATATAATATTTTCGATTGAAACATCAACCTTTATTTATATAAAACTAAGAGATGATGATGTATTACAATGTTATATTGCTACCTAAAGTTTTATTACTAGCTAAGCAGTATGATGAGAGGACAACGCTTTATAATGTTATATATATATTAACATTTTTCTGTCAAAATAATTCAACTTAAATCACATTAGGGGCCTTGAGAACATTTCTCTAATTCTCAAATGACATTGCTTGACATGTATAAGGAAAAAAAATCTTCGACTAAAAGAAGCTAAAGAAGGCAGCGAGCCACATAATTATCTTTCAAACATCAGAGGAAGTAGACACAAAGCGTTTTATCGAAGACGATGAATTTCACGACTCTCATGGACAAACCAGGGCTTAATTAATATCACGATTTCGAAGCTAAATTGCATAATCATGAACTTACTTTTGACTTCTAAAGTAAATTGAATGTCAGTTCGCAGATTCTTACGCAAATGTGAATTTTTAGGCATACATAATTCCAAAATAAGGGTTTGCATGGTCGTCAACTACTTTTAGTCAATTTACCGAGGAAATTACTTCGGTATTTCCTCGAAATTTCGAGGAAATACCGAGGAAACCACATTTCTTGGTTTCCTCGGTATTTCCCGGATTTCCTCGAAATTTCCGAGGAACTCATTTTCCCCGGTATGTCCCTCAATTGTGATGTTTTCTTGTAGTGCTAGTTAAATTCGTAACATGTGTGCTTTTGCTATATTAACCTGACTTATACAATGGAGACAGGGAAACACTACAAAAATTATTATCCATGTATTATTTATCATTAATCAGGTACTTTATTTATTCTGATTAAAACTAAAGCAGCTCTATTTATGCTGGTTAAAAATTATTTAAGAATTATTTTTATAAAATACATACTTATGTAAACATATATATACATAATTTTTTGACAAAACATATATATATATATATATAATATTTTCGATTGAAACATCAACCTTTATTTATATAAAACTAAGAGATGATGATGTATTACAATGTTATATTGCTACCTAAAGTTTTATTACTAGCTAAGCAGTATGATGAGAGGACAACGCTTTATAATGTTATATATATATTAACATTTTTCTGTCAAAATAATTCAACTTAAATCACATTAGGGGCCTTGAGAACATTTCTCTAATTCTCAAATGACATTGCTTGACATGTATAAGGAAAAAAAATCTTCGACTAAAAGAAGCTAAAGAAGGCAGCGAGCCACATAATTATCTTTCAAACATCAGAGGAAGTAGACACAAAGCGTTTTATCGAAGACGATGAATTTCACGACTCTCATGGACAAACCAGGGCTTAATTAATATCACGATTTCGAAGCTAAATTGCATAATCATGAACTTACTTTTGACTTCTAAAGTAAATTGAATGTCAGTTCGCAGATTCTTACGCAAATGTGAATTTTTAGGCATACATAATTCCAAAATAAGGGTTTGCATGGTCGTCAACTACTTTTTAGTCAATTTTCCTAGCACCAATTACTATTTGAAGAATGGTTATAAATTCAACAATGAAAATTCTAGGGTACACATCTTTCTTTGGACTTCATTATCACTGATTGATTAGGATTCCAAGTCGACCAAGTGGTAGATCCCTTATTGAGAGTAGGCTATTTGTGCTTATCCGCCAAATAACTGCATAATTGACATTTAATATTTTAGGGTATACACAACTGGCATATGTAGTAGATATATACAATTTCAAGTAGATGAAGAAGTCATAACTCAAAGAAACTAATTCAGACATTTCCTAATTAGCGCTTGGGCAGTTGGAGAAACTGTGATTTATTATTGTGATAATGGCTTCATTGACCTGCATCGTGTCCTCCGACTCAATCAAATGCTGGCAATTCAATAATTCAGATATTTGATGATGACATATCATAAGACTTCTCGTATAATTGTTCCCATTTCAGATATAGACGTCCTCGTTGACTCTCGAATATACAAACTACTACAGTTAAACTATATTTAGATCTAGCCAAGTGTCTATGTGAACGCTTGTTATTATTATTTATCTGTGTAGACGACATCTGGTAGAAACGTCTGATATAAAATAGTATTTCAGCGGTTGTTTTTGAGAAAGAGAAAAATTGAAGGAGAGGGGGGAGGAAAAAAGAGAAGGAAAAAGAAATAGCAAGCACAAAGGCTCCATATAAAACTTTTGTAGTGGGGTGTTGAATAAAAATCTAATAATTAAATCATTACAATGGAGTTTTGAAAAGTAAAATTTGATGATGTGTATTATTTGGCGCTGAATAGATTCAACGTTGAATATGAAGAAAGTGGAAACCACCAACGACATATGTCACTTTCTAAAGATTTTTGATATTTTAATTATTTAAAACCAATAATTTTACTATAAATTAAATAATTTTTTAATTTCTTATATGAAAATTTATCATTTAATTTTTTTACAAATAAAGACTAGATTTTTTTTAGTTTGGATGTAGAAAAATAATTATTAATTCGTAAAATCAAATGAATTTTAGAAAACAAAACCACTGTAGTGTATAAAATTGAGTGTGTGTTAAATGATGATATAGAAGAAAGAAAAAATAACTTGGAATGTAAAAAGATGAGATGAAATATATTGAATCTTGAAACTATTGTACATAGCACAAGATGAGTTATTATGGTGGACATGTCGGATGAAATGTTTATATGGATCGCCGCTGATGAGATGTCCATATGAACGCCTCAGATGAGTGTTGACGGTTAGTATGATTTATACATGTAGACGACATCTGGTAGAAACGTCTGATATAAAATAGTATTTCAGCGGTTGTTTTGAGAAAGAGAAAATTGAAGGAGAGGGGAGGAAAAAGAGAAGGAAAAAGAAATAGCAAGCACAAAGGCTCCATATAAAACTTTTGTAGTGGGGTGTTGAATAAAAATCTAATAATTAAATCATTACAATGGAGTTTTGAAAAGTAAAATTTGATGATGTGTATTATTTGGCGCTGAATAGATTCAACGTTGAATATGAAGAAAGTGGAAACCACCAACGACATATGTCACTTTCTAAAGATTTTTGATATTTTAATTATTTAAAACCAATAATTTTACTATAAATTAAATAATTTTTTAATTTCTTATATGAAAATTTATCATTTAATTTTTTTACAAATAAAGACTAGATTTTTTTTAGTTTGGATGTAGAAAAATAATTATTAATTCGTAAAATCAAATGAATTTTAGAAAACAAAACCACTGTAGTGTATAAAATTGAGTGTGTGTTAAATGATGATATAGAAGAAAGAAAAAATAACTTGGAATGTAAAAAGATGAGATGAAATATATTGAATCTTGAAACTATTGTACATAGCACAAGATGAGTTATTATGGTGGACATGTCGGATGAAATGTTTATATGGACGTCGCTGATGAGATGTCCATATGAACGTCTCAGATGAGTGTTGACGGTTAGTATGATTTATACATGTAGATAACATTTGGAAGAAATGTCTTCTATGAAATAATATTCATATGGTTGTTTTAGAGTTAGAGAGAGGGAGACATCTACAAAGTTCAATACAATTACTCTCCATTAATTTCAGTTTTTTTGTGTGATCTTCAACACGTTGAGAAGCCCATTTAAGGTTTACTAGATCTTTTTTCCGCGCGAATTTAGTGTAAATATTTTTTTTTTTATTCTCTTTTATTTAAATAATCTTCATTTATTAAAACTAATATATAGAAAAATATTTGCAACAGTAAAGAAGATGAAAATAGCTCGTGCTTCTTTTGTTTGTTAATGACGTTAGTTTTCTATGTTCTCTTGGTTTGTATAGCATAAGGGATAGGAATACGACCATGGTTATTGATCGTAATTGGAACAAAAAAACATAATGACAGTAATCATAAGAAGCCTAGAACTCTGCAATACTGAAACAAAGAACCAAATAAGCTATAACATCCTTAACGATGATCACAAAGTGAATAGCAAAGGCTCATTCTAACGATTGAAAATGGTAACATTAACATTGTAGTTTGTGGTAGCTTTAATCACAGTGCTTAGAATTTCCATGGACTGCTATAATCTGCAAGGAACTCAACCGATCAAATATGCTTAAGCAACATTTAAAGATAAGAAAAGTTTGTTTCCTTGGATCGAACTAACAACTGAACACGAAGCAAACCAACACTTATGACTATTTAGATCCGAATGAACAACTATGATATGAGACTGAGAAAAATCCAGCCGTTTGTCGTACATAGAGCCAATCTCTCGTTCTTTTTAATTCCTATATAATCAGTTTTTTATGAAGTGTAATAGATTTAATGTTCATACGAAATTATTCATGTAGTTATATTGACGTAATATAAGACTCATGTATAATTTATGTGTTCTTATTTATTTATTTTGTCTTTTTTAATATAATCTTTTAGTGTTTTGGTATTTTTTTCTCTTCTTTGTATATTGATATCAGATATCATTTTTGATTAATTTTAAATTTAACTATTTATCACTATTTATAGTTATATTTGGTAAAATTTTGAGCATTTTTCTTATTTACTTGCATCATCCAAGATTAATATGTCTCTCAAACGTATTTTTGTTGATCAAAATATAAATTTATGTGTGTGTTTATATGTAGTATTTGCACATAAATCTGTGCCGGCTATTATACAATATGATACAAATTAACATGCAACTCGATTGAAGTGATTTGATTTTGAGGATGACCAGCATCCAAGACTATTATTAGTATGCAATCACATGTTTGAAATTTTGGTACTTTTATTTTGAAGAAAAAATCAAAGAAAAATTTGAAGAGATTAGCTTGATACACCGACCAGTTACATACTTCAAACCTTTTTAATAGAAAAAGCAGTTTTTATTTAGCAGAGAATTATTCTGAAGCATAGTCTTATGTCATTTAGATAAACCCCTTTATAAGCAAAAACAATTAAAAAAGCATTCCATTTGTTCCATATTTTTTTTTGAACTAATTGTTCCATATTTAGACATCTTTCACCATACTTCTCCCGACATCTCTTCTCTCCCCAACCAACCCCTTTGTTCCAAATCCGAATACAAATTCCTTACTTCTAATTTCTCTTACATTGGTCGATAGCATCTTCTTGATTCTGTGACAAACCCTGGTCGCTTCTCTTCTTCGCCTCACGCAACAAATCCAAAAACAATTTCTTGAGAACCACGTAACAGCATTATGATACTTGGATGAGCTAAATAACATCTCTGATAAGTTGTGCAGTACCTGGTGCATTTCTTGGCATTTGTGTTGAGCTTTCTTTCTGGCTCGCTGTGTATCCAACCACCATCTCATCAGCCGCTGCTGATTTATTTTAATCAACTCCACATTCTTAGAGCCACCTTATGCCCTGCATACCCCATTGCACCTTGCACCGTCCCTGCAATCGAGATTGTCCCTTGCACTGTCTACCTAACCACATCCGTTTCATCAGTAGCCACTCCGGCGTAATGAGCAGCTCCTCTTCTGCCACCATCATTTATTTTCCATCATCAGCTCCTTTCTTGCTCATTTTCATTGCTTCACCGGTTTCTTGAACAATTGTAGTCTTTCGCTTATCCCGTTTCCTTCCCTTTCTCCATTAAATACTCAGAATTTTTCTGAGCTTTGTTAGATGCAATGCCTTTAGCTTCAAGTGCTTTGTGTAGCGTGTAATCTTTTGCTCTTGCATGCACCCTGTTCAGCCCTCTTTTAATCAGCCCCGCAAACATTTAAGTTAAGATTAACAGATAGAGATGTCTTTGCAGCCATCTATACTAATGATACAAACTTCAAATTCTTAGTCATAATTCTCCTCATGCATTTGATTATACACAATGGAACAAAATTACAACAAAGCTCTTTATTATGCAATGATGCACAATAGCTCAAAACCACTAACTTTCATCGTAATCTCTGGCACTGGTTTGTCAGATTCCTCACCTCCCTTTGATCTTCCCCTAAAATCACAACTAATCAATGATTAGTTAACGATCAACATAGCAACCATCATAGCAACATATTTGTTTATGATAGGCTCCTCTTGATAGTCTCACGAAATTCTTCTCTTCAGATCCTAATAAGTCAACACCAGTTTTTACACACAATGTTGAGGTCGAAACAATAATAGAAAACCAACAAAAAATATATTACAATCAAGTGTAAAAAGAGGAATAATGGCAACACTTTTATAGGTTCATGTAACTATTGTCAAATACTTTTGACATCAAAATAACAGAAATGATTCTACACATTTAATCTGTAAATCGTAATAGATTTCGCAGTAGGCAGATGAAGAACTTTTGTAAATAATGAAATTTAACCAATGGAAACTACTGAACACAGAAAAATGAAGAATTTGCAGGTGATTTTTACATGAATAAGAAGAAGGCCCTGGCTGCTCTTTTTTTTTGGTCTGTTTTTCGATTACTTGCAGCCGCTTTCCTACAGCCTGCTCACTTCGGCGGCTCCTTGGTCACATAAACAATCACCTTTAGATATCAGAATGCAATATGAAGAGGAATTTGAGAAGGTAGCCAGGTACAGATTAAAAATCGCAAACATAGAAGAGAGATCTGGAAGGATACTGAAAATATAAACAAATATTATTCCTCTCAGAAACAAACAATCAACATGTATAAAAAAAATATTCACAAAACGGATCGGGAACACATAATCAAGAGGAAATAGAGATTAAATCATAGAAGAAAATCAAACCAAACTACCTTGACAAAGATTATCAAGAAAAGAAGGGACCAAACGGATAAACGTATGAAATCTTGGCCTAATGAAGAAGCATTAGGCAAGAGGTGCAAACTGAAGGTAGCTTACTGGTGAATGAGAGAAGCCATATATAAAGTTTCTAGGTGTGAGAATTGTAAGAGTTGATTAACTTTGTGTTAATGCAGTAACGATTGGGTCTTTATGAGTGATAGTAATGGAAAGGAGGCGCTACGCAGGTGAATCGACGGAGAAGATAACGTAGTGATTTATGATTGATTGATTCTCTCCGATGAGAAGGAAGAAGAAGTCAAACGGGTCAGAGTGGGTGATGTGGACAAAAATCAGGGGATGACTTGAAAGTGAAGCTGACATGTCAATTTTTTACTGGTTGATTTTTGAGTCTGACGTGGACACTCTAAACACTCAGGATATTCTCCTTTTAATATTGTAAGATTAAGATTTTTAAAATAAGTAAAATCAAAACTAAGCATTGAATTGCTATAGATAATAATATTTTGTTTATCTTAAAGATGTATGTTTGAAATTTTTACACATTATGAAAATAGAAAAATACTAAGGAGAGTGTATTCAATCTAACATTTGAGGTGATTTAATTTTTAAAGGAGTTTTAGATGATTTCAATAAGTTGCAGAGATTTAGGTGACTTTTGCTAAACCACTCTAGAATATCACCTAAAACCATGAGATTTGGGTTTTATATTTTTTTTAACTAAGAAACTCCATCCAAATACCATAAAATCACCTGAAAACTTTAAAACTCCACAACTTAAAATATTTTCAATAACCGTGGATTTCAGAGTACTTTATAAAATGTCAAGTTCAATAATAGTGAATTTTAAATGAATTTTTAAAATTCATGTTTGAATAACAGTGGATTTATCATTTTAATATAAATCACTTAAAACTCTCGGTTGAATACACCCCTCTAAATTAAACTCTAAAACCCCAAAGATGACCACCACAGTTCAATGTTTATGTTCTCTTGGCATTAATACCAAATAGACCAAAGCATGTTCTCTTCCTTTTCCTTAACTACCAACTTACTTTTCATTTACTCGGTGATCACCCTCCCACTATTTTCCCATCCATCACAATTCCAAACTGTATTGGCTCTTACTTATAATCAAAACTTTTTATATTAAAAACTGAAAACCATTTTGTATTTTCCTATTGGTACGTGTAAGAAGTGATCAACTAGCACCCTGAAAAAACTAGTAAGCAATCCAAGATCACTAAATTCACACTAACATATACAAGCAAAGACTAGGAACAACTTTAGCTTTCCTTTGAACCTTTGGGAACAACTTCTTGCTAAACTTTTAAAATATCTATTGTTTCATGTAAATGCAGAAACAGAAAGAAGTTTTTTTTTTTGCTAGAAACAGAAAGAAGTTGTTAGGAGAACTGCAGAGGAAGAAGAAGAAGAAGAAGAAGAAGATGATGATAATGATGATGATGATGATGATGATGATGATGATGATGATGATGATGATGATGATGATGATGATGAAAAAATTTCCTAGCCACACGAAGTTTACAATAATATGGTGAAAATCATCCAATGTATAAAAATGTGTCAACAATTGCACAAAGTTAATGTTAATACATGCCACATGTACGAAGTAAATGATAATATGGTGGCAACATCACAATCGGGTTTAATTGATCTTAAGTTAAGTTAATGGGGTTAATCTGTAATTTATGAAACTTAATAAACTTAATAAACTTAATAAACTTAATAAACTTAATAAACTTAATAAACTTAATAAACTTAATAAACTTAATAAACTTAATAAACTTAATAAACTTAATAAACTTAATAAACTTAATAAACTTAATAAACTTAATAAACTTAATAAACTTAATAAACTTAATAAACTTAATAAACTTAATAAACTTAATAAACTTAATAAACTTAATAAACTTAATAAACTTAATAAACTTAATAAACTTAATAAACTTAATAAACTTAATAAACTTAATAAACTTAATAAACTTAATAAACATAATAATTTAATAAATTATTAATTTTAATAGTTAAGTTTACTAAGTTTAATAAATTATTAATTTTATAAAGTTTAATAATTTTTGTCATCGCTAATAATTATTAATTTTATTAATAAAATCAATTAAATTTATTAAGTTTAATAGGTTTAATAAATGTTTAATAAGTAATTAAGTTTAAAATTATTATGTTTATTCAGTTTATTAAGTTTAATAATTTATTAATTTTTTAAGTTTAATAATTATTAAGTTTATTAATAAAACAATTAAGTTTATTAAGTTTCATAAATTACGGATTAACCCCATTAACTTAACTTAAGATCAAATAAACCCGACAGATGTTGCCACCATATTATCATTTACTTGCATATATGATATGTATTAAGATAAACTTCGTAGTTGTTGACACATTTTCAGACATGGATGGTTTCCACCATATTACCGTAGAACTTCGTAGCTAGAAACTTTTTCCGTTATTATTCCAGCCTTCGGAAGGAGAAGAAAGAAAGGATCAACTTCAGATCTTTCAATGGTTTTTCCAACATCAAAACATCATTTCTCTTAGCGTTTTCAGACATGGCTCTTTGTATCACCATGTGTCTCATTTTTGGAACAAGAAGTAATTTTGTCTCTTTTTTTGATACAGAAGTGAAACGCATCAGAAGAAAGTCCAAGCAACCCCTCAATTGTTTTGCAGACAAGAGCAGGAGAAGCTGCTAATAATGTGGATTGATAGTTAGCTTCTGATGAAGCTCACCAACTTACAAAAGTCTCCACATAAATACAGCAAAATGCATCCCAACAAAACCAAAATGGTGAGCAAACCCTTTCTTCTTGAATCACACTCAAGACACTAACTCTAACTCACTTCTGTCCTCTCTTCTTCCACAACTCACCAAACATCTTCATCCCAGAACTCTTCCTCTTCCCACTTCCATATCCATCATCAGAATCCTCAGCCACCCCCGGCGGTTCCACGAACCCAACCACTGCATTCGGGTCAAAACACTTCCCTGCTGACCAAGATCCATCCCTCTCAAACTCTCCAGAAAGAACCGCGACTGCAGCATCCGCCGCCTTCCTCCACTGCTCGGTTTGAACTCTAAGCTTCTTCATCTCAGCCTCTAAAGCTTCTCTCGCTTCTTCTACGGACTCGAGCTTCTCCTTCAGGTGAGCTGTCTTTGCTCTGCTTTCTTCCAACACTTCCCCATCCGTCTCACCTCTGAAGACATCTCGTCTTCGTTAGCTTTCACGTTAGACATCTCTGACCCCGAATCGCGCAGCTGACTCTTCAATCTCTCGTTTTCTTTGCCTAGTGATTCATGTTCATTCTCCATATCGTACAGTCTTGCTTTCAACATCTTGATCTCTTCTTCCTTTGCAACCAATCTCTCATCTTCTTCTTCTTCTACTTCTACTACAGAAATCTTCTCAACAGGAACCTCAAACACATCAGTCTCTTTCTGTCCATCTCGGGGATCTCGTCTCTATCGATTGTATCAGCCTCGTAAGCAGGTCCTTCCACTAGAGCCGGAGGGTTTGGTTTCTTGGATTTGCTATCATGATGAAGCTCATCTTGAGCTAGTTTCTTGACAGCTTCAGCATTAGCCAACTGCTCTTTGAGCAATCTTAGCTCCCTCTTGGGCTTGTCCTAACTGCGACTCAAGATTCGATATTCGGCCCCCAAGTTTAATAATTTATTAATTTTTTAAACTTAATAAAATGAATAATTTATTAAACTTTATAAACTTAATCCTAAACTTAATAAACTTAATAAACTTAATTGATTTATTAATAAACTTAATAAAATGAATAATTTATTAAACTTTATAAACTTAATCCTAAACTTAATAAACTTAATAAACTTAATAAACTTAATAAAATGAATAATTTATTAAAATTTATAAACGTAATCCTAAACTTAATAAAATGAATAATTTATTAAACTTTATAAACTTAATCCTAAACTTAATAAAATGAATAATTTATTAAACTTTATAAACTTAATCCTAAACTTAATAAACTTAATAAACAAAATAATTTTTAAACTTAATAAACTTAATAAACTTAATAAACTTAATAAAGTTATTAAATTAATTGATTTTATTGATACACTTAACAATTATTAAATTTAATAAAATGAATAATTTATTAAACTTTATAAACTTAATCCTAAACTTAATAAAATGAATAATTTATTAATTTTTTAAGTTTAATAATTTATTAAAATTTATAAACGTAATCCTAAACTTAATAAACTTAATAAACTTAATTGATTTATTAATAAACTTAATAAAATGAATAATTTATTAAACTTTATAAACTTAATCCTAAACTTAATAAACTTAATAAACTTAATAAACTTAATAAAATGAATAATTTATTAAACTTTATAAACTTAATCCTAAACTTAATAAACTTAATAAACTTAATAAACTTAATAAAATGAATAATTTATTAAAATTTATAAACGTAATCCTAAACTTAATAAAATGAATAATTTATTAATTTTTAAGTTTAATAATTTATTAAAATTTATAAACGTAATCCTAAACTTAATAAACTTAATTGATTTATTAATAAACTTAATTGATTTATTAATAAACTTAATAAAGTTATTAAATTAATTGATTTTATTGATACACTTAACAATTATTAAATTTAATAAAATGAATAATTTATTAAACTTTATAAACTTAATCCTAAACTTAATAAAATGAATAATTTATTAATTTTTTAAGTTTAATAATTTATTAATTTTTAAGTTTAATAATTTATTAATTTTTAAGTTTAATAATTATTAAGTTTATTAATAAAACAATTAAGTTTATTAAGTTTAATAATTTATTAATTTTTAAGTTTAATAATTATTAAGTTTATTAAGTTTAATAATTATTAAGTTTATTAAGTTTAATAATTTATTAATTTTTAAGTTTAATAATTATTAAGTTTATTAATAAAACAATTAAGTTTATTAAGTTTAATAGGTTTAATAAATGTTTAATAAGTAATTAAGTTTAAAATTATTATGTTTATTCAGTTTATTAAGTTTAATAATTTATTAATTTTTAAGTTTAATAATTATTAAGTTTATTAATAAAACAATTAAGTTTATTAAGTTTCATAAATTACGGATTAACCCCATTAACTTAACTTAAGATCAAATAAACCCGACAGATGTTGCCACCATATTATCATTTACTTGCATATATGATATGTATTAAGATAAACTTCGTGTAGTTGTTGACACATTTTCAGACATTGGATGGTTTCCACCATATTACCGTAAACTTCGTGTAGCTAGGAAACTTTTTTCCGTTATTATTCCAGCCTTCGGAAGGAGAAGAAAGAAAGGATCAACTTCAGATCTTTCAATGGTTTTTCCAACATCAAAACATCATTTCTCTTAGCGTTTTCAGACATGGCTCTTTGTATCACCATGTGTCTCATTTTTTGGAACAAGAAGTAATTTTGTCTCTTTTTTTTTTTTTGATACAGAAGTGAAACGCATCAGAAGAAAGTCCAAGCAACCCCTCAATTGTTTTTGCAGACAAGAGCAGGAGAAGCTGCTAATAATGTGGATTGATAGTTAGCTTCTGATGAAGCTCACCAACTTACAAAAGTCTCCACATAAATACAGCAAAATGCATCCCAACAAAAACCAAAAATGGTGAGCAAACCCTTTCTTCTTGAATCACACTCAAGACACTAACTCTAACTCACTTCTGTCCTCTCTTCTTCCACAACTCACCAAACATCTTCATCCCAGAACTCTTCCTCTTCCCACTTCCATATCCATCATCAGAATCCTCAGCCACCCCCGGCGGTTCCACGAACCCAACCACTGCATTCGGGTCAAAACACTTCCCTGCTGACCAAGATCCATCCCTCTCAAACTCTCCAGAAAGAACCGCGACTGCAGCATCCGCCGCCTTCCTCCACTGCTCGGTTTGAACTCTAAGCTTCTTCATCTCAGCCTCTAAAGCTTCTCTCGCTTCTTCTACGGACTCGAGCTTCTCCTTCAGGTGAGCTGTCTTTGCTCTGCTTTCTTCCAACACTTCCCCCATCCGTCTCACCTCTGAAGACATCTCGTCTTCGTTAGCTTTCACGTTAGACATCTCTGACCCCGAATCGCGCAGCTGACTCTTCAATCTCTCGTTTTCTTTGCCTAGTGATTCATGTTCATTCTCCATATCGTACAGTCTTGCTTTCAACATCTTGATCTCTTCTTCCTTTGCAACCAATCTCTCATCTTCTTCTTCTTCTACTTCTACTACAGAAATCTTCTCAACAGGAACCTCAAACACATCAGTCTCTTTCTGTCCATCTCCGGGGATCTCGTCTCTATCGATTGTATCAGCCTCGTAAGCAGGTCCTTCCACTAGAGCCGGAGGGTTTGGTTTCTTGGATTTGCTATCATGATGAAGCTCATCTTGAGCTAGTTTCTTGACAGCTTCAGCATTAGCCAACTGCTCTTTGAGCAATCTTAGCTCCTCTTGGGCTTGTCCTAACTGCGACTCAAGATTCGATATTCGGCCCCCAAGTTTCTTCTGACCGAGAGGAGGCCCACCGCTTCTAGGAGATCTACGGTCAACACCAAGCTTGGAACTCCGGTCAGTACTGATCAGACGGTTGGGATGAGTCAAGTCAGAAGTGGATGACGATGTCCTCAACTTCGGAGCTTGTCTCTGAGACAACTCTGAAACTCTAAAGAAGACAAACACCATAACAACCTTTATTAGTCACACATCGTTACTCACTCATAGTACCTGACCATGCATACAGAGATCGATGTCAAATGTAGTCACAATCTTTACCTTGGTCTTGGCATTTTGCTTTTTTTTTTTTTCTGCAGAGGATTTAACTAAGACAGAAGCCAAAGTTGCTGGAAGCTCTCGAAGGTTATGAAAATCTGAAGAATATATAAAAGCAGTGTGTCATTTATTATACAGCAACTATCAAAGACATTACTCATGTCGGAAATTTTCAAGGAACTTAGACAAGGTAATAATCATTCTCATTGACGATGATTCTAAAAGCTACAAGAAATTTGAAAAGATTATTCTTTTTTTTTATGTTTGTTTTCATTTTTTAAGCAAGGATCCACCAATAAAGGGATTGAAACTTACCTTAAAAAGAGATGAGGTCTTTGCATTTGAGATTCAGGAGGCAAACTTGGAGAATATGTAGAAATAGTCAAAAGAGTGTGTGAATTAAATATGAAAAAAGAAAGAAAGATGACTGTCTTTCCAGATTTTAGCAAAAAAAAAAAGATGAGTGTCTTTGGCTGCTTGTGAGTTAATTGGAACAACCACACAAAACCAGAAGAAGACACAAGATGAGGAGAGAGAGAAAGAGGGTTGTAATGTAACGCATGCACCTTTACGAAACAGACAGCTTTATTTGAAGACACTCTCAAAAATCAAGAAGCAGAGAGAAATGGAGAGAGATGTGTGTGTGTGTGTTTGAAGATTTGAAATAAAGTTGTTGACGAAATTGGTTGTAGTGAAGTTTAAAAATCGAGGGACCATTGGGGGCTAATAAGGACAAACATGTAATTTCCAGTCTCTGAATCATGTCCACACATATACACGTAAGACATATTATTAGGAAAATCACATTTTAAACTTTCAACATAGGCAGGACATATATGATAATTTAGTTATTGTCGTAAAAAAACCCTTTAAGATAACACTTTTAACCTTCAAACAAACAATTTTAACGTATCAAACTTTGGATTTTATTTGCCGTCGAAAAATTAATGACATGACAGTGATAAAAAATAGATAATGAATAGAAATGACTACATAAATAGTTATGATATAGAATTAAAATTTATCTAAATTAATAATTTTCGACTAAAATACTTTTTAAATAAAAATATTTAAAAGTTACAGGAACTATAATTATAAAGTCAGATTTTTTAAGAAAATAAAACTATTAAATTAACAAAAAAAAATTAATATGCCACCAATCCATGCTAGTTTATCTTATTATGCTAACTATAGTTGACATTTTTTTTTGAAAACAAAAAGACCAAATCGAAGAATTAAAATCAACAAAAAAAGTATGTTGGTTGTATGAGAGACCAATCTATACTAGTTTGTCATATTAAAATTTTCACTTTTTATTTATTTTGTAGTTTAAAAAAAAAACAATTCTGATTTTATAATTATGGTTCTTGTATTTTACTAATATTTCTTTATTTTCAAGAGTATTTTAATTACAATTATTAATTTAGATAAATTTTTAATTAAGTGTTATTAGTATTATCTAGTCTATTTTTGCCACATTATATTGCCATGTCATTAATTTTTTGGCGGCAAATAAAATTCAAAATTTAATATATTAAAGTTGTTCGTTTGAAAGTTAGAAATGCTAGTAAAATAGTTTAAGATTTAAACCGCACATAAGAGCATGTTTAATGGTAAAACTCTTTAATGTCTCTTAAGTGGGCCATAGAGAGAGAGTGACAAACAAAAGATGAAGAAATAATGGAAGCAACGTCCCTTGCTTCCCTTAAATAAGGTACGTCCCTCCACTTTTCTTTACTTTTTCCTTTATTTTAATTGTACATCAATAAACCTGCTCTAAGTGTCATATTTTAGAATCCAAAAAAATATTTATTTCCAGCCTTTTCTGGATTGCAAAATGTAAAAAAATAAACTCGAGTGAATATCCCTATACCAAAGTCTGACAATGGTTAGAAAATGAGTATGTAATGATAAAGTTTGAGAACTGAATCTAGGATATATTTGATTTTATTTACATGCATTTCGGGATATAAATGTGGATTTATGTAGAAAACTGTTTATAATTAACTTGCAATAGAGACAGCTTCAAATCAAAATTTAAATCTTAATAAAACAGGTTGATAATCAGGAAACAGTTTGATGAGAATCTTGGCTCCATCAGGCGATTGCAGGAGAAGCATAGACACTGTCTTCCTCCTGCTTTTAGGATCCACTTCACCCTAGGTCTTTACTTTTATGTGGTTTCCTCCTTTTTTCGGCCTCTTGGCTTGGCTGTTTTTCCCTACTGGGTTTGTTTTTAGGGATAATTGGGTTAAAACCAACGGAAAACATAGAAATTAGGTAACTACCAAAAAGTGTATTACCTAAGGTTGTGTGTGTTGACGGATTTGAGTATAAAGACAATATTGTCCTTAGTTAATAGTTACATGATTTTTCGATGGTAGGTGAAGTACAATAACTAGGTGGCTAGCAAGATTTACTTAGATTTGCAAAGATTTACAGAAGATTTTTAATAGATTTTATTAAGATTTGGTAAAGCTTTGTATTAGATTTGTTCGAAACAAACTCCAGCCATTTAATTTCTAAAATTAACAAAAGTTTTATTTTCTTTTATTTTCTTATTGACTTCTTCTTCTTTGTTTATCTTCTTCCTCTGTTTCTTTTTATCTTTGCCTAATCCATCTAATCAAAATCGAAGAAGATCATGAGTTCCAAACAGTTCACAAGTTCATGAGTTCTTCTGCTTCTTTCTCCATGAGTTCATGAGTTCAAAAATTGAAGATCATGAGTTGCTCTACTTTTTCTCCATTTTCTTCCTTTACATAATTACTTGATCACAGCCAATCTTGTGTAACTCCTCTGAGTCTCCATGATCAAGACAGTACCATCTCATAATTAGTTTGCACAAACGAGCAAATACTACATGCCGACGCTCGACAAAAATAAAATGTTCATATTGTGAACGGCTATTTTGGTAATCGAGCCTCTGTAAGCACTTTCAGTTTTGAAGTGGGAAGAAGATTAGTGACGGTGATGTTACGTCATGAGAGGCGGTGCTGATGTCATGCATCCACAAATTCTCTGGTCGTGTATGTGGGTCGTACTGACAAAATATTAGCCGGACAATATTATAGTTTAACCATTTACAACATATATTAACCGGGCAATAGTTTTGACTTTCTGGTCTTGTATGTGGTTATCATTCATTAACCATTTAAGTAAAATGTCATATGAAGCTTCCAAAAAGCAGTAACTCTAGGTGGTGGTGAAAATCAACGGTGGTTGGAAGTGATGCAAACACACATCATTAATGGGTAGATGAAGGTCATGTGTGTGATAGTAGTGGCTATAACAAAATATGACGGCTAATTTTATAATTATATTGCTAACACATTACTTATTTGTTATCATGGTGAAGTAGATGGCTAATTTCATATTTATATTGCTAACAACTTATTTACTTATAATTTCCTAATATTGATGATAACATCTACAAAGATGGATGGCTAAAGTGGACAGCTAATTTCACATTTACATTGATGATAGCAAATACAAAGATGGATGGCCTAAACGGTATCAGTGGCTAAAATGGATAGCTAATATAATCATATTGCTAACACATTATTTACTTGTTATTATAACACAAAAGAAAGATATTTAAATAGGTAACATTATATAAAAATATAACCGGCTAAAACTTTATGTGACCTTCTAAACATATTAATAGTTTCAAAAAAATGAAATACAAATACTTGAAAAAGCTTAGTGTCCGGATAAAACATTCAAAACTTAGCTAAAAATAATACTAGCTATAAATAAGAAGGATTAGACGTTTAACATTGAATTTTAAAGATAATTTTCAAAGAAATATAAAAGATAAACAAATAATTATATGATAACAAATATATTAACGGGCTAACAATAATACTAAGAGTTTAATTCAAGCACACACATTAACATATGAACACATTGTTATATGTTAACATTTTTATAATGATTCTTAACTAAATTCAAATACATGTAAGATTATATCTGACCAAGATTTTATTGAAAGAAATAAATATATGGGAAATCTTTTATTGTATGATTATACTGGTAAAATATTCTTAACAAGTTAAACTAATATTGAACCGAAAGAAATAAAGTTTAACATTCTTCATTATTCAGAGACAACTGCGGCTGTACATTATCTTCTCCAATCAAATCATTTATTTTTTGTTGTATCATTGTCTTTTCCGATCGAATTTGTTTTGAGTTGTGGGGATGATCATCATCAATATTAATCACCTTAAATAATTTGTAACAGTAACATAAGTACATTACAAAACTCACCAACATTAAGGATTTCCTACCATTTTAATCATATTTTTATAAAATGTTGTTAGCTTATACTAAAAAAATATCATGTTACAAAATGATTTATTTGAGATATTATGTATATTAATTCGCTGGAAATGTCAAATTGTTAGACGTCTAATATAATACGTACACGGTTAGAAAATGAGTTATTTGGAATAAAAACTGTTTTGTTGGTAATGTCAAATTGTTAGACAGTTAATATACTATTTACACGGTTAACAAATAAGTTATATGGGATAAAACTTGTTGAATTTTGCATATCATATTCTTCGATACCATAAAAATCAAGATCATAGCTATGACATATGAAATGAAGATACGAGTAATGTTCGGGTATATGTGTTTGTTGATATATGTCAAATTGTTGGACAGCTAATATAATACTTACACATTTAGAAAATGAGTTACTTGAGATTAAAATTGAATGTGTTAGTAATGTCATATTGTTATACCGATAATATAATATTTACACAGTTAATAAATGAGATCTTCGCCAAACCAAAGAATAACATATAATTTAAATAAATTGTGGCTAACATGTATGTACCATATTTATACAACACACGATATATATCAGATCGAGATACAGTGGCTGAGAGCTTCATCGAGACGCAGAGACGGAGAGCATCACTGGAAACGCGCGGCGGAGAGCTTGGCCCGGAGACACGGCAGCAGAGAGCTTAGCCGGAGACACGGCAGAGAGCTTGGCCGGAGACGCGGCTACAGAGAGCTTGGTCGGAGACGCGGAGGTGGAGAGCTTGGTCGGAGATGTAGAGACGGAGAGACCCTAGATTGTATAATCACCTTGAACAATACTTCGAGTCCCTTTACAATCTCTTCCATGGCTGCTTGTACTTTTCCATAATAATGAAAGTTTATCAGCAATCACAACAAGTTTACGAAATAGTGACCAAAAAAGTGATGAAAGAAGAGAGTTGCATGAGAGAGGATCAGGGTAAAATGTTTTGAATTTCCTAAGTTTGTGTAATAATACGGGATAGAATAAAAAAGGTGATTGTTTAGCTATTGGAAGAAGCAAAAAAATATAAGTGCAGTATAAGATCTTACTAAATCTATAGAAAGATATGACCTACAAAAATAATTAAACTGTTTACGGTATAGGGGCACTAGAGTCATTAAAAAGTTTGAGCAATGGTTGCATAGTGATTTTTGGTAAGGAGCTAATTACATAAAAAATGGTTGGTAGGAAGTGCAATTTCCCTTGTTTTTATGCGTTTCCTTATACTTCGGTGTTTGGCCACCACAGTCATACTTTGTGTTCTGGAACGTTTTTCTGGCCTAATTGATTTGAATGGAATTACTCAACGTTAAAAAAAACTGTTTATAATATACCCACATACATGGATTTACCTACATAATCAATATTTCTGACACTCTTGTTTCTTTTTCTGTCGGTTTTCTACAAAATTCAATTTACAAGCACTATTTTATTATCACTCTCCACTAGTTTCGATGTTTCTTATTGTTGTTTATTAAGGTTTTTAAACATAAATAAAATCAAAACTAACCTACAAATATTACTCCTTCCATTTTTAATTGTAAGTAATTTTGCTTAAATGCACAAATAATTAGAAAGTTGTTATTTAAAAAATATATCATTGAATCAATTAATTCAACCAATTATAAAAAACTTAACACTATTTCATTGGTCATACAATATCTAATAAATGAAAAAAGTGCACTGAAATATGTAAACTATTTATATTGTGAAACAAATTTTTTTTGCTAGAACTACTTACATTTGAAAACAGAGGGAGTATTTTTTTTGTGGGCGTTGAACTTACGTTACATATATTTATGGCATGGGTGTCCCTTTTTTTTTCCGACCAGCATGGGTGTCCATAACAATAAAAAATTGTAGCTAAATATTTTATTAGATATTACACTAACTAATTAGGATTTCATTTTTGAGCTAATTAGGTAGAAAACCATAAAGAAGTTGGAAATTAGGAAACTATCAAATACAGTAAAAGTATAGGATTCTCTGTAGCAAAAGAGCATGTTAAATTACCTGTGAAGCCCTACTAAAGTTCTATCTCTGTCTAAGATGAAACGACAGTAGCTGCTAAAAGATATAGTAAAGATTCTATAAAGATCTGAGTTAGATATTCTTTGTATTTTTCTTTTTTTTTCCCCACAATCAATTTAAACTCAACAACGATCTCTCTAAAGGTGTCTTAATGATGGAGACAATAATTTGTCTTCTCTTTTCGGTTATATGCTCTTTTTACTAATTAGAGTTCTATTCTCCATCTTTCAACTAGAAATAAAGAGAGAAGAAGTGGAGAGATAAAAGTTACTAGAAAACAAAGGTATTCATTTAATAAAAATTATGTTCTTAGTGTTTGTTTTTGTTTGATGGGGTTTCAAAGGCTTGATCTTTTTTGTGGGTTTCACTGGAAACCTTAAAAAATTTCTTACTTTATGCAACTTCAACTTTTTAATAGTCAGTAGCTCACATAATATTCTGGAATCGCAATGGTTTCACCAGTTTTTTTATTACAAGTTTTATCATTGTCATTACTTTGTTTACAACTTTCATACTAATCCTTGCAATTTTAATATGGCTCAGCTTCAGTAAAAAGCCTATACGATCTAACTTCATACAACTTCTCCCCAGAACACAAAGCACTCGTCATCACGATGAAGTTAAAGAGATAGGTTGATCAAGGTTCATACCAACAACAATGGTACATCTCATTAAACTCTAGATGACAAGTTCAGTAAGAGAGATATTGAGAATGGTGATAACTATGAAAAAACCCTGTTTTTTGGGTCACATCTTCCTCCTTTGTCAACAGATCCTTTGATAGTTGGTACTGAAAGTAATAGGAAATTATAGGTGTAACAAAAAGATTAGATATATATATATATACATCAAGTTAGCCGCATTGATTATTGTTAGCCGGTTTGTGTATGTTAATAACCTGTTAATCTCAGAGGTCCAAGGCTAAGAAGGTTTTATGACCATCCTTTTAGATTTTAATGGTGTAAGTCATGGATTAGACATATCTACAATAAGTTAGCCGGTGATAACAGTTTTACATATGGCCTTCATCTCCGACTTTTTGATGATTTCAAAGTTTATAAACTTTTTCAGGTGGTGGAGTGAGCATCGATTGCCAATTTCCGAGCTATCTCCCAAGTGCTCAGGATTGAGTAGAAGCAGTATGGAAAATGCATAATTGCCACAAATTCAATTAACATTGGAGTGCAAAGTCAAAGGAAAATATCGACAATAAGAATAATACAGTGGGTGGATTTTAAGTGTGCGTTTTAAGAAAAAGTAGAAAGTCTTATATGATCCCCTTAGTATTAAAATAGGAACATTATAACAAAGTAACCTTATCATCATGTGTTTATAACAAAAATGCCATTTCCTATGTGGCATCACCTTAGCTCTTCTTAACCCCTTTAACTAATAGCCCTCCTTTAACTAGAATAATTACATGCATTGCCATTGTTATATATATTTGTTCTGAGCACCTTAGAACACTATACCTATACCGAGTTGCATAGTTCACGGGTAACGAGTTGCATATATTTGCACGAGTTGCATATATTTGATCCTAGATTATAGTGGTTAGTTAAACATATGAGAATAACATAACATAGGATTTATAATGCTGATGATTTCCTGTTAATCAAAACCTTGAAATCTCTAACCATTTGGAGCATAACATATTATATAGTATGTAGAATCTTTATTCAAGAAAATTAGATATGTATCTACATGTACGATTTTTCTACTATATATTAGATACAACTACATGCATATTAATGAAAGCCTAACCATTGTCGCACATGTATAATATTTAAGAAAGAAAATTTTATGTATGTACGTTTGTTATTATTGGACACAAACCATATGTTATTTGCTTACATATACGTTTGCTATTTATCAATACTTATTGTATTGTATATGACCAGTGTACCTTCTATTATTTTAGTATGTAGCTGATTTCCCATCTATAGTTTTCCTCATATTGGTTCTAACATCAAAATATTATTCTTAAAAATCTAATGTATATATGCTTTTCACCATTTTCATCACAAATTAATGCGCTAACAATTTACGAATGTATAAAATTTCTAAATGGAAAGATGTAAATGGAGTTTCCAAACGTGGCCGCGTGATTGATTTGCGGCATAAACCATATAATTTGCATTGATCACATATACAATACCTTAACTGCAAATTTGTTTTTGTCATATTAGTTTTATGTTAAAGGCTCTATTTCGCCGTGCAATTTTTGGAAACTGGTTAATAAATCACGGCAATTATGTTAGTAATGATAGGTAAGATATTCTCTCTTCGGTTTTGATTACCTTTTTTGAGATGTTTTGATTAACGTAGTTAATTGCTCTTTTTTAGAATTCCATCTTCGGTGTATTTTTTCGTGTTACGTTTAAGGCAAGTAATACCAAAACAACACGTTTCGGGTTATCACCTAGATAAATTACTTGCTCTTTGATCGTGTTACGTTTTAAGGCAGTCAAAGGGGATAATCATTCGTGATTATCGCTAATTGATTAAAAATTATCGATTTGATTTTGTAGAATCAAATCTAAAGATTGCACGTTCATAAGTATATATATATACCAACCCTAACATTCACATCTCCTCATCAGAGTCTTTTCTTTCTTACCAATATCAAAACTCTTCCTTTCAACAAAAAAATCTATGGCAGGTTTGAACACGGTTGCTGATTTGAAACCTTTTAAGACGATGTGGAGAGTGAGGGTGAGCATCATTCGATTGTGGAAGCAGTACTCGGCTGCTGGTGGCCTAACCATTGAGATGGTTCTCATTGATTCGAATGTAAGTTCACGTTTTTTTTTTTTGCAGTATGCTTGGTGAATTTATATGACCCAATTATCTGTTTTTTTGAACTTTGGTTCTCATTGAACTTTGATTACTAATTTTCAGGGAGACAAGATTCATGCAAGTTTTAAGAAAGAATTGGTGAACCAATTCGATAGCTTCCTTGCGCAAGGGAGGACACTGATTTTCACCAACTTCTCTCTGAATCATGCGTGTGGATCATACCGGACCACAAGCCATCTATACAAGATCAGCTTTCTGTCAACAACCCGCGTGAGAAGTGAGAATGCTTTGCCCATTGGTCTTAATGACTTCGCACCTGTTAATTTCCGGGATGTGCTCGATGGAACTCTCAACTCGGATTATTTGGTTGGTGAGTATCATTTACGTGTATTTGTCTAATCAATAAACAGATTATTAATTTGCGATTAATTTTGTGTGCTAATACTTAATTATATACAGATGTGATTGGACATGTTGTCGAGACAAGTCATGTTGAGATGATTTCAGTGAATGGAAAAGAGACCCAAAAGATTTCACTTGAGCTACGTGATCTAGAGTAAGTTCACATGCACGTTTGTCCTTGCAAAGTTGGTGTTTATGTCATGTATGTCTAACATGAATATCTCATGTGTTAAACATACAAATCATAAAGAATTAATATTGAGTGCACTATGTCTGCGAACTATCCAAACGGTATGTATCTTTACGGTCTGTTAATGCTTGCACGAGGTCACTATCATACCGGTAAAAAGTATTTGGATAGACTCCAATGGAAATTATATATATCAACCTCTAATCATTGTTGGAAAAATATCAAGATCGCACTAACAAACATCCCGCGCCTTATGAAGAGGCGTTACCATGTTAATATGGTCAACCTTAAGCCACGAACGGTATGCCATTCCGATAACATGGATGAAGTATGTGAGGATTGTTACTACTACAAAAGGCTTTACCAATTTTTCCAGTTTGCAATTAATAAAGTGTAACAAAAAGGGTTGATGGTCTGTGTAATAAAATTATCTTTGCCGTATGAAGGAAAAGTTGTATTTGCAATGTTTGTTTGTTTATTTCGTCATCCAAATCAAGTATGTGTAACCGAGTTATATGTTTGTTTTTCAAGTTTATCAAGATTTTAAAATTATTCACTAAGTGGAGATCAAGTTACCGATCATATTCAATGTCGTGGATCATAATTACCATTGGTTAATATCTGATCTGGAGAATATCGATTTTATTCAGTAATATTAATCTTTCGTATATCATTTTCATATGGAAACAAAAAAAATAGTTAAGGGAATCCAAATTGTAGCCGATGTAGACAAATATACCTAAAGTTGTAATTAAGTGAATTCTTAATTGGTAGTGACTACAATTTCGTATATAATCTTAATTGGTAATGACCTGAGTCGATGGTAACCAAAAAATATAATATAGAAAATATCAAAAAGAAAAAAAAAGATTACATTATAAAAAAACATTTTTTCAAAATTATGGAAAGTAATATAATTAATAAATCGACATATAGGAAACAATATTAACTTTCAAAAATAACATGATAGATGATAACCAGATTGTGTGTTGAAATGTGTTGTTTCCTTAATTTTAAAATATTGGTGCTTAAATTGAGGGATTAAATGGAATTTGTAAATTTGTATCAATCAATTAGTCAAAAGATTAGATTCAAACGGCATCATAGTCCATGATCAATGCTTATATCAAATCAGTTAGGCGCTATATTAAAAATATTCATATACAAATTGCATCTATATAATTACGCACCATAAATATTTAATATGTATAATATGATTATTAGTAAGTTATATGATGAAACTGTTCTTGAAATGGACTACTCCGGTATTAGGATCTTTGAGTCCTAAAGTTGGTTTGCTACTAAGCGACGAGAAAGTAAGTTTTAAATTCTGTTATTTGCTCTGATGCAAATTCAGAAATCATTTTTGACTACATTAGGGTGCTTCAGATTTATTACAAACACAGAAGGCTCTCAGCTTTTTTTCGATGGAGACCTGCCCGAAACTCAGGATTTTAAATCGAGGTGCATATTTTTATTAGTTTTAATACATACCGAGATTGTCTCACCATAATAATTATATAATTATTTGTACAAGAAGCACATGCTGTTTTTGATACTGTTTTATATTTTCATCATTTCAGGATTCCACAGTTCCCATAATCGCGATTTTTATTTGAAGACCATTTAGAAATGTGGTTCTGTTGGGATTGTTTTAATTATTCTTGAGTTTTATTTTGTTATTATGCAATTCATGCGGCTGATTTATAAGACCCATCTGTTGTAATAGATGTACCGTCTTGAATTATTATATTTAACAATACGAGAATAAAATTCATTCATCTGTTTTTTATCATCTACGCGATTATTTGTAGGGAATACAATTCATTTATCACTTAAATTTAGAGTAACGGGATACAACAATATAATAATTTTACAAACTATACCTAACTAATGTTTATAAATTTAACCATTAATATAATATCAACTAAACAACTATATCAAATTCTTATCAGAAAATTATATCAGCGATAAAAAACAATTAAGTTCGTATAAATATGATTCACACAAAATGATATGTTGAATGTCTTAATTCTTTCGGAAAGCATTTAATAGGTCCACTGGTTAGTTATGTTTTTTAAGGCAAGTTGTGGTTACCTAAAACAATTTCAAAAATTGATCTAAGGATTCTAAATCATATTGTTAATAGTACCAAAATTTAATGCGTACAGTATAAATTATATGCAAGATTAATGTGACCTTCCTATCGGTGAAAGTAAGAATTTTTTGTTTCCAAAATATTATTGATCTATTGATTATACGAGCATCAATATGGATCACTTTCTGTATTTCTTGAAAACTACTAGATTGAGTTAAGGTAGTAAATATATAATTGTCAATCAACAACCTCTACAAATGGTAAATATCAAATAAGATAGTAAATATATTCCTATATTTCGAAATCAAAGTATATTTTCAATCAAGCACGTCTCCGAATGTATACCCTATTTATTAAACCTTCTAAATGTTACATACCGATAATTATCCTATATTAATTCATTGAAATTTCATCACTTGCGTCAATTTTTTTGAAGGCTTCATTTGCCATGGGTAGTCATAAATTATTATCAGAACTAAATTTTTTTAAACCTGTCTTTCCAGTGCGTGTTAAGGTCATCGCCAAGGGAGGACAAGCATCGATCAAAGTTCCAAAAGCGATCTGATTATCGGAGATGAGAAAGTGAGTTGAGTTTATTTTCATCTCTTTATAGAAATATTTAATACTTTTTTAGTTTATAACTAATACATTTCTACGTGTTTGTTGTAGGGAAACACCATTCAAGCTTCATTTTTCCGAGATTTGGATGCAACAACTGTACTGCCTTTAGATGAAGGTCACTGCTATGAAATAACCAATTTTAAGCTATCTCCTGCATCAGATGTGGCTCGCTTGACAAGGAACCGATACAATATTGACCTCAATAACGCCTCCGTTATTTCTAAGATCGATCCAATCCAACATTCCAGCTTTTATTTTTTTCCAGACTTCCTTGATCTCTATCGTGGCTTTCATCATCCTAAGTTTCCAATTGGTTTGTTTTCAAGCCTATCCTTTTTAATATACTTAGAGAGCAACCAAATAATAGTAACCTTGGTCCAATTAACAGTACTCATAATTAGAACTTTTATTACTGTTTTTTGCGTATCAATCAGATATTTATGGAGCTGTGGTAGGAGTAGGCTTTCTCGAAGAATATTTGACCGAATCTAAGGACGGGAGTAATGGTTTCATCGACCATAAAATACGTTTCTTCGTACAACGCATGGAGTAAGTATTCATCATTTGTAAATATAAAGAGATTGATTTATATTAATAACACATTGTCTGAATGATCTTTACCAAATAAATGCCATTGTTAGAGTAACACATGGTTTGAAACATTTTTTTAAAATATTACAGTAACGTTGTCCTTAAGTGTGTCGTTTACGGCGCACTTGCTCATGTTTTCCATGATTTATGGAATTCTACACATGCAGACGTTGTATTATGTGTCTTACAATGCTGGAAAATAAATTGGGGAGCAGGTAATGTATTGTAATCCCAGAGGAACATATATATAGGTTGAAGATATTTTTTTTTGTTTATGTTTGATATATTATTTTATGTTGCAGAAAAAGGTCGATTGAAGAATATTACTAACATAGATGGTTTTTCCAAGATTTATTTGAGCCTGGTGATGTTCCAGAACTCGATGCTTTCAGAATGAGGTAATGTATTTTTTAAAACAATTTACTGAAATCATGTGTTTACTTGTGCAATTATGTCATTTTTTATCACATTAGACTTGCAAATGGAGGATTCTGAAGACATAATTCACCCCAGATGTTTTTCTCTTTCTTTTATTATTATATTATGATTCTCAAGGATTTATTTGTTAATTGCTGATGTTTCGTTTTATATCTACTTCATGAATAATTTTATTATGAAAAAGGAAGCATGTTTTTCCTTACTATTATGTTTTCATCGACTCTTCCACTACGTATAGGAGAAATTATCTTAAAAATAAACAAAAAAATGTAAAAATACTATTTTCTTAGTTAAACGCACAACTGTTTATAAATTTTTATTTTATAATTGAACCTAATTTTTATGCAATATACCTTCAGCCAATGTATTAATTCAACTTAATTATCTATTCGAATCAACTCACCCCGCGCAGGGCGCGGGTTATCACCTAGTTCTTCTTAAAATGATGATTATTTTTTTGGGTTAGGAATTTGCCAAACTCGGAATGACTGGCCTGATTATATTTTTTAAGTTGGAGATGTTTAATTCTTTCCTTTATGTTGTTATCCTTGGTTTGGTTAACGGATCTTAAGACTCGTTAATTAATCATAGTGGATCCTATACCGAGTAGGGGCTATGTAATGTGAAGTTGTTTACAATGAAACTACTTTAGTAGCTGGCCAATAATCTCAAAGTGCTTCTATCAATTTTAATGTATTTTTAAAGAAAAAAAAATTAGCTGGTTAAGTAATACTAGAGATGGATAACATTTTTATTGCCGTGTAACGTTAATAAAATAGCCGCGAACAGATTTAATGTGTATTTGAAAAGAAAAAAATTAGCTGGTTAAGTAAACTGGAGATGTATAACATTTTTATTGCCGTGTAGCGTTAATAAAATAGTCGGAAACAGATTTAATGTTAGTGTCAATAGTCTGCTATTTAAGTCTAATTTTTGCTAACATTGAAAAGGAAGTAGCAAGCAAAACAATTCTAATATCAAGATAATAAAAAGATAAGCAATCAAGAGAACATAACTGATTAATGTGATTCAATTGATACGCATGTCTAAGAAAAAGTGTATTCAGTTGGTTAAGTAATAACGGAAACTGATAACATTACAATTATCGGGTGATGTTAATAAAATAATTGATATCAGATTTAATGTTGCTAACATTTATCAAAGGTTCGAGTTTATTTTTCATTAACAAAAGAAAAGTCAAGAACTTAAATTTGAATGATAACATAGCAACCGATTTTAGTATAATACTAGCAATTTCACTATATAAGAAAAATTATATTTATTTGGTTTATTGATTGTGGAGATGGATAAGATTCTAATTATCTGGTTACACTGATAACATACAGCATGTGTTCTTCACTAATGAATTAGCAAGAGACAGATCTAATGTTGATGACAACTATCCGCGATTCAAATATAACCACAATTGTAGAATTGTAGAAATTTATGTAGTTTTATCGATCATCTGCACTTAGAATAATAAAGTGTTAATAAACATATAAGGAGTAAGAAACACAACAAGTGGCTGGAGCCAGTGGGGTTTTCTCCAACCTTGAAAATCATTTCCAAGATAGAACACTATGGAGGTTACAAATTGTCATTCTCCATTCTTATGAATGTGGTTGACGGAAATTTCTAGGAATTTGTCTATGAAATTGGATTTTGTTTTTTGGAGAAGAGAAAGTTGTGGTGGTTCTCTAGATGAGAGAGAAAGAATGCTATAATAATTTTATAATTCAAATTCGGGAGATACATTACTCTAGAAACTATTCATGTTCTGACATAAAAAGATTTGCACATATATGAACACATGATATAAGATTTTACCGATTCTATCTATAAGATTTGGGCTACTGTAACAAAAAGAAGTAAATGATATGTAGGGGTAACAAGGTCATAAACAAATTTGTACAGTTTCTAAATAGTGTATTTTGGCACTTTGCAAATTATGCTATAGTTTTTTGGTGTGACTCCTAATTTCTCTTCATTTTTAGATCAATAGTTTTTCCCCCATTAAAACTGATATTCCATTAATTAGCAAGTAAAGTTTCTCGATTCTTAAACCATGAAAAGTGAACAATTCAATAAAAATATATAT
This sequence comes from Brassica carinata, assembly GCA_016771965.1. Classification (NCBI taxonomy): domain Eukaryota; kingdom Viridiplantae; phylum Streptophyta; class Magnoliopsida; order Brassicales; family Brassicaceae; genus Brassica; species Brassica carinata. Next base: position 52,180,603 of record CM028693.1, on the reverse strand, counting down.
TTAAGCTAGAAAGTACAAGTACTGCATGAAAGTGGTAAGACAAATACGTATGCAGCTTCTTTTCTGTGGTAGACACAACGATGCAAGATGATGGCCGATGGGCTCAACATGACCGATTGCCTGACGAACATTGAAACAAACACTGTTACCTTCTAAAAGATCAGACGCTGGCAATAAAGCTTCATCCCAGTTGTTTCCGTCGACCAATATTTAGTAGTTGTACGTTGGTTAAAGAAAATCCAGTTTTAAGTGTTTGAAATTGGTGATAAATTAGTACAATAATTGCAAACTTGAAGTCAAAATGTATTGTTTCTATTTTAGAGATTATTACGAGAAATTAAGATAACAAATAAACTCGTTAAATTAATAACAAGTAAAGCTTACTAAAGATTAACATTATGTAAAAAAATATCTATTTGATCTCTTTGTAAACATTGACAAATTGTTAATGAATGGATGAAATTTATAAAGATATTTAAATTTAAAAATGACAATTTTCCGTTTGAGCTAACATATAAGATTCGTTTAAAAAAACACCACCCACAATAAGATTTGAACTATCATATGTTGAACAGTGTTAGAAATGTGACTATAATAAACACTATATAATACTCCATTTACATTTTAGATTTATTCATTGTAAGAAATTAAATACATTTGAAAACTCACTATTCATTAATAAATTAATTAATTACTTGTACAGTAATTCAATGGGGGTTGAAGAAATGAAACTAGAGTTCTCAATGTTGTATTGCAACATTCACGTTATGCCTTCTGCATTTTCTACTCTCTACTCCCAAGTCTTGATTTGAGCTGTATCGACTTTTTTTTGTCCAAAACCCCTCTAGCTACAAACGTGATGCTAGAAACCTTGATACCAACCCTGTCCGGATCTAGTTTTTAAACCAAATACAAATTGCCGCTAAGAAAGAGTTGGCATGAAAAGTAGCTTGATTACTATAAAGATTTTTTTACTCCTTAAGACACTTTATAACTTTATAATTTCACCCAAAGGCACATTCCACTTGAGAGGCACATTCTGAGTGTTCTTTGTCCATCTTACCCTTCTTTTCACTCAAAAGTGGAATGTGCTCGTCTCTTCCTTCTATGTCTTCTCCACTATTTACGCTTCCACTAATGGCTCCATTCTTGGCTCTTTCCTCCTCCTCAATTTCCAGTAACCTCCCTTCCCTCTCTTCTCTCTCAATTTATGCATTTTAATATTGTGGCAAATGATTAATTTGCTTCAAAGTTTGGATCTTTTTAGTGTTATGAACTTCAATATTTGTGTTGGTTCCCTAATCGAATTGATGTGTGAACATTAGGTGAGATTTTCTAAAGGTTAGGTTCTCTAGTTTGAGTTCATTCTGACCTATATAAGATTGATTCTTAAGAACAAGATTGAATCTTTACTTGTGGATAGATGTAAACTTTTCTAAACATTAATAGAGAAGGTTTTATTTATGACAGTATGGGTCTGTAAATTTTTCAAAATCGATTTGAAGATCCCACCATGTCGTCGTTCCGCCTTGTCTTCGTTAACCATGACCACCACGAAAATCCATCTCTGATCTTCTAAATCTTTTTAATTGATTCTCGTTTTATTTTGTTGGTTTGTGTTGTGTATTTCAAAATTTTGATCTGCAAAGTTTCAATTTCAAAATTCAGATCTGCAAAAGATGTGGATGGGTCGCGTATGGATTGGGGTTGTGTGGATAGGCGGTGTGTTGATAGCTGGAGCGTGGATGAGTTATGTGTGGATGGTTGAATAGAGCGTGGATAGGTTATGTGTCGATGGTTGAATAGATCTCTAGGGACTAGTAGGTGGCTTCTAGTGATGTCTTGCTTGGTGAAATGGTTGCATATGAACTATCCACAGCCAATGGATCGATTCATAACATAGTTGTTGTTGTTGGAGTAATGAGAGCCGTCCACGTCCAATGGGAGCTATCTCATGCCAATCACAAGTTCAACTCCAATGGGGGATATTTTATATATCCACATCTTTTTCTGTCCACATTTTCATTGTCCACAATTCTTCCATTTATATGTTTTTTTTTGTGGATGGCTTAGCCATCCAATACTTTCCACAATATTTCAATTAAAAAAATTCTTTTTTATGTTTTCATATTTAAATTTCTAAAGTATATATAAATGGATGTTGAAATGTAGAAGATGAAAAGTTAAAATTAATTACATCATATCTATTTATTTATATTTATTAATATTTGAGATAAAAACAAGTTATGAAATGGGGTTGAACTTTGTTTCAAAAAAAACTGTTTCAAAAGAAAAAGAAGAAAACAAAAGGATTGAATGAGCTCTGCAAATGCAACGCAATGCACTCAAATACCAAAACGAAGCTTTTCTCAACAGGGGTATTGCTGACCTCTCACATACTACAAGACAAGGAAAAGTGCCCCACATGCTGAATGTGTCTCTTAGTGTAACGAAAACTTAGAAAATATCTCTTAATGTAACCAACTCTACTATAAAATACCCTCTTAATATAAATCTTCTGCTAGCCATGAAGTTCACAAGTGCAAAGAATATTACATACCCAACATTTGAAATCTTAATGTAGATATTGGCCAAGGTAGCGACTAAACATCAATAAAAACAGACACTTCATCATCATAAAACTAATATATTGATATTCATATATATTGTTCAAAAAAACAACCAAGTTGCTGATGATAAAATCAAAAATCTTATAGACGATGGCTTCCAAGAATCCACAAAATACCATAATAATCACGAGAGGACAACGAGTTTTAAAAGACTTTCAAGAACTTAAAAAGACACTAGGATTCGAAGAACTGAGAGGAAGGCTGCAAGGAAGAGGGTTGGGGAGAAATAATGAGCGGAAAATTGGATGTAGTTTTTAGTTGTTTGATTATGTGCATGTTTCTATATTTTAGTGGTCGGTGGTTTTTCTAAAGGGAGATATTGCATAAACTAAGGCCTCGATTGGTACAGCAGATGAAGAAGCAAGTTAAAGATGTAGAAGCAAAGATATCATGTCAGATGCTTCTCATTAAATTTTTTAATAAAGTGATTGGTAGAGCAGTAGCAGTATACAATTTTAAAATTAACATAAAAGTTAGTATATAATATATTTATTTTAAAATAATATATATTAAATTATAATATATATTAATAATATATGTTTTATTAAAAAATAATGAATCTTATTTAATTATAAAATTAAATTAAATTTTAAATATAAAATATTATTATTTAAAAAATAAATGTAAATATTATTTTAAAATTGTAAATTTATTTTTGGATAAAAAAATAATTTTGATATTATTAAATAAAATAAACTAATTATATATATAATTTATATATAAATTATCATTATTTATCTATTGGTATAGCAGTAAATGATTCATATAATATTATCAGAAAAATTAATATATGACATATAATTTATTTTTTATAAATAATATAGATATGTTTAATTTCTAATATATAATATATAGATATATATTATTTTATTTTATTTATTAAAATTAATCAATGATATGTGTAATTATATAAGTTATATTATATTTCAAATGTGAAATATTGTTCTTTTTAAAAAGTTAAAATAATTAATCACAACTTTTATTTTTTTAAATGTAATTTTTTTTTATATTATGAACATAATTTTTTTCTATTATTAAATAAAATATATTAATTATATATAATTATTTTAAATTTTTATATATTCTAACTGCAAATGCTCTACCAAAAGCTTCATATGAGAGCATTGAGTAAAGAGCATTTGGAGAGCATTAGCATCTTGTAAATGCTCTTGTAAATGCTTTTGTGATAAATGTTGATTGGATTATAACGAGCATAATGCTTATGCTAATGCTCTGCCAATCATACCCTAATTAAAAACTAAACTATTTGAGGGTTTCATGTGAGAGAGCACTCACACATTAGCAGTAATCAAGTCCAAAACTTCCATCATCAATCGACTTTTTTATTTAACACAGGTTGGTGTGTTTTATTTTCCTCTCTGCATTTAATACCAAAGAGAACAAGGCATGTTCTCTTCCTTTTCCTCAACTACTAATTAAGGACATATTAATATAAATTTCTTACGGAAGATCTCTTAGCGAAAATAAGATACAATCTCTTAGCTTTTAACTAGAAAAAACTAAGAGACATCTCTTAAATTAAGAAATGTCTCTTAGCTTTTTCTAGTTAAAGCTAAAAGACCGTCTCTTAGCTTTCGCTAAAAGAGTCTCTTTAAGATAGAAGGTTTACTTTGGGCGGCTTCATGTATGAAAGACAGAAGGATAACCTCGGTCCGGTTCAAGACGGACTGCTCGGACTTATTGGACATAATTACAAATCCGATGGATTGGCCATCATTCGCGACTGAGATCGAGATGTTTCAGAGGTTACAGAAAGACTTTGAGAATGTGAACCTGTCTCATATTCTTCGGAGTCGGAATGGTTGGACATACGCATTAACAAAAGAGGCAAGGATCAGAGGCTACATATTTTTCCATATAGATCAGACCCGAACATATGGAGATGCTCTTCGAAGAATCGGCTCATCTGTTCTCCACTTGATCTAGTCTAGATGGATAGTCGACAAAAAAAAAAAAAAATCTGCAATAATCATGGTCTGACTATGGCTTTACTCGGTCCCTTAGCATCATCCTCGTATCCATCACAACCTTTAACATAATATTAGTTCTTTTGATAATCAAAACCTTTCATATTAAAAACTGAAAACTATCTAATAATTTTCCTATGGGTACATGTATGAAGTGATCAACAAACATCCTGAAAACTACAATCCAAGATCACCAAACTCACACTACCATATACAAAAAGCAAAGACTGTGAGCAACTTTAACTTTCCTTTGAACCTTTGGGAACACACACTATTGCCATGTAACTTCCCTGGTAACATCTCTGCCACTATCGTCAGTCAAATCAGATCTCGTTGTATCATCGCTGATTCCTGCTTCTTGAAGGTAATAATCTTGTTCCATGGCATTGTAATGACTGTTGTTGCAAATGCCCGGACCCATGTTGTATGATAAAGTGTTAACGTTTTGATTGGAGGAAGAAGATTCGCCAACCATTTGCTGGCGTTCAGCAAGAGCAGCGATTGCACAAGCTAGCCCACCAGATGGGGAAGATGATGAAGACGGCATCAATGGTACTACACTATGATCTTCTTCAGGAGATGTATTTATCTGACTTCCAGGTTCCTGCTCAGAAAGAAACAGAGTTAAAGGCTTACCTTATTCAACAAAAATGATGAAAAATGAAAGTTTAGTAACTGAACAAATCACCTGAACGGAGAGCCATATTGCTTCCATCACCATTATATCCTCAAGATCATCGTCAAACTCACCATCCCTGAAAGAGTATTTTCAGATAATCAGTCACCTTATGTGAACCACGTTTACAGTCAGAGAAAAAAAATGATATGAAAATGTAATAACCAATTGATAAAGAGACAACTTAACAAGACTACTATATAGTTCTCGCTACGCTCTTAATTGTAACTGTTCCCAGAGCATCAAAATCCTCAAGAGAAAAACAGAACCAAAGAAAATGCAGAACTATGTTTGTTTTATCTCAACGCTAACCTGCTAACCCGAGGGTGTGATGTAACACCTGAGTGTTGAGATGAAACAGTTTCCTCCTCCTCTGCTTTAGAAAAAAAAATGTGATTGATATTGCTAACAAAGAAAAAACAAAATGTTAAAGGATGCAAGTAAATATTGAACAGAGAGAACAAACCTGCAGCAGAACCATACTCAGTATCAGCTGTCACTTCACTTGTCCTAGAAGAAGATGGTTCCATACGTTTCAGCATTCTTTCTTCATCTTCTTCAGCTTCCTTCTGCCTAATCCTTATTTTGGCTTCTATAACTCGCTGCTCTTCCTTCACAACATAGTAAAAATCAGATGGACAGTATCAGCCAGTTACTGTTAATTATATGACTTACAATTTGTTCAATGCTCTTCTCCTCTTTAGTCTTCCCTCCACGATACTCAACAGCATAGTTTGACGTTTTGCAATACGGACATCTCGTAATTTGTTAAGGAGGACAAAAAAGAAAATTTATACAGAAAAAGGTTCATATGCGAAGATCAAAAGCCTAACATAACAATCAAAGGATACAGAGTAGGTCGAGATGAATTAGGATTCTTCATCCGTAGAAAACACTCTGTAGATTAAACCAAAAGATACAAAACACATGAATTGCAAAAGATTCTAAATTTAGTTATGGCTGCTGATTGAATATTTTCTTTACCTGTACAAATGCTTTTCAAACAACATCTTGACCTATTGAGGCTCGGATAGTACTATAAAACACAACAACAACATACACTCGCAGTTAGTTTCATCTTCTTGAAAGGAAAATACATTTTTGTGTAAAAGCCGAAAAAAACAAACCAGATAGCAAATAGGACATTCTTCGAGATCATGACAAGAGCTTTCTTCAGCACCAGGATAGCAAGGAGCAAGCTTGGCCTCCAAGATGAGCTTCTTGAGCTTTTTGAAGTCGACATCTTTGTTCATGTATAATAAACCTTGCTGTGGCTTTGTGTATCTTTCTTCCACAGCTTGTCTCTTCTTTCCCAGCTTATTACCCATCAAAACACTCTCTCTTAAACTAAGAACAGAGACAGAGACAGAGAGAGAGACATAAGAAACATGTCCACAAGAAGAAAGCGGTAATAGTTTCAACAATTTCGAACGTAGTAAATTCAGAGCTCATATCCAAAAATGATTCCTTTCTTTCCCAAACATTTATAAGAATTGAAACGACAAATCCCTTCAATTGGATGCTTACAGAACAACCTTGAATATGATGAGGAAGAGAGTTAAGAAATGGAGAAGAAACCTTAACAAGCTTCTATAGAATCTCGAGGGCAGAGAGAGAAAAGGCTTGGATAACTCTGATAAAAGAGACAAAGATCAGAACTTTCCTCTGTGAGAGATACAGTAGAGTGTTTGTGTGTGTCTCAGACGTATAATGTGTATATTCTTCACAACATTAAAAAGAGAACTTCGTATTGTGACTATCGTCTCCCTTTTTCTGATTCTTTTGACGGAAAGCTAAGAGAGAGAGATGGTGATGATAAAGATGAAACGGTGGAAGAGTGAAGAAAAGAATCGTCATCTCTCTTGTTTTCACTCTTCCTCTTCCTTCCATCACGCGCCCATTTCGCGCGTGTGTAGTTTAGGTGTCAGATTTTCACAATTTTGAAACAAAAAAAAAACGCATAACATTTCCTTATATACATTAACATGCTAAACAAAAGGGAGGAAACACTCGGTGTTTTACATAGGCCTCTTAATTTAGTAACTTAGGGGTTTGAGTTAGGCCCAATGGGCCTTAACGACCACAAATTCAACTTTCTGACCATAGATTATACAATTCGCCGACCGGAGGCATCTCCCTGAAAAAGCTATCGAACTCCGTCGTCTCTACACCTCCTTCTGCCTCTCTTCCGCCACCGGAAAACTGCGGTGATGAATCTTTGCTACCGTACCCTTGGCCGGAGAACTCGAAAGGACCGTCAGCGACGACTGCGTTTTTACCGGTGAGTTCTTGAACAACGGTCTTGAAGCTCCGAGCATCTGTCTGGACGTACTGTGTGTTGATGAAGACAACCTTCATCGGCTCAGATCTCACTCTCGACATGTCTTCTTTTTGTTTAAAAGTGATCTTATCTTTTGGTTTTGCTCTCTGATCAGTGTTTTCTGTTTTGCCTTTTTGAATGTCCAGATGTTTGTTCTATTTATATGCGTAGACAGATATATGGGAATATACAATATATAGGCACGGAGGCTCCCATGAAAAGATTAGTATATGTTTTATTTTTAAATTACTTATATCTTTCAGAAACATTTATTGTGGCGATTCCTTTTTACGAACTAAATGGATAAGAGCAATTTTTTATTGATATAGAGCATGTCATGTAATTTAAAATTATGTAAAAGCAATTATTAGATGGGTCGCATGATATTTTGATTCTGGAAAATGCTTACGTATGGAGTTACGTTCGTGACTAACGAGTTTTAATGTAAGGTCTGGTGCAGATTTTCCACTTACTAGAGAGGTTAGACTCAGTTAACTAAAGTTGCATTAGAAAAAAACTTTTATTTTGAGTTTGGTAAACAACGGGTCAAATGAAATTGGAGACTGTTACTTTATTATAAGAATGGTTGTGCTCATGAAATGTTTATTTTGCTATCTTTCACCATTAGTTTCATAGACAGATTTGATTAGAACAAAACTTTTTATGGTCTTTTGACAAAAATAAAAGAAGAAAACAAGAACTATATATGGTCAATTAAGGTGTTATTTTATTGATGCGGTCTTTGACGTGATTCTTGTATGGGTGAGAACAGGTTTGACCGTCAAGCATTCAAGCAGCCTTGACTGACCAAATAATAAATGGATTTTTTGGTATTATTATCAAGAAACTATTGATCTAGAAAGAATCACGTATTATATAATTTACTGGGTCAAACAAAGCACACCTTGTTTGATAGAATATGGAAACACATCACATCACATGAAACCAACCTAGAACACTTGTATGTTCTTATTTTATATGCAGGCAAATTTTGATATACAGAATCGTATACCCAAAATAATTCATATATTATAAGAAAATCTAATTCGCCACCTATGTATTTTTTAATAAGTGCTAAACTGCCAAACTGCCAAATTAATGTTTAATTAACAAGCTCGATCATGATTTATTATAGGGCACGGCAAATTCGTTTCCAGACAAGACATAAAGAACATTTGGGAACAAAGTGACTGTGAAACTCTAATGTACTTTAGCAAAAAAAAAAAAAAAACTCTAATGTAGCAAACTTCAATATAAATATTTTTTTTTGATAATCAAACGAATTAGGAATATGATAGAGATTTCTGCCACCAAGTAAAACAGTAATGTCCTTACATACAAGGCAAGGCAGGCACTAAATGTAGAAAGAAATGAAACGAAAACTTCAATATAATTGATACAATTTGATGCTTTTATTTTAATGAATGTTAAATTTATTCAAAAAATCAAAAGACTTTTTTTTGTACAAGTTGTTACTGTAATTCATAAATTTGAAAAAAACAGTGCCAAAATTTTAAGATAAACTTGCTCAGTTGAGTGTCCATCGAGTAACAAACCATAGGCGAAGCCCAACCTTGTACTTCACCAATCAATGCTCGCATAGAGTAGATATTGTGTTCCTTATTGTCTTATCAATGATCAAAGCTAGCCGATTCCAAGGCATTTATGTTGTGATGAGTGTTGGGACTGTGAAATCCTATGTCCAACTCTATATTATTCTATTATTACGATATTGTCTACTTTAGGCCTAAGAGATTGGTTTGCATAGATTTATTTTTGGGCTCATTCCCAAAATACTTCGTACTATTAGAGTTTGACATCTCTTTATATATTAGATATTTCTTGTCTAAACTTCCGACGTGAGATTTAGGCTGACTCTCTCAACAAAAGTTTTTCCCAAAAATATAATATGATATTGAAAAAGGATGAAAGAGAGTAGCAGAATAAGGAGAGAGGTGAGACCATGTTTATCGGGGCCAAAAAACATGGTTTCTTAGTGGTGGGCCCCACAAATCATCAGAAAACCGATAACAAAAGTGATCAAATAAGGATCGACTTTTGTTGGCTTATCGTCATGACTCCATCGACACGCCATACCATGATTGATTCATTTTTAATTTTTTTTTGGACAAAAAAAAAATTTAAGAAAACCTAAATCCATTTCAAGGATAAACATGTTCTAAGAGTCATGCTCTCGTACAAGAGCGCACACACACACTTTGTTTTAGAGCTTTTTTAAATGTAGTCAATTTTTAGTTTTCTGTTTTTTTTTAATTAAAATTTAATTACAAAAATAAAATAAACTAAAATTATATTGTGGGAACTGGGAAGAGCTTGTGTTAAGAACACAAACCATTGCTGATGCTCTGAAAGTTGATTCTTTGAGAATAAAACAAATTTTTATATATCATTACCGTTGGGTTTCTATGTTTTACATTATGTAACATCGATATAGTACGAAATGATAGTTATTTATGTTTGAAAACAAATGTATAAAAGTATTTATAAAAGCAGCATTAATACTAAGTCACCGTATCTACTTAAAATATCTATTTATTGCTAATTAAGTTTTGTATTAAATGAAAAGCTTCGTATAGGGATAACTGGTAGTTGATGTGAGTAATTTGCACAGCTTTATTTTTTCACAGCCAATTTAATTACTAATCATGTTTTAACTTAAAATCTAAAGTTACATCCTAAAATTTTTAAAAGAAAATATATTGCCTATAAAAGTTAATTTTTCTACAACTTTCTTCAGTGTTTAAAATTTTTTTGAATTAAATATATAACAATAAAATCTAGAGTTACAATCACAAAATCTACGGCTTAAGCTAAAAAATTTAAAGCTAAAGTATCTACCTATCATCCCTTATATATGTTAAAATGAAGACATGGGCGAATCGGATTATTATAGACAAGTTTGTGAGCTCCTAAACTGTCTCTTAATCAAGATCTGAATCTAGCCAATATTTATGAGAACAACACTTCCTTCGACAAGATGAAATAATATATATATATAAATCATTTTACTATTGTGTCTAATATCCACCAAGAAATAAAACATGGCTTGCATTACTGATGTGTTTAAGAATTTGTGTATGTTTCTCTTGGTCGTCGCGGTTGCAAACCGCCCAGCCACGGGGAAAACCTTTGACGTTCGAAAATATGGTGCCAAAGGCGATGGGAAAACTGATAATGCCAATGTACATGATATATCTTTCTTGCCCGTTGAATTTTTCTAGTTAATATGCATGATTAGCTTGGAGACAAAATTGTTACCAAAAAAAAGCTTGGAGTCAAAAACACCTTTTTCCTTCATACTCAATTTTTTTCTATTTATTTATTTTTGTTATTTTATCTTGTCACTACGGTGTTTTAGGCTTTCATAAAAGCGTGGGAAGATGCATGCGCACGAAGTGGAAGAAACAGAATTTACATACCAAGAAAAAAGTTCTATATGAGTGATGTCACATTCAAGGGACCATGCAAAGGTAAAACTGTGTTCTTCAACAATGGAAAATTACTGGCTCCTGTACATGCCAAGCAAATCAAACAAGACGCTTGGATACATTTCAAGTACATCGACAATCTGGTAGTCACCGGCCACGGAACTATCGACGGCCAAGGAAGTCATTCTTGGTCCTCCAATAACTTCGACATGAATCGTAGACTACCAGCGGTACGACATTCGTTTTAGTATATTTGATACATACAAGTTTTAAGAAAAGCTAAAAATAACATATTATAAATTGACATTTTTGGCGAACATGATTTATCCAGATATAACATATATTTTCCAGATTTAATAAAATTAAAAAGCCAATGTACACTAGTTGCGTGCTAATCGTTTATTTCAATTCCAATGATTTTAAATCATTTGCTTCATAAAATACCAACACAATCTCGTCTACGTACTATTTTTTTTTTTGAAACTCCGTCTACGTACTATTTAAAATTTGATAAAACATTTGTTACAGAAAGCCTCTAGTCTGTAATCTCTAATATTTCTACAATGCATGTTTTCATCCTCTTTTGGCAGAACATGGCATTCAATTTCGTGAGAAAATCAAGAATCAATGGACTAAGATCACTCAACAGCAAATCGGAACACTTGAACTTCTTCTGCGTAGATCATTTCAACATCTCTCACGTCAACTTAACGGCTCCTGGAGACAGCCCCAACACTGATGGAATCAAGATTGGTATGTCCAACAACGTTAAGATTCGGAACAGTCACATCGGTACCGGAGACGACTGTATCGCAATCCTCTCTGGAAACACTAACTTCGATATCCGTAACATCACTTGTGGTCCTGGACATGGGATCAGTGTCGGAAGCTTGGGAAAGCACAGAGAAGAAAAGAACGTCGAGAATGTTAGGGTTAGGGACACGGTGTTTACGGGGACAAGCGACGGTATAAGGTTCAAGACATGGGAATCTTCGGTTACTGAGATCACCGTTTCGGGGTTTTTGTACGAGAATATAAAGATGGTTGATGTCCGACATCCTATCAACATCGAACAGAAGTATTGTCCTTACCCACCGTGCCCAAAATTGGTAAGCTTCTTACGCAAGAAACAGACTTAATCTTGATTTTACTCAATTTTTTTTCCAGATTAGATCATATGATCCTGTTGTATGCAGGGAGACTCTCACGTTCAAATCAGAAACGTGACGTTAAAGAATATTTGGGGAACGTCGAGGAGCAAAGTGGCTGTAAGTCTGCAGTGTAGTAAAAGCTTTCCTTGCAAAGATATTCGGTTAATTGACATCAACTTGATACATAATGGATCTGACGGTCCAGCCACAGCGTTGTGTGAGTACGTTTATGGTTCTGCTCGAGGCAAGATGCTTCCTCCGAGTTGTTTGAACTGATCCTGTCGATAGTTGACTTGGGTATATATTCATTACTGGTGTAAATGTGATTACATCATAGAAGTCAGTTCCAAAGAAAATTTTGATTAGCTTAATGACACTTTTATTTCTTTTTATTTGTGATATCACTTAATAAGAACATCGTGTTGGATAAGTTTCACTCTTTGAGAATGATGAAATTTCAAATTAGCCAACTCACAAGAAAAAAAAAAGTTCAAGGAGTTGATGCTCAAAGAAACAGAGGCTACATTTTCACAATCATTGATTTGGTGCTAAAGCAAACCACTGATGAGCGCCATGGCGAGATTAAACGTAACCTCTTCCCTCGTGACCTGAATAGCTTTATTCGTAAGAAGATTTGAGTTAAAAGAGTATCCGCTTTAAGTGGTAGATTGAAGGAGCTTCAAGACGGATGTTCGATTGGGCATGCTGGGTATTGCACCCTTTACTTGGACACATAGAGAGGCAGCTGCAGCTGTAGGAACAAACAAATAAAAGGAAAAAGAATCATTGAACTGAAAGTGAGACAAATAATCTGATTTTTTAAAATATATTTCTTAAGAGTTAACAAATTTACCAGCAAATCTCAAGCATTCCTCATGTGACTTGCCCTCTACCATCGCCACTGCAAACGCTGCTGTGAAAGTATCCCCGGCTCCTGTAGTATCGACCACTTGTGCAGCCGGCATAATCGACTGCTGGATCGGTTCCTCCCCTTCAATGAATAGCGCAGACCCTTTGGAACCGAGTTTCACTAGAACTTTCTTAACTCCCTGAGGAAAAAAAAAACATAGCTCAACCTTACCAACCTCAAAACCCACTCAACCCTTTGCACAGAGCTCAAATAAGGGACTTACCAGCTTATGGCACTTGGAAACAGCCTGGCTGATCTGTTCAAAAGTTTCAGTAGGCATTCCAGTCAAGCGACTGAGCTCTGTTTCATTCGGGCTCAAGATGTCTATGGAATCAAAAAGCTCACTCGGAATCGGCGTATCCATTCCTCCCACGTCGAGGATCACCGGAACACCTGCTTTCTTCACAGCCTGCCAAAACAAGGATATGATCAAATCCATATTCCAATTCAAAATGCTAAATCTTTTTCAAGACACCATTGTATCATCAAAACCTAAAGTTGCATCCTTTGAACAGAACTATCACTAAAGTACCTAACTTTGAGTGTCATCAAGATCATAATCGAAGAAAGTCACAAACTTTCATACCAACCTTAGCAACTTGAACATTGATGGAATCAGGGATCTCTCTCTGCAGCAGCACAACACCAGCACTCCTGACGATCTCAAGCTCATCATCGCTCATCTCCTCAGGCCACCCTCTCATATTCGCACCCCCAACAATAATAATCGAGTTCTGCCCGTCCGACTGCAGCATCACCACCGCGTGCCCCGTCGGCTCCCCCTTCACCGACTTCACGTAATCCAAGCGCACCCCGCACCCTCCGGATCCACCACCACCATCCCCCAGCGCGCCCGCGACCAGCTTCCCGTGCGCGTCCTCCCCCAGACGACCGACGAAGTACGTCGGGTAACTCAGCTTGGCTCCGCACGCCGCCTGGTTCGCGCCTTTTCCGCCGGCGAGGGTCTGCCCCGTCTTGGCCGAGATCGTCTCGCCTTCCTTGGGCAGTCTGTCGATCTCCACGTAGATGTCGGCGTTCGCGGATCCCACGACCACCAGAGGAGGCGCGGTGGGTTTGGGGTTTCGATTTGCGGATGGGTCGAGGGAGAGGGAGAGGACAGGGAGGGGTCTTCTTCTCGGGAGGCGGGGGATTGGATTGACGATGTTGATCGGAGGAGGGTTGGATCGATTGAATTGGGTGTTTGGATGGAAAGTATTCGACTGAGAAAGTGAAATCCCTTTCGTCATCATCGTCGTATGCTTTTGTTCGCCGGAGTCAACGCTGAAACTTTTTTTTTTAAACTTTCAAATGAGAGAACTTTACGATCAGTGTGATTCCAAGTACAAGTACATTAGACGCGCGTCATTCTTACGTGAAAGTCACGCTCTAGAATTAGCTAATGAACCATACCACGTATTAGGCTAGGCCTAGGCATTTTAACATGGATCCGAAGATCCGAATCGGAACCGATCCGAAAATATCCGACCCGAACCGAACCGAAAATTTACGAGTATCTATTAGGTCCAAAGTTTTTCTATCCGAAAAGAACCAACCCTAAATAGATCCGACCCGATAAAAACCGATTCAAACCCGACTTAAAAACTTTAAAATATATTTTTATTAACAATCTTTGTTATTATTTTTGTAACATTTTTAAGTAATACGAAGTTTTTAATGTAAAATATAGAGTTAAAAATGTTTCATATTAATTATTAATAGTTTATTTTAAGTTACTTTGTAAAAATTTAGATATATATGACAAATTTTGACTAAATTTGATAAAATTTGAGTATTTCATTTTCTTTTTAGATCCTAAATACCCGAACCCGACCCGAATCCGAAAATTATGGATATTTTAATTATAGACCCGAACCGATCCGGACCCGACCCGAATCTGAAAATTATGGGTATTTTAGTTATGTACCCAAACCGGCCCAGACCCGATCCAGAACCGACCCGAAAAATTACAAGTACCTATATAAATCTAAATTTCCAGGACCCGAAAAATCCGGACCCGACAAGACCTGATTCCGAACTGGATCTGAGGATCCGGATGCCCAGACCTACCGCAGTATAAACCAGAATTTGATTTTTCCCATGTACGATGACGCATGCAGTGGCCTAAGCAAACGCAACTATAAAAAACCAATCATACATGTATAGAGTAGGGATTTAGCGTATGACACTAATTTCTCATGTTAAACACTAAATTTTTTAGAATAACAAAAACAGATTTGAATAAGACTGACCCGGACCCACGGTTCAATCAGTAAACCTGGTGATCGTGAATAAATCCGGTTCGGGTTTTGTTAAAAAACCAATATTTAAAAACTCAATAAAACCCGCAAAAATCCACTAAAACCCGGTACCGGTTGAACCAATATATAATTTTTTTAATTTTTTATTATGTTTTGAAATATGTTTTATATATATTCTAATTTTTAATTATATAAATTTTGGATTTGAAGCTTAATTTTATTATTCACATTAGACATTCAAATATTTATAAATTTTAGGTCGATATATTTTGTTAGATGTCATAACTTTTAACTTCTTACAAATTTTTTTAAATACAAACTATGTCAAATGAAAATAAAAATATAGAAATTAAAACTAAATATTTTCTAAAATGTTCCTAAACATAAAATATATACATATCCAAACTATATTTTATGTTTTAGAACATTCACAAAATACTTAACTTTAGTTTCTATATTTTTCATAGCTAATATATTATTATATAGTAAAATTAATTAATTTATTAACCCGCGATTCATCCGCGGTCGATCCATAGATCCGATGACCCGGGAATTCATCCGGTTCAGTGTCCGGGTCGGGTTTAAAAACATTGATAATACTACTAAATAGTCTGTGAACTATATGATACTATGATTCACTACGCCAAGCCCCCCAAAAAAACAACAGAAAATACTGATTTTGTTTCAAGTTAGTTGATGATAATTTATTTATCATTTTAATTTTTTATATACTTGGATTATTTTTTTTTATTCATTTCACTTTTTATGCATGGAATCAGTATTAACTAAAGCTAATTCAACCAGTACACAAACATCAAACAACTTTAGTTTACTATAAATTAAAAAAAAACATCATTTCAAATTAAAATAAAATTTCAGAACATTATTTAAAAGGAAACAGAGAGAATAATAAATTGACTGTGCTGAAAATAACAAAATCTAGAATAATAGTATAAAAATGGTCTCAATAATATTAGAAAATCTGTAATCCAAAAAAATTGTTCTAAATAAACACAACTTATTTATAAGAGGAAGTAAAATGCCGTTAAAGGCCCTATTAGGCCTGGACATCCGGGTACTCGGATCAGATCTTGTCAGGTCCGGATGTGTCGAATCCTCGAAATTTAAATTCATATAGGTGCCTATAATTTTTCGGATCGGTTCCGGGTCGGATTTTGTCGAGTCCAAGGGCGGTTCAGGTCTATAATTCAATATCTAAAATTTTCGGATATATTTCGGATTCGGATCGGTTCGAGTATTTAGGACAAAAAAAGATCCGAAATACTCGAGCTGGATCCGAAAACTCGAAAAATATTCAAAAATCCTAAAAACATCCGAAGAACAGAAAAAATGCCTAAAAATTTACCCAAGATCAGATCCGAAAACCCAAAAGATACCCGAATACCCAAATTATATTTACTGAAAATCTAAAGTTTTACCCGAAACCTGAAATTATATCCAAAAACCCGAACCCGAAACTTAAAAAAAAATCTGAAATACCAAAAAAATATATCCAATCACCCAAATATACCTAGTATATAAAATAATTTTCAAGTACTTCGGGTACCTGATCGGATCTCGGTTTGGGTCCGGGTCCTATTCGAGACCCACGGCTCAAAAAAAAAGACCCATATAGATACCTATAATTTTTCGGGTCGATTCCGAATCGGGATCTGGTATTTTCGGGTCGATTCCGGTTCGGATCCTCGGGTCCGGGTAAAACACCCAGGCCTAGCCCTATAAATGACCGATTATAGTTCTCTTCTATTCATTCTTCACAACACAATTATTAACTTTCAAAAAACTCTGAAGAGAGAAAAACAAGAAGGTCAAAGTGAGATTAACCGAAGAGAAACAATGGCTGACGAGGTGATTCTTCTGGATTTATGGGCGAGTATGTTTGGGATGAGGACGAGGATCGCTCTGGCCGAGAAAAAAGTCAAGTATGAGTACAGAGAAGAAGATCTAGAGAATAAGAGCTCCTTGCTCCTCGAAATGAACCCGGTTCATAAGAAAATCCCTGTTCTCATTCACAATGGTAAACCGGTATGTGAATCTCTCATCCAGGTCGAGTACATCGACGAGACTTGGCCCGGTGAAACCTCACTCCTTCCTTCTGATCCTTACCAAAGAGCTCATGCCAGGTTTTGGGGAGATTTCATCGACAAAAAGGTATTTTCAGTTTCTAAACAAATATATTAATCTGCTTGTAGGATTTTTGAAGTTTGATTTTGATTCATTTTTGGTTTATTTCGGTTGTTAAAAATTTGAATCAAATAAGAACGTTTATAATTTGATCTTGGTTCATGTATTTGCTTTATAGATTTGAAAGCAAATTTAGGTTTATATATCTTGGATTGGTTTGCTTTGATTTTTTTCTCCATCATATGTGTCACTCGGTTCGTAATATTATAATTAACTAGATTTTAAAAATAGATATACTATCATTCAGTGGTTTGCGTTTCTGTAACCAAAATGGATCAGGTGAATGTTACGGCGAGGAGGATTTGGGCGACGAAAGGTGAGGAGAAAGAAGCATCCAGTGAGTTAATTGAGATACTCAAGACGCTAGAAGCTGAGCTTGGAGACAAGCGTTACTTTGGAGGTGAGACGTTCGGGTATGTGGATATAGCTCTCATCGGGTTTTACAGCTGGTTTGGAGTCTACGACAAGTTTGGAAACATTAGTATCGAATCAGAGTGTTCGAAGTTGATTGCGTGGGCCAAAAGGTGTATGCAGAGAGAGAGCGTCGCTAAAGCCCTGCCTGAAACGGAAAAGGTCACTACGTTTATTTCCCAGTGTCTTGGCCTCGAGTAGACAGATCCTCTTCTTGTGTTATGTTTGTTATGCTCACCATGTCTGCGCTTGTTAAGCCCTGCTTACGTTATGTTTGTTATCCGACCGGTTAAAAACATGCTTACTATTGTTAATCAAAATTATTATGACACCGCTATATCTTGATGAAATTTTGTCCGTAAAGTATCCAACGTTGACTGTTTATCAAAAATCCTCTGTCAAAAGTTTAGATGACGTAAGCAGTGGCGTAATCAACTGTCGCTGTTGTGAATCACGTGGTCAACATCTTAAAATGAGTAGGTCCCTCGGCTCTTGGAAATTGAACTTAAAATAAAGTAGTTCCTGCTCGTCACTAATCTCTAGATTAGAATTTGATTAACACTTTTACCAGAACAAATAAAAAGTTTCATGAAATAATTGAAATGGTTTAAACGTAATCAAAGAACTCAAAATGAAAGTTTAACATAGTAAAGGTCACACTACATTCGTTTCCTTTTCGCATCAATTATAAAGGTTAAAAAAAAACATTTAACTGGCTGAACATGTCTCTTTCATTAGCTCCAACATGAAAAGTCAGAAAAATGAGAAAATTATATAAATATGACTTCAGCAAGCAAAATGCGACTATTCTTTATGTTTGGCAAATATCCGCTATAAGTTACAGAAACTTGGTCCTCTTCATCATACACTTTGTACAGAACAAAGAAATAAAAGATCTCAGCGAGAGCTTTATTATCAAAGACCAACAATGGCAGACGAGGTGATTCTTCTGGATTACTGGCCGAGTGCGTTCGGGATGAGGACGAGGATTGCTCTCGAGGAGAAAAACATCAAATACGACCACAGAGAACAAGATCTTTTCAACAAAAGCCAGATTCTACTCGAGACGAACCCGGTTCATAAGAAAATCCCGGTTCTCATCCACAACGGTAAACCGGTCTGTGAATCTCTCATCCAGGTCGAATACATCGACGAGACTTGGCCCGGGGAAACCCCACTTCTTCCTTCTGATCCTTACCAAAGAGCTGAAGCCAAGTTTTGGGGAGATTTCATCGACAAAAAGGTAGAAAAGAAATGGAGATTAGTGTTTTGGTTTAATCTGATTAGCTAATTGTGGTTTAGGTGTCTGGTCCGACGTGGGTTCTCTGGGGAGGGAAAGGCGAGGCGCAAGAAGCGGGGAAGAAGGAGTTCATCGACGTGCTTAAGACGCTAGAGACCGAGCTTGGAGACAAGACTTACTTTGGAGGCGAATCGTTTGGTTATGTTGATATAGCCTTAATCGGGTTCTACAGCTGGTTTGACGCATATGAGAAATTTGCCAACTTCAGCATTGAAGCAGAGTGTCCAAAGGTGATTGCTTGGGCTAAAAGGTGTCTGAAGAGAGAGAGTGTGGCTAAGTCTCTTCCTGATTCAGACAAGATCACTAAGTACATTCCTGAGCTTAAGAAAAGACTTGGTATGGAATAAGATGTGTTATGATCTAGTTTCTGTTCTGTCTGTTTTTTTTTTCCTTTTCAGTTTATGTCGTGTTTCTGCTCTGTTCGGAGTCATCATAATAATGTAAACATCCACCGATGGTTTACAGTAAGATAAATGCTTCAATGGTTCAACCCAAACTGGCCCGGTGTGATTATTGTTTCGGGCCGAATACGCTAAGACTCAATAACTAAATGCAAGCATCCAAAGAGTAAGTACACTAGAACGGCTATAGGTGAAACCTGTACAACACCAACACACTACGCCGTCTTAAGCATCGACGGTTCTTCACATAATCCGCTCTACGGTCCTATCACCGGAACTACTGTGAAAGAATGTGGATGCGCCAGATTTACTCACTACTACGTCACCGCAGCACCTCCATCACATTACGCCGTCTCAAGCATCGACGGTTTTTCACAGAGTGGTCTATGCGACCTTCATACCGGACCTGTAGCAGGGAGACGCAACAATCCCAAAGCTTTTTTACCTCTTATCCGATGTTTGCTCACGCACATTCTGGTTGAACGAGTCTGCTGATTGTCTGTTTAGGTCTCTTTCGGTTACTACTTGTTGGGCTCGACACGGTAATGTTGAGTTTCGAGTTTTGAAACCAATTAAACCTTCACTTCTATCATCAAACCTCATTTTCCTAAGCGCCTCTTTGGAGGCAAAGCTAGAGCTTGAGATCCACCTAGTCTCTTCGGTAAGCCTTGTTGGGTATAAAGCTGATCGAACTTGTTTCAGCGCCAAATCAAGTCAGATAGGACTTCGTACTCTCAATGTTGTCTATGGTTCTGGAGCTTCTCACCTAAAGTTCTTGCTAGTCAACATTTTAACCGCTTCAAATAGGTGTTTTAACGTCGTTTTCGACTATCAATTGTTCTTTCGAACAATCGCCATGGAAACAAAAATGGAGTTTCTCTTTGGATCTCTTCATTTTGCTGAACGTGACTCGCCCCTATATGGTTCTATCTCTAGTTGTATTGCATTGTTTTTTAGTTTCGTTCTTCCGTTGAGCATGACTCTGGGACTTTCTACTTCATTTATAATCGTTGCTCTTTGAACCTTTTATAATATAAGTTTGTGCACAAAAAAGAACAGCCAATTAATTATTATATTAAGATGTTGAATAATTATAAATATTAGACGTTCATATTTCAAAATTGATAACTATAGATATAAATCTAGTTATCCAACAAATGATACATACTCTTCTTATCCAATAAATCATAAATTAAATCGAATATTTTAAAAATTTATTACTTAGTATCATCGATGATGACATGTAATTAACTGGTTTGTATTGATGTTATGTTGTCATGAATCTTTAAAAATTAATTGTGTTAATTGAATTTTTATTGGTTCAAATTTTGTCAATAAAATCAAGTTTTTTTATAATTCAAATTTGTTATTTAATCGGATTTTAAACCATTAATCGGTTTATTGACTGATTTAAGCTGTACTCAGATTAACTGTAGCGATTTAGCCACATTATACTCTACCAAATGAATGGCCTTTTTTGAGCTACTACCAAATGAATGGCTTAGTTAATCGTATATTCATATTATAAGTCAAACTTTGTAGCCTTCTTAAAAATGCAAAAAGGCCACTTTCTAAGATTAAAAATACGTACAATACTACTTTAATTTTAAAAACTCTCAATAATATAGTGATACTAGTGGTATTCCGGCGCTACGCGCCGGGTTCGTATGTTGTATTCTTACATGAATTTATAATTTATTATATGCACTTAGTAAAGAAAATATGTTAAAAATATGAAAATGAAAATATGTTAAAAATGATATTTTCTGATCTTTTTTATAGTGGTTAGCGACCGTAGTGTATTACTTTGTCTGAAGTTGTTTACTTTAAAGTGGAATAGCATAAGTGGTTGTTACTAATCAATTTAATAAAAGTACAGTAAAAAGCTGATAGTCGAAACAAAGTTAGTTTAGTTGGAATTTAAACATAAAACAAAGTTGATGTTTTATTTAGAAAGCATACTTACATTATTAATTATTAAAATTATTATGAAGTATCAAACGTGTACTGATATATTTAGTTCAAATAATAGAAAGATAAAATAAGTTTCAAATTTTATAAACTTTATAAAAAATAAGGGTGAAGTTTCAATTTTTGGTAAAATAATTGGTGAGTATCTAATATATATGTTCTACATCCAAGGCAGCCATACTTTTTATCAAGTGGTATTGCAAGCCCTTCAAATACACTGATTCAAACGCTTAATACCCTCGCAGCTATTTAAGACTTCCACTATTATTCATGTTCAAACATTAAGATTACATTTATATTAAATTGAGAAAGTTCATAAAAAGTAAGATATTTGAGATATACCTTTGAATTTTAAGTTAGCCATATCATGGTGAGTGCTTTGGTTCTCTTTGTTGAAAATAGTTTTAATACCCAAAATTTTCTTATGATACCCAAACTAAAAGAAGTAAGTCGCTATTATGCTGGATTTTGTTAAGTTATTATATTGACTGGTCAGAAGACTTTAAAAGAAAACGAACCCGCAAATCGTCTTTGTGTAAAGCAATGACATGAGGAGGTCGTAATTTTGGTATCTAGAACTCTCCATCAAGATCGGTGTGTCGTCTCTTCTAGGTCAACAAACGAGTCCGCTCTGTGAATAAGATGGCATTAGGGCGCCATCATATGTGAAGTTAGGGTTGCTCCCGGTTTCATCATGATACTAAAGTCATGTGATCGAAGCTTTCAAGAGATGTTTCAAGGTGTTAAGCATGTGAAAGTTGATTGACGATGTAGAACACCACGAGAAAGGGATGACGCGAAGAAAACTACTACTTTAAAAGCAAACGATCATTAATTGGTAAACGAAATAAGAAACCGGTTATCTTCATTAATCAACAACATATCAACCCCAACATCTCACCCTTTTCTTAACATTTAAATCTTGCCAAAATTGTTGTAGCCTAGTCTGAACAACATCTCTATACCGGTTTGTCTTCAACTCCAACAATGAAACCGGAATTCAACATGATCCGAATTGGGAAAAGTACAGGATTCTCGTCCGAGCTCTCACACCGCCTATGCATACCGATGAAGCTAAGAAGGTGAACTAAAGAAGTTTTCAATTGGAGAGAGTGGGAAGAGTGGAATTTCGGATTAATTATATGAGCAGTTCGTCGATTCGTTAAAGAAGGAGAATTGTAGAGACTCTATACTCCATCGTCAACATCAAATACAAAGATATACTATAAATCAGTGTTTTGAAACCCGACCCAAAAACTGAACCGAATGATTCATTGGGTCAACCGCGGATTAATAAATGAATTAATTTTATTATATAATAATATATTAGCTATAAAAATAAATATATAAAAACTAAAGTTAATATTTTAAATGTTTTTTAAACATAAAATAATAGTTTGGATATGTATCTATTTTATGTTTAAGAACATTTAGAAAATACTTAACTTTAGTTTCTATATTTTTATTTTCATTTGACACAAAATATTAAGAAATAGTTTATACTATTTTTTAAAAAAAATTGTAACATAAGAGTTATGACATTTAAAAAAATCAAGACAAGAAATTCATAAATATTTATGTCTAATGTGAATAATAAATTTGTAACTCGCCAGGTTATTCTTCTTCAACAATCCAAAACTCTGTTTTGTAATCCACATGATCATATGATCTTATTCTTTTAATTAGAAATCTATAAAACAAATTTAAAAACATAACTTTTTTTTTAAAGTAAAAAAGTAAAACTATATGTTGGTTCAACCAGTGGTACACCTGGTACCGGGTTTCGGGCTTTATTGAGTTTTTGCGGGTTTTTGCAGATTTTTAAATTTTAGGCCAAACCCGATTTATATTGGGTCACCGGATTCTGGGTTCAACCATGAGGATCAGGACAGTTAAAACTTGTTATAAGCGTTTGGGCTTGTATGAGGAAAAAATTAAAAATCCAATGTCTTTCACAATTAACATCAAAACTCATTAAATATAGATTGAAAAATATTTTAATTATTAAAAAGAGAGTGCCACATGGCATTTTTTCCCCCAAGGAGATAAAAAAGCCTACTTTATTAGTATAGATATCTCCATCTGAAGCGAAAATGCTAGTTGACACTTAATGTAACGAAAAATTTAAGTCATGGCGTAAACGTGAACAACATAGTCCACATCTTCTATAAGGATAAAATATCTATAATTTTAAACAAAATACTAGTAAAAGAATAATCATGTTACTGGTAGCGCTAAACTAGGAAACCCTTATTTCGTGGTCGTGGATACTACTATATATAAAAAAAATAGAAGGTACTAATCTCAGATCTTTTTTTTTTAACACAGCTAATCTCAGATCTTCATTCTACATTTTTCAAGAAAGATAATAGTAAGTGGAGTGGGCATAGTTGAAAACATTTGGTGATCAATCAGAGATTAAACTGGATCTCGAAAAAATGGCCGACGAAGTGATTCTTCTTGATTATTGGCCAAGCATGTTCGGGATGAGGACGACGAAGATAGCTTTGGCTGAGAAAGGAGTGGCGTATGAGTACAAGGAGACAGACCCTTGGGCGAAGACATCTTTGCTCACCGAGACGAATCCAGTTCACAAGAAGATTCCGGTTCTCATCCACAAAGGTAAACGGATCTGTGGATCTCTTATCCAGCTCGAGTACATCGACGAGGTTTGGTCCGATACATACCCTATGCTCCCTTCTGATCCTTACCAGAAAGCTCAAGCTAGATTCTGGGGTGATTTCATCGACAAAAAGGTCAAAAAACTCCTCCTTCGATATTGTATATCTTTTAATATTCTTTATGATCATTTTGAGATAAATATATAACAG
This sequence comes from Brassica carinata, assembly GCA_016771965.1. Lineage (NCBI taxonomy): Eukaryota > Viridiplantae > Streptophyta > Magnoliopsida > Brassicales > Brassicaceae > Brassica > Brassica carinata. The sequence goes on along the minus strand of CM028693.1, from coordinate 52,156,102 downwards.
TTTCTAATTAATGATTTTATTACTCTGATGTTGTGTCGTGTGTGTTCAGTTTTACGACCCATCATGGAAAGTATGGGGAACAACGGGAGAAGAACAAGTTAAGGCCAAGAAAGAATTGCTTGAGCATTTCAAGACACTTGAAACAGAGCTTGGAGACAAAACTTACTATGGTGGGGATGTATTCGGATTCGTAGACATTGCACTAATGGGATATTACAGCTGGTTCAAAGCCATTGAGAAGTTTGGTGAGTTCAGTATCGAAGCAGAGTTCCCAGTATTGAGTCAGTGGACCAAGAGGTGTTTAGAGAGAGAGAGCGTGGTTCATTCAATAGCTGATTCTGACAAGATTATCGAGTATGCTTATGTTCTCAGGAGGAAACTGGGAGCCGAGTAGATCTTTGTCATGTTGTCGAAATGAGTCTTTTGAACGCATAAGGAAAAAGATGATTTGATATCAAGAAGACTGTTATGTTCTGTTTTATATGAAATTTGTATTTTTTTTTTATCATACTTTCTAGTTTCTAAAAGCAGGATAATCCATAATAAAAATGTTTCTTTTCTTTTTTCTCTTTTACGCTTAGTATCCTCTGAATTAATCATATCAAGAAAAACAATTTGAAAATCTGAATGACTTTTGGTAAACCATAAACGTTAATTTGTTTGATTATACACCACCATAAATTTTAAACATCAGAGGGGCATATTTGCAAAAACATACCAAAAAGGGATAATAAGTCACGAGATATCTCAATACAATAATACAAGACACTGTTTTGATCTTCACACTAACCTGCTCGTAGTATTTCATATTATATAATATTGTATTTTTATCAGATTACGAGAAAGCTAGAGAGTACTATGTCTTTATGCTGGTAACCAACAACATATGGATATGGCTTTATGTTTATGAAATTTTACAGCCAATTATGAGTATTCATTTAATCCACCAAAAAATCATCGTGGACTAGAATGCACAGTTAGCTGCTTTTATTAAAACAGCTAAACATGTAATCATACAAAACATAGCGACACTATCACACTATTTGTTTGTTCTCTGCAAAGAAACAACTAACTTTTGAATCTATGTCGGTCACGAGATTTTAGCAGCTTCTAATATCAGTATCCTAAAAACATGGTTTATGTTTTTGAAAATATAAACGAAGAAATTTCTGCTTCAAAGTTCTAACCTAGGGTTTGGTGATCTTCTAGCTTGAGTCCATCGTAAGAAAGTATGATTATTTACCAAATACAAAGTTCTAAAACTAATTATAGAGCTTTACAAATTAATTTATACAGTCTAGCTAGATCGTAGTGGACCGATGAATGTTCACATTTTCAGCGTTGTTGTCAAATTAGAAACCCTTAAATGTTTCGCCTAGGGAAGTGCGAGAGGACAGTAATGAATATCGAAATTAAATGCGTTCACCAACCCTATCGATCCAACACTTGCTTTTTAATTTAATATCACACATTAAAATCATCACCCCTTGTTTATAACCACATTTTCCCCTCAAGCAAACCATACCAAGAGCTAAAGAGAAGAAAAATAAAATAAAATTGAAGAAGATCGATAATGGAGAAGATTGATGATCATCTCAAGCCTAGCCACAGTGTTTCCGCTGGTGCTGCGACAGAGAAGTGGGAGGAGGTTAGTACTGGTATCCGAACCGCCGAGACTATGCTCCGGTTAGCTCCGGTTGGTCTTTGTGTTGCGGCGCTTGTTATCATGCTTAAAGACTCTCAGAGTAATGAGTACGGCGAAGTTTCTTACTCCAGTCTCTCAGCTTTCAGGTACCGTCTCCATACTTAGTTATATACTATGTTAATTTGAAAAAAAACAAATATATTAATTTATTGTCCTCAATGTATAGAGTTACATCTCCTCACCTCTTATTTACGATTAGGGTTTGCGAGATGATGTACTAATGTCACCGAAACACAAAAACGTTGTAATACTGAGTACTGATCGAGTATATACTACAACTATTTTTAATATTTTGCCAGAGACTGTTATCAGAACCCTAACACGTACGAAGTTAGTAATTGATATGGACCAACACCAAATGAAATGTCCTTTAGGTATATAGATATACCAAATTTCGAAGCACGTATTTCTTAAGGTATTGTTTAAGTTAGTATATATAGGATTTGATTTCAGAGGATTGAATGGTTATGACATGGATGAAAAAAGGACTAATGGTAATAATGAGCTTTCAATTAGGTACTTGGTGCACGCAAATGGAATATGTGCAGGCTACTCTCTTCTCTCAGCAGCTATTGCAGCCATGCCTGGTTCTTCTTCCACAATGCCTCGTGTTTGGACCTTCTTCTGTCTCGACCAGGTCTCAATTTTAGATCTTGATTATACATTCGGTTTTATTTCTCAGATCAGACGCCTAATAAAACTAGTTAGCTAATTTCATAACATGGTCATTTCAGATTCTGACCTACGTGGTTCTTGCTGCTGGAGCCGTGTCTACTGAAGTTCTGTACTTAGCCTACAAAGGAGACGATGCCATTACGTGGAGCGATGCGTGCAGTTCCTTTGGCAGTTTCTGCCATAAAGCCACTGCTTCGGTTATAATCACATTCGTCGTGGTTTGCTTTTATGTCGTTCTCTCTCTCATCTCCTCTTATAAGCTCTTTACTCGCTTTGATCCTCCAGCCATCGTTGACTCCAACAAAAACGTCGAAGTTGCTGTCTTTGGAAGTTGATCCGTAGCTTTCTTTATTTAAGACATCTCTAATTTGTCCTGTTTACAATGTCTCTACTGTTTTTTTAAATAACTCTAATGACAAAATAATGCTTGTAATTTGTTCATTTTCGCGTGCTTGCTTTTATCCTATTTACCTTTCACTACAACGCACCTATTATCTTGTAAATTGATATGAATCCAACCAAAGTTGTTAATCAGATTTCAGAATGATGATAAACATGATCAAGGAGGGAGAAACACAAATAGAAACAAGAATCAAATATAAGATTATTGAGTATCATCCTCTCACCTCTGTTCAGGTATCTTTAACTTGACAACTACACAAACTTAAAAAACACAGGTTGCAGATCCCAGAGATTATGCAAAGTTCTTTTATTTATACTGCTAATAAATAAACCCAAGCTATAAAACCTAACCAGTGACCATACTGGTCTATTTATATATATCGTCTGAAATCGAGATTTTTTTTTTGGCAATAGTACCTTGCAAGTAAATTTCTTATTTTTTCCCATGTCTGCTGATGAAAGAGTGGCGTTTCAAGAGCTTCTGGGAAGGAGTTCGGTGATCATCCTACATACAAGACAGTTTGAAACCAACGAGTGTCAGTTTCCAGATCATCTTTTTAGGTAAGGAAATTAAAGGGAAGGGAAGTTGTTGCGAAACCTTGCAGAGAGATGCAGCTGATTCTGATTCCATTGGCTGGATTTGAGCATTCTCGAGTGACTGGAACGAATCAAGGGCATCAAGAGTTAATTGCCACCCACAAAGCGCCTCAGCGATACTTGAAGAGCTCGAGCTGTTGCTGCTACATCCAGCAGCTGCCACATTTTCATTTACCCAAGGGCAGTAACAGTTGTGATACTTTATTGGATCAAACTCCACAATTTCATCGTTGCTGTCTCCATTCGGAGGTCCTGAAAATGAATCAGCATATGCTTTTATACTTATCATATTACTCTCTTTCAAAGTGATGAAGGGAAACCAAAAAGGAATAAATTAATGTCTACAGACCTTGGTCATTAGCAGTGTAACTTGATCCAGGGAGTGCAAAGCCAGCGTTGAGCGGTGACTCGTTCCACGTCTGGGTCACTTCTTCTTTAGATGCTTCAAAACCAGAACACACAATCGCATTGCAAGATAATGATGGGTGAACACTATCTTCGTTCATCAGCACATTTACGTTGCTCATCTTCTCGCCGCTTTCAACAGATTCAGCCTTCAATGAATCAACAATTTTAGAGCCACTGTCCGCCCTTGCAACGGACTGAGACACCCTATCCTGAATATCCCCGAGCCTACTACCTTCCCGGTCCATTTCCTCAGGAACAAAATCATCAGTAACGCCTTGGTCTGGTGCAAATTCACCGCTTTGTCCTAGATTTTCAATGACTTCCGCAACTGGCTCCATGTCTCCAACAACGCTGTCTCCCCTATGGACTGAAACGTCAGCTCCGTGGATCTCGGCCTCGTGACTTGCACCCATTCCGACACTTCCCCCGCTGACGCCTATACTCGGTCCATCTCTTCCCTGAGCTGTGACAGTCTCTGTGTTCATTACTTCCTCGCCATCATTTATGCTGCTAATGCCTGGTTCAACGTTAGACCGAACAGGAGCTGGTTGGAAGCATGCACTCTGCTGAGCTTGATTGCTGAAATTCAGGTCAGAAGGATCGGCACTTTGAGCTGTCGCAGCAGGGGGATAATCTACGTCATCAAAATCCCCTGGACGGTTTTCCACACTTTCCATAGAATCATCATTGGCACTGTGGCAAATTGTATCCATCGCAATGACAGAGGAAGCACGTGCGGAGTCTCTGGCACCTGGGAAAGCCATAGCTTGTTCGTTTCCTTCACTAAAGGGGTCGCTTCTATTTACTTCCCTCTCGTTTTCAGCATCTACTGAGTGACTTGGCCCACCCACTGATAACTCCCTCCCGTAAGAGGGGAGATACGTTTCATGCACTTCAGAGCCTCGGCTACGCTTTGAAGGCCCTGCTGAATCGTCATTAACCTCATCGCCATCACGGTCAACAACAGTCCCTTCAACACTGTCTGCATGTTGTATCCGTAGATAAGGCCTATCAGCCGTGCTTCCACCATCCTCCAGGTTCCGCTTACGAGTACTTGGGCCTCGTGACTCGTACGACGCAGCACGATCACCAACCTCACTTCCTGATGGCTGCCTTAGCAGAACTTCCTTCCCTCTATCACTAAATTGGTAATTGTCACGTGTCACAGACATGTTCAGCTGCGCAGATGATGATGCACCAGCTGCAGTTTGATAGAAGCTTATACCTGCGTTTGATACTAGTCTCCTCTTACCTGATGTTTCAGCCTCGTCAACATCTTCGTTTTGCTGCTGTTCCATGCCTTCATTAGCGAACCATCCATTGATTCCACTTGTTGCACTAGTGCCACGAGTCAGTGCCATTTTCTTGCTTGTTTCAGGAAGATTAGAATTGATAGGCGCAAGTGGAACTGGCCGAGAAGTGGTCAGGAAATCCCAAATTCTGATGGTTACACCGCATAAGCTACAATCCAGCAAAGGTGATCTGGATTCTGATTTACATTCCGGACCCAAAACTTCATGATTTCCGGAGGCTTTTCGGGATGAAGCCGATAACTGTTTCCTGCTTGGACCAGGATCTTGAAAACGACTTTGATTTCTAGAGGGGCCTGAAGGGCACCCATTTCTAGCTGACTGGGCCGAGTGTTCTTCACAATCTTGGATGTTTGGAAGCCATCTAGGCTCCCATCCACATAGGCTTATCAGTTTTTGAGCCTACAAGATAAAACACAAATTAGAAACACGGTAGCTTATGGGTAGCAAGCGAAAAGTTTCACAAATTTAAAGTCACATGTTCCTGAGTTCTTACGCGAGAGTAATTACTGAGAGCCTCTTGTTTAGACGTTTCTGCAGCTAAGTTATTACCCATCCTGAAACTGGGATCATCATTGGCATAGACTTGGGACTGTGCCAAAAGGCGGTCAATTTGAGGTCGTCTTGAAGCACACATCTGGTCAATTGCAGACACCGAAACGATGGGTAGAGAATAGAATTGTAGGAGCCCATCACAACGATCCTTGTAAGCTCCAATCAAGGCTGATGGAGGAGTTGGAGGAAACTGAACTAAGCTTTCTGGACAGCAATTTCCTATCCAAGGACAAGAACTTTCATGTGCGTCATCAAGCTGCTTGGAGAATTCTTCTCTCATGCTATCAGCTGTGATCAAAAGATAGACAATGAATCTCAAAACGTTAACATCATATATAGGGAAGCATACATATAGCGAAGCAGTATAACTAATGTCTAATAATCTTTCTTGCTTAAGAAAAGAAACCACAGCGACAGAGAATACGACCCAGATGAAAACTCTTTTTCATTGGTTGAAGGTATTATTGATCAAAAATTGTGGCACCAACTAAGTTAAGTTCGGTTAGAATAACAAGAATTGACCTTGAGGCAGATTCGACTGATGCGGTGGAGGAGAGTAATGTAGACTGGATCCACAGTACTCGCATTGAATTTTGTCGAGGTCAACACTTACCCAGCCTTTCTGAGCACAAGCCAAAGAACTAGCTGTCTGTAAACAAATATATAAAGCCAAGACACACGTTAGTCAAACAACCTTTCTTTCAACCAGTTGAAAACTGGAATAGATATCACAGGAGACAGAAAGGACCATACCACTCGAAAACAGAGAAAGAAGAAAAAGGAAATAACTTCACAAAATGAAGCAACTTAACTATTCTTCCTCAATTTTTTTTTTTCATATTTCAATTTACATGTAACATCACTTTCATGACTTCTTATGCTTGACTTTTCAACTTAAAAGCACATTAAATATACTGTTGGAACCAGGTAAGAATCTACAGGCGGACAAATGCCAGCTTTATCAGGATCCAGATCAAAGAAAATTTCATCAGAATATTCATGTGATCTGAACTTCGAATTAGGTAAGCACTACAGATTTTGCCTCTTTCAAAAAGATGTTGCATACAAAAAGAGAAAACAAAGGCACTTACTTTGGGTTTGCCAAGCCAATTAGAAGGCTTGAAAGTGGCAAGGCGTCTAAGTAAATCTCCTCGATCCCAAGGCCTACACGAACGTCCCGAGGATCCAACAAGCCCGTGACCTGTCCAATCCACACTCCCAGCGTTCACCGGAACAGCAGGAGAAGATGCTCCCACAGAACTGTCAATAACAAAGTGAACGACAAATTGAACCACTGCCAGTAAAATTCAAGATTCAAATCGTCGCCGAATACACAAATCCAAAACAACGAAACCCTAGATTTCAACAAGCTAATCAAAAAATCGAAATCACCCAGCAATTACCCATTTCCGAAACTCGATCTGCGCTAAATGAGGACTCAATTACCTGGCGGCGGCAGTCTGAGGAGGAGAAGGCGATCTAGCACGTCGGCGGAGACTGTCGACGGGAGTAGCGGAGGCGGAAGCAGAAGCCGAGGCTACACTGTTCCGGTTACTCCTTGGGTTTACGTTTCGCGAGCTCACATCGTCTTCCTTCATCCTCTTCTCTCTCGTTCTCCAAATCGAGCTTCACAAACACACAGTCGAGACAAGAGAGAGAAAGTTCACGAGAATCTCTCTCTCTACGTTATTTATTAATCGAATTTACTTTTTGTTTAATGCTATCTTATCGATAATGACGAAGTTACCCCACAAGTAGTACTCGGCTAGAATATCGCCACGTGTGTACTCACCGGGTCGATTATAAATGGGCCTTTACTATTGAGCCCAATAGCTTAATTTTTTTGGTCTTTGACCCCCTCTCTCTCTAAGACAGAAAATCTAGTGGATCAGAATTTTTCGGACAAAACATATTTTTCGGACAAAACATAATAAAGCCTTTTATTTTTTATCGCGATAAAAAAAGGATTTATTATGGCTTTTAATTTTTGTTTTGTTTTGTAAAAATGGCCTTATCGGAAATCCGCGAAAAATTCCAGGCATAGAAGCAGCCACACCCACACAAGCTCAAGTTCAAAGTTATCCCTCTTCTTCTTCCTTCCTTCCTCCACTTATCTCTTCCCTTCTCTCTCTCTCTATCCAAATTGCTCATTGATATTAAATTAGCTTATGATATCGGATTATAATTCGTCGATTTCTTTTTGAATTTCTGGGTTGAAATCCGTTGGAATGAGATAAAGGTGCTGATGTTATTGTGAAAATTTTGTTATTTTCTTTGTTTCATTCCTGTTCTGTGTTTGATTGAGATGCCGTCGATGCTGGTCCTCGTCGGCACAGTGCCGTCGTTGGTTTCTCTGGTTAGTCCAGGAGGAGGGAGTGTTTCCGGAACTAGTTTGTCGTATGGATCGTATGCATTAGTAAAGAGGGTTTCTTTGTCAAGGAGAAGCGTCGTCAAGGGGAGTAGTAGTAAGAGATGGTTGTGTAGATATTCTGTTTCGTCTTCAGCTACTACTAGTAGTACTAGTACTGACTTCATCGCTGAGGCAAACGGCAACTCAGTTTCTATAGATTCTAACTCTTTTAAAGGGGATGATGATAGCAGCGAGATCGTGCTCAAGCAGGCTCCTAAACCTGTGTTGAAACCCCCTGTGGCAAGGGTGGAGAGGGGTTCTTCTGCTCCTTGGAGCAAGGAGTTATCGAACGGGGTTAAGTTTGATGGAGAGGAAGAGAGGAACAAGGTGATTGAATCTCTTGGCGAAGTGTTGGATAAAGCTGAGAGTTTAGAGATTCCGAAACCTGGTAACAAAGAAGGTGTTAAACCGTCACAGCCTAGTGCCAGCAGCAGTGACTCCAGAAACGGAGCCTTTGCGAGTGGTGGAGGGACAAGGAAGACGAAAACGATGAAGAGTGTGTGGCGTAAGGGAGATGCTGTAGCAGCTGTGGAGAAAGTTGTTAAGGAAGAACCTAAAATCGATAGTAGGGGAAGGCAGGGTGATGGTACTCAATTGTCACCACCTCAGCGACCACCTTTAAGACCCCAACCACCTTTAAGAGCTCAGCCACAGCTACAAGGGAAGCCTATGGTAGGTCCACCACCTGTAAAGAAACCAATTTTAAAAGATCTTGGTATGTCATCAAAACCTTCAGGCCCCATCTTAAAAGATGTTGGTATGGCATCAAAGCCTCCAGTTTCTGAAGAGGTTGATTCCAGCAGCACAAAAAGTAAAGAAAGGAAGCCTATATTGGTTGATAAGTTTGCTTCCAAGAAAAAAGGTGCTGATCCTGCGGCCTCTCAGGCTGTGTTAGCTCCTACCAAGCCTGGAAAAGGTCCTCCTTCTAGCAAGTTCAGAGTTGAGCACCGTAATAAGAAGAATGCATCAGCTAATCCAAGGCGGAGAATGGTTGCTGAAGACGACGCCGACGAAGATGCATCGGAGCTAAATGTCTCTATTCCTGGGTCAGGTAGAAAAGGGAGAAAGTGGAGTAAAGCTAGTAGGAAGGCTGCTAGGCTCCAGGCTGCAAGGGATGCAGCGCCTGTTAAAGCTGAGATATTAGAGGTTGAGGAAGAAGGCATGTCCATCGAGGACTTGGCTTACAACTTAGCCATTGGTGAAGGTGACATCCTTGGGTATCTTTACTCAAAAGGGATTAGACCTGATGGTGTGCAGACTTTGGATAGAGAGATGGTGAGGATGATTTGTAAAGATTACGATGTTGAGGTCCTTGATGCTGATTCGGTTCAAGTTGAAGAAATGGCAAAGAAAAAGGAAATTTTTGATGAAGAAGATTTGGACAAGTTGGAAGACAGGCCTCCTGTCATCACGATAATGGGTCATGTCGACCACGGAAAGGTAGCCACAGTTTGCTTTAACTTTTTTTTTTCTACTCAGATATGCAGACTCCTTTCTAAAGAAACAGATTTTTCCTAATGCATTTTCTAAAATTATCTATTTTGCAGACTACTCTTCTGGATTATATCAGAAAAAGCAAGGTACGAAACCTCTTTATCTATGAGATTAGCTATCCAACATAACATTGATTTGACTTTTGTTTATCAAGAAATTTTACTGTGACCTCGTTACCATTTAGAGCATGTCTGATAGCAATTAATGTGTTGAGTATACATCTCACCTTTAGCATGAGTATTTACATTTCTGGTTTATTTTCTGAAATACCTTTGTGTTGATTCATTCGCTTTTTCTCAAAGTTAGTACTAGATAGCGGTTTCAGCTAATGTCTATTCTCTGGATATCTGCCAGGTTGCAGCTTCAGAAGCAGGGGGTATTACACAAGGAATTGGTGCATATAAGGTATCAGTTCCTGTTGATGGGGAGGTTCAGTCATGCGTTTTCCTTGATACTCCTGGACACGAGGTAGATCCTTTCACTTGCAAGTCCATCTCACATCTAGCGCTGCGCATACCATAAATTTGCTTATCTGACTTTTAAGAGCTCATCTAGGCATTTGGTGCAATGAGAGCCCGCGGAGCACGGGTCACTGACATCGCAATCATTGTGGTTGCTGCTGATGATGGAATTCGTCCTCAGACAAATGAAGCAATAGCTCACGCAAAGGCTGCTGGTGTACCTATAGTCATAGCTATAAATAAGGTATAGGTCCATGTTGCACCTGCGTTATTCTATCTAGGAGTTGGAAAGATTGTTAACCAGTGGTTATTCTACTTTACCATGTGTATACGTATTTTCTCTCATTCTGAATCATTTCCTGTTCCACAGATAGATAAAGACGGAGCTAGTCCAGAGAGAGTGATGCAAGAGCTTTCTTCGATTGGTTTGATGCCTGAAGATTGGGGTGGTGATGTTCCAATGGTTCAGGTTGGAATACAAACTCTCTTCGCATATATGTTTCAGGCTCTCTGTATTCCATGGGGTCTCATATCATGCCTCCATATTTGCCTTTGACAGATCAGTGCGTTGAAAGGGGAGAATATCGATGATCTGTTGGAAACTGTCATGCTTGTTGCTGAGGTTAGTCTGTTATTCATCCCATTGATAACAGGTTTGCTTGATATTTTATTTTTGCTTCCTCTTTTTTGGTAGAGGCAAAAAAAGTCTGAAGTTGATGTGATCAGTTTTTTTTTTTAATGTTTATTCCTTCTAATTCTTTTTCTTCTTGGAACCACGATACATTTGCTACAAAATGACTTGCTTTCTCCAAAGTGGGTTCAAAATCTTGCTTTAAGGATGGCTTTAGACTTAAAATCGCTTCCATGCATATTATATTCTCACTTTTTCTGCTTTTGCTTCTCATGAGCTTATGTTTGTGATCTGACGGTATTTTGGTTGTTTCAGCTGCAAGAGTTGAAAGCAAATCCACACAGAAATGCCAAGGGCATCGTTATTGAAGCTGGACTTGATAAAGCGAAAGGACCATTTGCAACATTCATTGTTCAGAAGGGCACTTTGAAACGAGGGGATGTAGTTGTTTGTGGAGAAGCTTTCGGAAAGGTTTATCTAAAATATAATATTCTCATTAATCCACACTATGCAGATGGTATAAAATGGCTAGGAACTTACCTATCTTGGTCCGTATCTGTTTCTGTGTATAGGTACGAGCTTTATTTGATCACAGCGGGGAACGAGTTGATGAAGCTGGACCCTCCATACCTGTACAGGTTTGATAATCTTCCTTTAGTTAAAAAGTCATTAATGACACACTAATGAAGCTACTCTATGCATGTCATGTTTATTTTCTCATGTAAGGATTGATTTAGATCTCTTATCTGAGGATATTTATCGAAATTGCAGGTGATTGGTTTAAACAATGTACCCATTGCTGGTGACGAATTTGAGATTGTGTCTTCCCTTGATGTGGCGCGTGAGATGGCAGAGGCACGTGCAGTATCACTACGTGATGAAAGGATATCTGCAAAGGCTGGGGATGGAAAGGTCACGCTTTCATCCTTAGCTTCTGCTGTATCAGCGAAAAAGATGTCAGGCTTAGATTTGCACCAGCTTAATATCATCTTGAAGGTCGATGTACAGGTAAATAGCCAGCTTGATCATTAGTAGGTTTCTTCTTCTTAAAAATAATTTGGTTTCCTATGTCTTTTTTCTTATATATGCTGATGCAAATCACCAATGTGAATACTAGGGATCCATTGAAGCTGTCAGACAAGCTCTGCAAGTGCTTCCTCAAGAGAATGTGACATTGAAGTTTTTGCTACAAGCGACAGGGGATGTGAGCAACAGTGATGTTGATCTAGCTTCAGCGAGTGAAGCCATCATTTTTGGATTTAATGTCAAAGCATCTGGCTCTGTTAAAAAAGCTGCAGAAAACAAAGGTGTTGAAATCCGACTATATAGAGTTATCTATGAGCTTATTGACGATGTACGAAACGCCATGGAAGGACTTCTTGAGTCTGTTGAGGTTAGCACCGATTTCATCACCACTTGTTAAGCGTTTTGTTGTTGTCTGAACTGATCAACATGCCTATTTAGAGTTAAAACATGATGAGATCTCTTATTATGTTATGAAGTATCATAAAACGTGGGTTGTAGTCTCACTTCATGAGCCATTTTTGGAGTTTTGAAAACTGAAGATTCGTGTGGTTATTGATAGGAACAAATCCCAATAGGGTCAGCAGAAGTTCGAGCTACTTTCAGCAGTGGAAGCGGTCGTGTGGCTGGATGCATGGTGAATGAAGGCAAATTTGTCAAAGATTGTGGCATCAGGGTGATCCGGAAGGGTAAAACTGTCCATGTCGGTGTCCTTGATTCTCTTAAACGTGTCAAAGAAAATGTGAAAGAGGTAAACATTTTACCTACCATCAACATCCATCTTACACGCCAAAAGATAAGTTCCAAGTCAATATAAACTTGTATTGTCGTTTGTAATGTTTTAGGTGAGTGCTGGATTAGAATGTGGTATTGGTATGGATGACTATGACGATTGGATTGAAGGAGACACCATTGAGGCCTTTAACGCGGTTCAAAAGAGGAGAACGCTAGAAGAAGCATCTGCTTCCATGTCTGCTGCAATTGAAGAGGCTGGAGTTTGAGTTGTAAGTTTAGTCATCAGAGAAACTCGAGCAAACAGGGTGAAGCTTTGGGTCACACAACAGTTTGGTTGGTACATTGTGTGTATGGGGTCTCATGTTGTATATGGTAAATGTTTCTCTATATTCAGTTGATTAATGTAGGGAAAAAAAAACAGAATGTGACAATATTTTGTTGAAAAAAATCAAAAAGGTAATTACTTATTTTTTTATGGACAACATCACATTAATAAATAGAGATGATCAAAAGAAATGATCAAGTTGGTCCTTTGTTGAATAGGAATTAGGAAGTATATATTACATGATAGAAACAAGTTAATAATCATGCATGTTCATGCATGTTATGTACTGGGAGATACCCTGAACCTTGTAAACTCAATTTTATATGGACAATATAGTTGGATATAAAGAAAAAAAAATTGGTAATTCCTATCAATTCTTATAAAATATTGCTGCTCAAAATAGTAAGTGGATCAATTATCATGGTAAAGTTACGACAAAATGGTCCAAAATTTCTCTCTGGATCAACCCCTTGTTCACACCTGAGGCAAATGTGTCGATAGTAGATCAATAATTTGACTCCACGCCTGTGTGTAACTCTGTCCAAGGAGCTTCTTTGTAAGGTTCCTCCAAATAGCCTCTGTAAAAGGACAACTAAAAAAAGAGGTGATTCCGTGTTTCGACAGCATAATTGCAGAAAATACACTGGGCATTCACACGGGCATTCCACTGCTGTAGTCTGTCTCCTTTTGCTAGGCGATTGATCTACTATCGACACATTTTGTGTCAGGTGTGAACAAGTTTCTCATCAGATACGCGTTCCAATTATGTGTACACACCATTTGGCTTGAGAGAAATGGTAGAAGACACGGCAAAGTCCAGCGTCCCCCGACACTCATTATCAAGTTCATTGACAAGCAAATAAGAAACCGAATCATCTCACTACAAGGACGAGGTGGAACTTCTTTCAAACAAGCGATGGTGGTTTGGTTTTCATCCAGAGATTAAGTGTCCTCTTATCGATGATATTACTTGCAAACAATCAAAAATGTAAGACTAAAGCTACATCTTTTTTTTTCGTGGAAGCCCATTTAGTTCAGTGGTTTGACCAATAGTTCATTAATGTTTCTACACCAGGAGGTCTGGATTTCAATTCTCCAAGAAGACGGAATTATACGAATTAAAGAAGAAAATGCGGTTCAGGTGATGCAGTCAGACGTGAATCTTCATACAGCACAGATAAAATTGTCGGCTGAAAAAAAACTGCATCTTTTTGTAAAAAAAGACATTTTTGATTTGAACTAATTTAAGATTCCTTACAAAAAAAAAGTTGTATGATATCATGTGAGCTACAGTCTATGTAACACTACGTCTATGTATTGGTGAGAGACGAGAGATGGGTAAAAATGTCAAAGAACAACGCCTTAGTGGCTATTTAACAGACAACAAGATGGGCGCGAAAAAGACAGGAACCACACTTCCACTTGCGTGGGTGTGTGTGCGGCTTTAACGGTCAACGATAAACATCATGAGCTCACAGACCCCAACGCTTCTCTCTCTCACCCGTGACCAAGAAAAATTAAAAGCAAAACATCAACACTGTCCTGAAAAATCAAACCTTTTTCACGTGTCGTCTTCATCAAATCCTCACCGTCCCAACTAAAACAAAGAGATCATCCTCTGTTTGACAACCCAGAGAAACACTAAATAAGGGGATCCCAAAGTTTTTTTGAATTCAATGGATCTGTACAAACCTAGCTGCTCACCACCACGTGATTTGAACCCACTTTCTTCTGAAAATTATGGTAAACCAAACAGGAGAAAAGAGAAGGTGTGTCGTCGACATAGAGGACTAAAACAGAGTTGACTTTTCTTTACAGACAGAAACAGAGACGTTTTACAAGATTGTCTTTTCTTGATCAATCAAGATCAGTCCTTTTTCTTTTTTTATTTTCCCATTCCATAAATCTCCAAACTTGATGTTTATTCATTCTTTTTGTTTCTTCAAGATTTATCCACATGCGTAGAAGCTAAGGCACACAAAAGCTAACAAAATGAGTCGTATCATATGTTTCTTGATTCTCTGTTCTTTCTCCTTCATCTTAGTCAGATCACTAAACGAAGAAGGACATGCTCTTCTAGAGTTCAAAGCATCTCTCAACGACTCCAATGGCTATCTCGGGAGCTGGAGTCTTTCAGATTCAAACCCTTGTAACTGGACCGGAGTCTCGTGTAACCGTCTCAGAACCGTGACTTCTGTCGATCTCAGTGGGATGAATCTGTCAGGTACACTGTCTCCTCTCATATGCAAGCTTCACGGTCTACGCTACTTGAACGCCTCCACCAACTTCATCTCTGGTCCGATCCCTCGAGAGTTCTCTCTCTGCAGAAGCCTAGAGGTTCTTGATCTCTGCACAAATAGGTTCCACGGAGTGATTCCGATCCAGCTCACCATGATCAGCACTCTCCAGAAGCTGTCTCTATGCGAGAACTATCTCTTCGGTTCTATCCCTAGGTTTATCGGCAGCTTGAGCTCGCTCCAGGAGCTTGAGATCTACAGCAACAACCTCACCGGCGTGATCCCTTCTTCTATAGGGAAGTTGAGACAGCTCAGGGTGATTAGGGCAGGACGGAACGCCTTGTCCGGTGTGATCCCGTCTGAGATCAGCGGTTGCGTGAGCTTGAAGGTACTCGGCTTAGCTGAGAATCTCCTCGAGGGTTCTCTTCCTGAGCAGCTCGAGAGGCTTCTCAATCTCACTGACTTGATACTCTGGCAAAACCGTTTGTCCGGAGAGATACCTCCTTCGGTAGGAAACATCACTAGTCTCGAGGTGCTTGCGCTGCACGAAAACTACTTCACCGGAACAATACCTAGAGAGATTGGTAACCTAGCAAAGATGAAAAGGCTGTATCTGTACACTAACCAGTTAACCGGAGAGATACCTTGCGAGATAGGTAACTTGACAGATGCGGTTGAGATAGATTTCTCAGAGAATCAGCTAACAGGTTTCATCCCAAGAGAGTTAGGTCAGGTTTTGAATCTCAAGTTACTTCATCTTTTTGAGAACAATCTCCAAGGTTCAATCCCTAGGGAGCTTGGAGAGTTGGCACTGTTACAGAAGCTAGACTTGTCTATCAATAGACTAACCGGTACCATCCCAAAAGAGCTTCAGCTCTTAACTTCACTTGTGGATCTGCAACTCTTTGACAACCAGCTTGAAGGAACCATTCCTCCTCTCATCGGTTTCTACAGCAACTTCACTGTCCTTGACATGTCTGCCAATAATCTCTCTGGCTCGATTCCTGCTCACTTCTGCAGATTCCAGAAGCTGATACTTCTGAGTCTTGGTTCAAACAAGTTATCAGGAAACATCCCTCGCGATCTGACAACCTGCAAGTCGCTGACGAAGCTAATGTTAGGAGACAACATGCTAACAGGAAGCCTCCCCGTCGAGTTGTTTAATCTTCAGAACCTCTCAGCATTAGAGCTGCACCAAAACTTCTTATCAGGGAACATATCAGCAGACTTGGGAAAGCTGAAGAGCTTAGAAAGACTGCGTCTAGCTAACAACAACTTCACCGGCGAGATTCCTCCTGAGATTAAGAATCTCACAAAGATTGTTGGCTTCAACATCTCCTCCAATCAGCTCACAGGTCACATCCCTAGAGAGCTGGGGAGTTGTGTCACTATCCAGAGGCTTGACCTTAGTGGCAACAAGTTCTCAGGGTATATAGCGGAAGAGCTTGGTCAGTTGGTGAATCTAGAGATTTTGAAGTTGTCTGATAATAGATTAACTGGTGAGATTCCTCATAGCTTTGGTGATCTTACAAGGCTCATGGAGTTACAGCTAGGTGGCAATCTCTTGTCTGGAAACATCCCTGTGGAGCTAGGTAAGCTAACCTCTCTGCAGATCTCACTCAACATCAGCCACAACAATCTCTCCGGCACCATTCCAGACAGTTTAGGAAACCTTCAGATGCTGGAGATACTTTACCTCAACGACAACAAGCTATCAGGTGTGATCCCTGCATCGATTGGGAATCTCATGAGCCTCCTCATCTGCAACATCTCAAACAATAACTTGGCGGGAAAGGTACCTGACACAGCTGTCTTCCAGAGGATGGATTCATCAAACTTTGCTGGAAACCACCGTTTGTGTAACCCTCAGAGAAGCCATTGCGAAGAATCACTAGCCACACATTCTGATTCAAAGCTGAGTTGGTTGATGAGAGGCTCACAGGGGAAAAAGATCTTGACCATCACATGTGTTGTGATCGGTTCTGTTTCTTTTCTTGCTTTTATTAGTATCTGTTTGGTAATAAAGAGACGAGAGCCAGAGTTTGTTCCTCTTGAGGATGAAACAAAACCAGATGTCATGGACAGCTACTACTTCCCTAAAGAAGGGTTCACATACCAAGGACTTGTTGATGCAACAGGAAACTTCTCTGAGGACGTGGTTCTAGGGAGAGGAGCGTGTGGAACGGTCTACAAAGCTGAGATGTCAGATGGTGAAGTGATAGCTGTTAAGAAGCTGAACTCTCGAGGAGAAGGAGCTAGCTCTGACAACAGCTTCAGAGCTGAGATATCGACGCTTGGAAAGATAAGGCACAGGAACATAGTGAAGCTGTATGGTTTCTGCTATCACCAGAACTCGAATCTTCTCTTGTATGAGTACATGTCGAAGGGAAGCTTAGGTGAGCAGCTTCAACGAGGAGGGAAGGCATGTTTGTTGGATTGGAATGCTAGGTATAGAATTGCACTGGGGGCTGCAGAGGGTCTGTGTTACCTTCATCATGATTGCAGACCTCAGATAGTTCACCGTGATATTAAATCAAACAACATTCTTCTTGATGAGATGCTACAAGCTCATGTGGGAGATTTTGGACTGGCTAAGTTGATTGATCTATCTTACTCAAAGTCCATGTCGGCTGTTGCTGGCTCGTATGGCTACATCGCTCCAGGTGAGTCTAATATCAAAGGTTTCTTTCTCAACACACACAAGCTTATGTAGGCCTGAGCTTTTGAACCGAACCAAAGTTTTTGGTTAGTTCGGTTATAAGTTCAGTTTACTTGACAGGTTTATAAAGAACTTTAGTTTTTGATTTGGTTCGGTACGGTTTTTAACTCGATTTTCTAAAATAAAAAAATAGTTAACCAAACTTCAAACCAAACCAACCGAATTAACCAAAAAATTTCGAATCAAATTAACCAAACTAACTGAAAATACCCAAACTTAACCAAAATTTTAATCGAAATATTATGGAAACCAAATTTTTTTGTTAGTTTCAGTAAAGAACCTAAAAACCGAACTACCCGAATACCAAAACGAACCAAATCTTTTCGGTTCAATTCGGCAAGATTTTGGCCTAACTGAACTACACAAACCGAACTATCCCAACCCGCATGCCTAAGCTTATGCAACATATCTGATTCTATGTTCTGTTATGTTTCAGAATATGCTTACACGATGAAGGTGACAGAGAAATGCGATATCTACAGCTTTGGAGTTGTGCTTTTGGAGCTGATAACAGGAAAGCCACCAGTCCAACCGTTGGAGCAGGGAGGGGATCTAGTCAACTGGGTTAGAAGATCAATCCGAAACATGGTTCCAACAGTAGAAATGTTTGATTCGAGGCTGGATAGGACGGATAAGAGTACGGTTCATGAGATGTCTCTAGTACTAAAGATTGCACTGTTCTGCACCAGCAACTCTCCAGCTAGTAGACCAACGATGAGAGAAGTTGTGGCTATGATTTTCGAAGCTAGGGCATCATCAACAAGCCTCTCTTCCTCTTCCTTCACATCAGAAACTCCTCTAGAAGAAGAAAAGTCCTCCAAAGGTCTGTATCCATACACACACACACACTCTTATCTGAATGTCCAAACATTCATTCACTTTTTCAGATTCTCACATGAACATTTTTTGATATTATGCAGATATTGACTTTGTTGCATCACCGTGAAGTAAACAAATTAATCCAGTTCTATAGAGAGGAGAAGATAGAATTGTTGATTCTAATTCACTTGAGCGTCTATTGTTCTCTGCAGTTATTACACAACTAAGACATTAAATTGTTCAGAAACATTGCAGAACATGTAAAGCATGTTTTTATTTCAAAAAGAACAAAACAGAGTCGGGAACTAGGTAGTCTTTAAATAAAGTATGAATTCTGTTGTACGGAGATAACTTGTGTAACAATCTATTGGGATTAGCATTACCTTAGAGGAAAAAAACAATAGACGTGTATCTTCCCGGAAACTTCTTGGCTTTGGTAAACTCATTGACATACATTGAACATAAACAAACTTACTTGTCCAGAAAACTACAAAGAGAAGTAAAAAAGAGAAACTTGAAACCGAAGTTAACTGTTGATTTTTTTTTTTAATTTACTCAAACAAAATCTTGTGTTATCGATTGAATAAAAGTTAAGAAAAACGTGTAGGTTACTCCATCGATGTACGGCGAGATTGCCTCACGCGCAAAATCCCTAAGGTTTTGAAGAGATGAAAACCAGACCAAGTTCAGGCACACAATCTTTCTGCAAATCCCATATATATATATATATATATATATATATATGAAAGGGGTAACTGATTCATAGATATTCTCATATCAAAATCAGTTTATAATCAATGCCTGGGAAAAACTCCATCAACTCCAAAACGAGGAACAGCTTCACTTACAAATGCACTTCGTTGATGAGACAACAACACGCTCGTCTCTGTATCATTCGCATATGCGCTACAATGCTTCTCCGATCCTACTTAGATGACGACGATGATTACTAACAAAGTTACCAGAAGATTGAAACCATAATTATTACTAGGTGACCGGCCCGCACCCTGTGCGGGCATAAACAGATTCAGATTAGGGAATTAGTGATACAAAGTTTTAGCAGTAACGGATTTTATATCATAAGACCACCGTCTTTGGGAGAAAGCATCAGGCACAGAAAAATGTTGGTACTCGATATTTACCAAGAGTCTATATGGAACAAAGTAACTTCAGTATCAAGAGGTAGTTGTTCGGTATGCATAATTACAGCGTCCCAAAATAATTTTCCTGTTTAGCGGATACTTTCATTCAAAATATGTAATTAATATTGTATAGTTTTAGAAGTGGGGTTATCACTAATTAGAATTGTATTGTATATGTGTTGTAATTCTTTATTTTGGGGGTAAATTATAATGATTATGTTTTATTTTTATCAAAAGTTTATGTAGAATTATTAAAAGAAAATATAATAAAAATGAAATTATTATCCATAAATTATATCAAGTATGAATTCTGTTGTACGGAGATAACTTGTGTAACAATCTATTGGGATTAGCATTACCTTAGAGGAAAAAACAATAGACGTGTATCTTCCCGGAAACTTCTTGGCTTTGGTAAACTCATTGACATACATTGAACATAAACAAACTTACTTGTCCAGAAAACTACAAAGAGAAGTAAAAAGAGAAACTTGAAACCGAAGTTAACTGTTGATTTTTTTTAATTTACTCAAACAAAATCTTGTGTTATCGATTGAATAAAAGTTAAGAAAAACGTGTAGGTTACTCCATCGATGTACGGCGAGATTGCCTCACGCGCAAAATCCCTAAGGTTTTGAAGAGATGAAAACCAGACCAAGTTCAGGCACACAATCTTTCTGCAAATCCCATATATATATATATATATATATATATATATGAAAGGGTAACTGATTCATAGATATTCTCATATCAAAATCAGTTTATAATCAATGCCTGGGAAAAACTCCATCAACTCCAAAACGAGGAACAGCTTCACTTACAAATGCACTTCGTTGATGAGACAACAACACGCTCGTCTCTGTATCATTCGCATATGCGCTACAATGCTTCTCCGATCCTACTTAGATGACGACGATGATTACTAACAAAGTTACCAGAAGATTGAAACCATAATTATTACTAGGACCGGCACACTCCCAGCGGCATAAACAGATTCAGATTAGGGAATTAGTGATACAAAGTTTTAGCAAGAACGGATTTTATATCATAAGACCACCGTCTTTGGGAGAAAGCATCAGGCACAGAAAAATGTTGGTACTCGATATTTACCAAGAGTCTATATGGAACAAAGTAACTTCAGTATCAAGAGGTAGTTGTTCCGGTATGCATAATTGCAACGTCCCAAAATAATTTTCCTGTTTAAGCAGATACTTTCATTCAAAATATGTAATTAATATTGTATAGTTTTAGAAGTGGGGTTATCACTAATTAGAATTGTATTGTATATGTGTTGTAATTCTTTATTTTGGGGGTAAATTATAATGATTATGTTTTATTTTTATCAAAAGTTTATGTAGAATTATTAAAAGAAAATATAATAAAAATGAAATTATTATCCATAAATTATATCAAGTATGAAGTACTTGTCTCGATAATGAAAACAACTTCCATTACAAACCTGCAAAAAAAATGTATTT
The DNA here is from genome assembly GCA_016771965.1 of Brassica carinata. Lineage (NCBI taxonomy): Eukaryota > Viridiplantae > Streptophyta > Magnoliopsida > Brassicales > Brassicaceae > Brassica > Brassica carinata. The sequence continues at coordinate 52,134,979 of CM028693.1, read as the reverse complement.
GATTTTGTAAGCAAGTGGACATGTTACATAATTTGAAAGATTTATTCTTTTCTAGATTATTCACTACAAGAAAACACGGCATATTCCGACGAACATTCCGACGGATGGAGGGTCGTCGGAATTTGTTGACGACATACCGACGACATACCGACGAAATTTAGAAAAACGAAGTCGTCGGAATGTCGTCGGAAAATTTTGACGACTTTCGGAGAAATATGTGTCCGTCGGAATATAGTGGCGAATTCGGCGACATACTGATCATATATATAACCGTTGAGGTCGTTGAATTTCGTCACTATATCGACAAAATTCCGGCGACTTTCGATAATATAAATAACGTTGAGGTCGTTGAATTTCGTCACTATATCTTGATGAAATTCGGCGACTTCCCATCATATATATAACCGTTGAGGTCGTTGAATTTCGTCACTATATCTTGTGAAATTGACGAACTTTATGACAATTAGATATGACTGTTTTATAGCCGTTTGAGATTGGAAAACACCCGTGAATTCGGCGAATATGACCGTTGGTCGTCGAATTCGTCGAATGTCGTCGGATTGCCTGAACCATTTTCCTATAAATGCAACCTCTCCTCATTCAACTCATTCACTCCTCATTCACTCTTCACTCTCTCTAATCACAATAATTCGAGAAAATCATGTCTTGAGTTTATTATCGTTAGTGGATGGATAAACCTCATATGGATCCCAACACCAATTTGCTACGGATGAATACGGTCAAGGGATTGGAGAATTCATGAGGCTTGTTCAACAGCAACGAATCAAAAACCGGTATGTTAAGATGTCCCTGCTTCTACTTGCAATAATAATAGAGTTATAAAAGAATTTGATGTTTGGTCTCATTTGTATATGAGAGGGTTTTCACGTAATTATAAAGTTTGGTATCTTCATGGAGAAACGGTTATGAATATGGTAGTACTAGCGAACCTCGATCGTTAGCGAACCTCAGCCTGATATTAGGTTAGAAGAACCTAGAAGCGAATATAGATTATGGTGTAGATGCGGCGGATGGTACATGATCATTATCGAGGGAAGAACCAAACCCGAATCTAGGAGATTTTTGACATGTTGGATGCAGAAAACAGCCTTTATATAAAGGTTGTAGAGATGGTCATTCACCCTTATCATCTGCAACTAGATTGATGGGTATTAAGACGGTATAATTTGGTGAAGAATGTGTGGGCCGATTCTGATTTTGTCAAAGGTATTCTACCGAGGATAATCTTGCACGGGTTCATACTACGAGGTTCGAAACTTGTTGCGGGTCTTCAACTACCGTCTGAAGTGATAGATGTATGTATTGACAACCGCATGATCTACCGGGAGCTGATAAGGAGCGGGTTAAATGCAAATTTTGTAGGAAACCTCGTTATCGAGGAGGCGAGGGAAGAGTTCGGTCCGTTCAAAAGGATGTGGTATTTGCCTTTGTGGAAAGATTGAAGAGGTTGTATCAGTGTGGCGCACAGCAAAAGCAATGAGATGGCATGCGAGCATTCCACAAATGGTGAGATTAGACATCCTTACGATCACGAAGGCTTGGAAACATTTCCATCAACATATCCGAATTTGCGGAAGAGAGAAGAAATGTTTATCTTGGATTATGTACTGATGGTTTCAGCCCATTTGGAAAGCATGGAAGACGGTATTCTCTATGGCCAGTTATTGTGACACCGTACAACTTACCGCCGAGCTTGTGCATGCGACGAGAGTTTTGTTCCTCTCGGTTCGTCCACGGGCCAGAGCATCCTAAGAGATCACTAGATGTGTTTCTTCAACCACTGATATATGAGTTGCAACAACTATGAGCATGGTTTTGAGACATCACGATGTTTAGTGCAAAGAAAATTTTCATATCGCGGGCAGTACTTATGTGGACAATAAGTGACTTTCCAGCATATGGTATGTTATCGGATGGACAACACATGGGAGGCTATCATGTCCATATTGTCAAGATGACACATATGCTTTCCAACTAAAGCACGGAAGGAAGCGTGTTGGTTTGACTGTCACGAAGATTTCTACCACCGATCATCCATACCGAAGGAGTAAGACTTTGTTTACGAAGAACAAGCAGATGTTTGATGGTCCACGAGGAAGTTAGTGGGGAAGATTTGTGGAAACAGTTGAGGATTTTGGTGCAGATAGAGCGTCGGGCGTAGGTGGACATGAAAACATTCGAGTCGATGCGGTTGGAGAGCTACATAAGCGGCACAAAAAGTATTTTCGGGATCTGCCATATTGGAAGGATCATCATTGCGGCATAATTTAGATGTCATGCATATCGAGAAGAACTTTTGACAATCGATGAACACAATCCTTAACATCCAAGGTAAAGCGAAGGATAATTTGAAGTCAAGGTTGGATTTAGTCGATATATGTGATCGTTCACGAACTTCCGTTGATGAGAACGGTATGGCCCCTTTTCCCATTTATCGGCTGGATGGTGCTGCAAAGAAGAGTTCTTTGATTGGATTACGAGATAGAGTGCAATTTCCAGGCGGTTATGCATCAAATTTTGAACTGCGTTGATAGAAGCGAAGGAAAGTTCGCGGCTTAAAGAGTCATGATTGTCATGTAATTATGCAGCGCCTCCTTCCGTTTGCTTTTTCCGCACTATTGCCACGTAATGTTCATGAAGCAATTGCAGGTATCTTTTATCTTTATATTTTAAATGATTTTTATATTTTATGCTTATATAAACCTAATACTTATGAAAATTTTGTCTTTTATCTATGTAGGGATAAGTGTTTTCTTCGCGATTTATGCACCGGCGGTGACTCGGAGGGTATTAGTAATCTGAAGGCAAACATACCAGTCAGCATGTGCAACCTCGAGAAGATATTTCCTCCATCATTCTTTGATGTAATGGAGCATCTTGCTATTCATCTCGCAAGAGAATTGGAACTTGGTGGTCCTGTGCAGTACCGATGGATGTATCTTTTTGAGCGTTATATGCATCATCTGAAGAAGAAGGTGGGAAATTCAAGCAAGGTGGAAGGATCTATAGTCGCACAGGTGATCAATGAAGAAACTGCAATCTTTGCTGAAAACTATTTTCCATCAGAAGTGCATACAAAAAACCGAAGACCTGCTCGGCATGATGACGAGGGAGAGAGCAACATATCATGTTACTGTCCCAAGCATGTTCAGGAAATAGGGCGACTTAGTGGAAAACCCACGGCGGAGACTTACGAGACTGAGCACGCTCATTTGCAAACATATTTGCTAACCAACTGTGAAGAACTTCAACAATATGAGAGGTAAAAATATTTATTCATTTAAATAGTTAGATTAATATATATTCAATAAGTTTGATTCATATTGACAATATCTTTTATATAGTGTTTATATGGCGAGTTGCATTATGACTCACGGGCATGCGACGAAGATGAGCTTCAACAACTTCGGACATAACGGATTTGCTGCATGGTTTCTTAGTTATGTGAGTCATATATCATATTACCCTATGCAAATGATATATTAGTTTATATTAAATATAAAGTAATTAACTTTCCACTAATATATGTCTTTAATTTATAGGTGGATGATGGTTTGGCTAGAGGTTTTGTGTTCGATGATTGGATCTGTGAAATTGTGCGGGGACCAAACTTTGTGGTCAGATCATATCCAAAATATTGTGCGAGGATATGCATTCACAAGAAAAGGTCATTCGAGATCAACATATGATGCTGGTGTTTCGTCTTCTTAGGTGATGATGTCACTACGGCAACATAGAAGAAATATTGGAAATCGGTTTCTGGTATGGTTGGATTGCGGTGTGTAGTATTCTATTGTGATTGGTATGACACCACCCCAGATAGAGGAGTGAAGACAGATCGTTTGGTGTTACATCAGTTCATTAGTGAAACTTCAATATTATGATCCTTTCATTCTAGCTTCAAGCTGATCAGGTATATCAATTTATTCATAATTTTTAATAACATAATTAATGGTTTATATTTTACTAATACTTGTATAATTGATAGGTGTGTTACATCAGTTACCCTCGGGTGGCGTCTGAGAGCGATCCATGGATCAACGTAACACAAATCAACCCAAGGGCGAGTGGATGGAACTTCGATAATGAGCCATTACAACCGGACTCTACCAGCAACGTGAGTGCAGTTGAAGATTTGGGAGATGTTGGACTCGTTGAGAATTTTTCGAGTTTGGACTTGATGCTATTGTACATTCGAGTCGAAGCTGAGGTTGGGGAGTTTGATGAAGATTCTGAAGATTCTGAAGATTCTGATTAGGAATTCTTAATTATAACATCTTAGTTAAGTTGTAAATTTTTTTTTTTTTTTTTAAGATTCCGTCGGTATGTCGTCGGAAACTCTTGACGACATACCGGCGAATGTGGTTTATTCATGATTTACAATAGTCGTCGAAATTCCTCGGAAAATTACGAAATTCAACGAACCTCTCGGTTCGTTGAATGTCGCCGAATTTTCCGAGGAATTTCGACCACTATTGTAAATAACATTTTCTACATCAAAAATACTTATATTAGGACACAAAACTTTGAAAATAACACATATTAAGTGTTTAGTATAATATTAGATCACAACCGTTCCAATATAACAACTCATTAAAATATTTATATATGTATAAATATATTTTCTTAACATCTTATCTTCACACACATATACTTATACAATCATATTCATCTAATCTTACACTACAAATTTTTTTTGTGTGAAATTTTGTTATGAAAACATTTTCATAGTTAAATCTTTATATGCAAATACTATAAATATTATCAAAGATTTGGATTTTGCATTTACAAACTTGTTTTAAAGACCTAAACACAATGTCGCCGAACCGCATTGAGATATCGATCGAATTTCGACGAACCTCGAGTTAGGTCGGTCGATCCGGAAAATTACCGGAAATTAAACCGCGTGAAAATTTTCGTGAACCGTAATTGGTTTAAGTTTAATGATTCCGATGAATACCGGCGAACACGGTCCGTCGAATCATTAAACTTAAAAGCCCTAGCTTTCTTCTTCCTTCTCATTTCGGCCGCATCTCTTTCTTCTTCCTCTCCGGCGATTCCGAGGCTCCTCCTTCTCCGGCGACTCCGGCGACTCCGGCGACGTCCCTCCTCCTCTCTCCGGCGACGTCTGTTCTCCCCTCTCCGACATCTCCCTCCCACACACCATAAACATGTAATTTTCTTAACTTTTTTCAATTTTTAAGATTTAGAAAGTTAGATCTTGGGATTATAGGTTGTTTGATTGAAAACTTTAGGATTGAATGGATAATTAGGATCTATTAGTTAGGGATTGTTGTTTACAAACTTGTTTTAATTTTTTTTTTGGGGTTTAATAATTTCTGTTTGTTGAAATTCAATAATTTTTGTGTTTTTAAATGTATTTCTGATTTTTAAAAACGTTTTTGGGGGTTTCCAGTAATATATTATATATAATAAAACGTTTTTATTTTTTTTTTATAATTTTTAAAACATATTTCATAATTATAAACATTTTTAAACATTTTTAAATATTTATAAACATTTTTCTATATTTATAAACGTTTTTAAAACATTTTTTATAATTATAAAAAATTTTAAATATTTATAAACATTTTTCTATATTTATAAACGTTTTAAAACATTTTTATAATTATAAACATTTTAAAACATTTTTATAATTATAAATATATTAAAACTTGTAATATTAATTTTTAATATATTTTTAATATTTTAAACTTTTACTAATATTTATAAACATTTATAAATATTTATAAACATTTATAAACATTTATAAATATTTATAAACATTTTTACAAATATTTATAATCTTTTATATATATATATATATCTATATATATATAAATCTTTGAAAAGGTTTCTGATTTATTAATTTTTTAAAAAAATTTTAGGTCTGACGAGGCACGCCGTTCCACCGCTCGTCGTTCAGCACCCGTGGCGGCGAGGTTGTTCGGTGAGTACTTTCCGTGCATCGGGATCGTCTCGGGAACAAAACTTCGGTTCCGCTTATGTTCCGCTTATGTTCCGCTCCAGCCGTCGATCCCGCTCATGCTCAGCAGGAACCGGGGGTCATGTCAGTTGAACTATTGGTTCAACAACCAGGTCGAGAGCATCTCCCGGTTCTCCATCCCAACCCACGACCGGGATATACAACTTGGTTAGTATTTTTACTTTATTCAAGCATTATGTTTTTTCCCTTAATTAACTTTCTAACATGAAATTTTTTTAAAGGTTCCAAAAGTCCAGCAATGGCATTAGCAGGAGCATCAACCAGATGATGTATTCCATGCTCCGTACCGGATATCCGAAGTGGAGTGTGATCCCTTCCGAGGAGCGGGAGTTGTGGTTTCGTCAATTTGCGGTAACTTTTAGTTTTTAATGTATTTTAATATTTTAATGTATGTTTGCATTACTAATTAAATCTATGTGTGTTTTGTAGCAAGAATTCACTTGGGAGTCTGGTGCAGCGGAAACAGTCCGTCGAGAAATTCAACGAAGGCCATGGACTCTTATACGAAGCAGATCAACTTCGTGGAAGACGGTATGGCTGAATAACAAGAAGCCACGGTTCATTAATGGGGCGGTGTGGGAGCAGTTGATAGTCCATTGGGAGAAGGGCGACAACGTAGGCGTCTCGTAAGAACTTCGAAGAATCGGAAGAAGCGTCGTGGCGGAAAGGAATGTATGTGCACAACCTCGGCGCTTGCTCTATGTCCTCTAAGGAGGATCAACTTGTAAGTGATTCTTTTTATATCTATTTATCTTTACATTTATTTAAATTATTTTTTAGATATTCTTTAACTAATGTTTTTAGATTGAAGCAAGCGGCGGTAATCCGTAGATCGCCTCGAGCTTATTAAAGAGGCTCACACTAATAAGAAGACCGGACAAGTTCAGGATCCCCTAATCGAGAGGTCGTTGAGTTGGTGGAATCTCGAAAGAAGCTTATCAAGCTTCTCGGCCTCTCTCGATGGCGGCAATTCTACGGTGCTTCAACCACCATGTCCCGACCGCAAATCAGCGAGATGGTCGAAAAGGTAAATTTTAAAATAAATATATATATTTCTTTTATAATACTGTTTACTAACTTTAAATATTCTTGTAGGCGGTTCCTAAAAGGAAAGGAGGCTATTTAGTTAGGTTGGCCGCCGTGCTTCTTCCATTATCCGACTTCTTCTTCGCAAGCTCCATATGCGATCCCATGATTAAGAGCAACTACACAGCAGAGATGAGCGGTTGTGGCATTGGAGGAGCAGAATGCCACAATTCTTTCGAGTTAGCGGATTCAAGGAGGGCCAGCGGAGATATTGGAGAGGCTTGATCGTTTATTTCCTTCCGGTCCCTAGTTTTTTTTTTTAATTTTAAAACTTTCTGAATGTTTTTTTTTTCTATTTCAGTTTGTATGAAATTTTAAATTCTATAATATTATTAAATTTTAATTTCGGATTTTATTTATTTATTAATTTTAATATTAAAAATAAATAAAAATAAATTTTAATATTTTTAAAAATGATGAATTCGGCGACTCGGTTAGTCGAATATTCAACGAACCAAAGTCGTCGAATATTCAACGAACCAAAGTCGTCGAATATTCGACGAACCTAAGTCGTCATAAATTTCGACGAACGAAGTCGTCGAATATTCAACGAACCTTAGTTCGTCGAATATTCAACGACTTTGGTTCGTCGGAATATTCTCGACGACTTTGGTTCGTCGAATATTCTGACGACTTTGGTTCGTCGAATATTCGGCGACTTCGGTTCGTCGGTATCTTCTGTTCCGATGAACTCGGTCTCGGAAAATGTTGTCGGACTTTCGCGGAAGTTCGTCAAAATGTGGTTTCTCGGTATTCGTCAGAATGTCGTCGGAGTTCCTGACGAAATTCCGACGAATATTTAAATTCGACGAAATGATTCCGGCGGCCGTTTTCGTCGAATTTCGTCAAAATATGCTTATTCGGCGACATTACGGCGAATTAGATCGTCGGTATCGCCTGTTTTCTTGTAGTGATTGAAGAGAAAAATATTAAAGTAACATACCATGATCGAATAGTGGAAACACGATTGCCAATTTAATTGTAATCGATCTTCATACTCATCACTACCCATCGGCAAATTCGAAAAAAACAATTGTAACTGTTTATATATTTTTAAAAATTATTGGAAAAATGTAGATAACAATTAGGTACCTTGTCTACGGAATATTCTGGAAAATTTGTTTGTAGACAACATTCAATGTTTTGTCTCCGGCTTCCTTTCTTTACGGTTATTAGGATTTTTAATCGGATCTCGACTTAACTCTTGAAAGTGCAGCGTAGAGCTGACCATGAGAGAACACTGGCCTAGGCAGAAACAAACCAACACTTTCTAGTGTTTGACCTTGACTTTGTTGATAGTCATCGCGAAAGCTAATGTAACGGAAGCTGTCTTGACGCGTGCGAAGGAAACTTTGTGTCGGTGGTGTTACAAACATTCTAGGAATCAAACCTTCTCTCCAGCAATATTGTTTCCGGTTATAATTCTACCTTCTATCACGTGGGGAAGTAGCTGAGTAACAATTAGCCTAGTACCATTGCATAATCCATCGCAACATCCATGTTACGGAGACACATAATAGGAGCACCAACCTTCACTTCAAATTATGTCTAGGCAGTCCAGCCACTTTAACACTGTTCAAAACTCTGCGGGATATACAACATTTTCTTCTACGTCAACATCGGATGGAATAATCTTGTCGAGCTAAGGTAAACCTTCTCTTCACGAAAGCATATGTAAATCCTTTTCTTTAGTGACATGTAAAAGTTCTTGGAATATAAGAGTAGACACAAAACCTGTTACACGGCAAGCTGCGAAAGCATGTAATCATTTATTTTATCCACTTCATCATTTGTGGGAGTGAGAATAGCTCGATGTCTATACAAATCCTTATCTCACGAGGTCTGAAAAGCTTGTCCATAAACCTCCTTTGCCATAGTCTCAATAGGATCTTCTCCACTGTTTTTATCAGCAAATCGAAGGGATGTCAATCTCAACTTGACCGTCGTTAGGCAAATTTATTTTTCCATCTCCAACATCAAAATCCATTGTGAGAAAGATTGAAGCTCTTTTGCGGCATCATCGGTAAGACCAGCGAGCAATCTCATGTTTTTGTTAGCTTCAAAACTTTGCGGTGCTCCCAAAGATATGGCAATTGAGCTGCCAAAACAGTCTCGCTTCTACCACCTCCGGTATAACCGGTAAAATCTGTCGAAGTCTCCACCGAAAACAACAACTTTACCACCAAAAGGTTTGTCTTGAACATCTTATAATATCGCATAGAGCGATCCAGCGTCACCGAAGCGATGTCTGCTCATCATAGAGCCTCATCCCATACAATTAACTTGGCGCTTTAACCAATTCGCGCGATCCGATCCTGGCTCCATTTTCTTGCAAGTCTGAACTTCGTCGCATCAATCGAATACCAAATCTGGAATGTGCGGTTCTACCTCCTTCCAACAATAATGCAGCAATTCCAGCGGATCGTTATTTAGAACAATCATCACGTCTAGATCGGATCGCCGATGAGAGTGCTCTGTATACAAAGGTTTTCCTGTGCCTCCATAACCATAAAGAAAGAACACTCCACCGCTATCATTTAAAGCGCATCCGAATCTGGTTGTATACCCTCTTTGCTCATCTGTTATCATCTCCATAAGTCTTTCATTTTCCTTTAGCTGATCTTCAACAACATATTTAAGCTCATCATCTATAAGGCGATTGCCCTCGTAAGAGCCAAAATCTTCTGGCTTTGGCATGAGGGGCCATTTCTTCAGGCTACGACCATTGCTGAGCAAATGATTTTCTATCTCAGTAAGAGCAATGTTTTGATCTGCTCTATAGTCAAGTTCATATCTGCAGGAATGATAAATTTAATAAGTAGAAGAGAGGAAGTTTTTTAAATAAAAAAAGTTTAATAAGACAAAAGGCTGACCAGGTCGTCCGGTTTCGCCGTTTCTTGTAAAGAATATCGTCGGTAAGATACTCCCAAGTAGCTTCCCACGACATGAGGCTGAGATATAGTTTTGGATACCAACATTCTCGCAAAAGCTTCCGGCATGCGTGGCGAACTATTATCACCGCAATCTTTGATAGCTTCATAAATTCCTTGTCATCGTCCATCAATCCCAACGATAGCAAGCATCTTCGTATGTATCATATAAAACACCATCAACTGTTTTATATCCTCGTATGATGTCGGCCCTCTTACCCAATTTAGCAATACTCTTAAGAAATATAGCTCATCAGTGATGGATGAATATGCTAATCCTCCCTATCGCAAAGCCTCGTTTCCGTGGTACCCATTCTCGGTACCTGATTTCCAAACAAATTTTGTTGGAAATTCGGCATATGTCAACTCTCTTGCCTCTGGATATTTTTGTTTGCTATGAACCAGGCCAAAACATGGATTGATTGACAGTTTTTTGAGAATATTCTCAATAGGTTCATCTTCGTCAAAAAACACCAGCTCCTGATTCGAAGATGAAATCCAAGTTTCTCCACAGAAGTAGTACGAAAATGTGTAGGAAAAGCAAGAATCCGCCACGACGACTCGCATGCAGTAATATATCTAATTAACAAATCTGAAAACATATATTAGAAAGGACGATCATTATACCTTAAAATATGAAAGACAGTAAAACTATATTTTTTATAATATTTTAATAGTATTGTATAAAACAAGGCTCATAAATTATCATTTATGATATTATATAGTTGGAAAAGCGTATACATATCCTTAATATTTTTACTAATATTAATAGATTATTGTATTATTTTCGTTTGATGCACACATAGCATAGCATACAAATTATTTTCTTAGCTATGTATTATTAATACAATTGAAATAAAAATAATTATTTTAAAAATATACGATAAAGAATTTAGTAATTTGTAGGCGATTAAAAGCAATTGCTTTAAATAAAATAATACTGCGGTCGTAATATGTTTTGATTTCATCAATGGCGCCATCTTCATCTTCTTTATCCATTGCAGCTGAAGCGTAATCAGGTCCCTTATGGATATATTTGAAAAGATACTAAACAGCTCTTGTTTGGACGCACCACTCGACATTCATATGGGCGCGATATCGAAGCATAAGGTCTCTATTGTATGGTACAACATATCCATTGTCTAATCTGATACCATTTTTCTCAACGAACCTACCATCAATAATGACGCATGTAAGATGGAAATCCATTTCGTCAATCGATGTGTTCATGTTGAGAGGTTTGAAACATCTTAGAACATTTCCGTTAACCATACATACATTATCCTTCTTTGCTGCACCGCAAGGACCATGCATCATACAATCACCAACGATTTCATACAGGTCCGGATCTACGTCTTGTCCGGTATCTCAGCGAAATAATCTTATCTATATCATCGGCTGTTGGAAACTTAGCTCCTTTTTCCATGAAGGCGAGAATATGGCGTGTGGCATTCCTCTTTTCTGAAACTCAATGCGTGTACATTCTTGACAAAATGAAATAAAAAGGAATTAGAAATTTTAACAAAAAATACTATCTAAAGTAGTTCTTACCAACAGATAACAATTAATATAAGCATCACTTGAGAACATGTGCAATGAGATTTACCTGCAGCAACAGGCCAAACAAGGAGCCGTCCTTTTTGTCAACCAGCCGATAAGATTATCGAGTTTCATCTTGAAAACTCTACACAAAATTTCTGGTCGTCTTACGTGGTCGGGTAATATTTTTCAGATACCTTGTAACTTCAGGCCATTTTGGATTGCACGTAAAAGTGATGAAAATATCTGGAAATCCATGGTACTTGCGAGAGCCATGGCATCATAGTAGTGCTGCTTCATATATCTTTTTCCTCCGGTGAAAGTTGCTGGAATGAAAATTCGGCTTCCTTGCTGAGCCATCTTAGCTCCACCTCTTGCAACTGCTCGATTGCATCGTAACTATCTGACCGAGCTTTTTCTGATTCATCCACAAGTAACGCAGTCTACTGGATTCTATCATTGTGTAGGCGCCCACAAGAAACCGATGAAACAATCTGCCTGATCACCGTGGTGTAGGTGCTTCACACCTCCTCTCTAAAATACAAATGCAAAGTATTCACGATAGTTATATTCTTGCGTTTTCGCATTCTTGTCTTCAAAACCAATAGGAATATTTAATCGAAAGCCATCCTCTCCATAAGGAAACAATAGTGGATATTGCAGAGGCAAATCGCGGATGTAATTCACTTATCCTTTGCAACTTTCCACTTGTACTCTCTAGAACAATATCTCGAGGTTCCATATTTAAAACAAAATCCCGGTATCAAAGCAGCCACTTCATTTGCAGTCGGAAGATTATGGGTCCGTCCATCAGATTGTCGACTCTCAATCAACCTCATCCTATAACCCGTAGATCCTTCCACGTCGAATCTGTCTCTTGCATACCTAAAAGCCTTAACATGAGGGTTACACTGATCTAACATATTCTTGAAGAAGAACAAGTGGTTCTCTTAGTTTCTTAGCAGCATCTCTGTCGGACACGGAACAAATTTTTCATTCAAAGAAAATAAAAATTCACAAAACATAAGGCATCTTGCAGTCGAACAATATATAGTATGAACACATTAAGTTAAAAAGTCATGAAAAATACCTGGCATAAGCATCAAGTCTATTTCTCATTTCATTTAAAGTATCAATGATATACAGGGAAAATTTTGGAGCTTCTCGGGCTCGGGGACTATATCACCAATACGATGATAGTTCTCACGGACATTGAAACACAAATGGTCCACGACCATTGTTAATAGAATGATCAATCTTGCCCCAAGAGATGTGAAAGAGAACATCATATTGTAAGCTCGTATAAACTCTCGAAAATGTTTGCTTAACTTCGTCTCCTTTGCATAACAAAGTCATTAACTCCATTGGAGGATTAGCGAGCGAGGAAGCACAACTTTACCACTTTACAACACATTGTGAAGACAGGATTGTTACTACGACGGCGTTTTCCAATTCTTTCACCATACCACATATATGCTTGACAATGCTTACAATTCCAAACTGGATCTCCGTCATTAAGTAATAACTTTGTTTAAGAACATATCTTCATTAAAAATTAGTTTATTTAAATTTTGTAGGAGAAGTAAGTTAAGAAATTTTAAAATTATTAAAATTTTTAAATTATTAACATGTGCAATGAGATATGTTACTGAATAAAACAATATTTTAATTTGACACCAAGGTGATTACCATTTTTTGTATCCCGATGATAATAGGCGTGTAACTGTGTGATTAGTTTGTTGTGGGATATGTTGTGGTGATGGGGTTATCAAAGACTCTCCAGCAGGATAGTTAGTGTAAGTTTGATTCGTCATCTTTATTTTCAGTTTCAGAGTCACTCTCCATTTCATATCGATTATTGTAAGTGCATGAAAAATTGTATGACATAGTCAAATACATATGATCCATGAATATAATTTTCTGTCTCATGTATATAGATGGAAAATATATTTTACCTTCAGGATGGTTCTCGACGATGAACCTTGGTGGAGGAACGAATTGATTTGTTTCTGTTTCTTTGGAATGGTCTTTGAATAGCTGAAAAATATTAATTTATACATATAAATAAAAGTCTACCGCCAAGGAGCTGACATACAAAGATAAACATTTAGAGCTAAAAATTTCTAATAACTCGTATGATATAAATATTTAACTTTAGTGAGTCATAATATTACTACAATTGAAACAGTGGATAAAAATACCTTCAGGATTTGCATCTGTTACAAACAATCTTGGAAGAGTCTGATTTGATTGTCCTGTCATGTTGGAACCTTGCCTTGCTGTTAATATTTGCTTAAGTTTAGTCGCACTTTATTGAATAGCAGCATAGAATAGCTATACGGAACAAAGTCATAAGAACCGTTGTTACCTTTCGTTTGTCTTGTCTTTGAATTCACCGATGGAGGTGATCCAAGAGTCTTTCGTTTCCTGGCTGAAATGGTGGTACTTCGTTGAATACCTTCTTGGCTACCAATTCTACCTAAGAAGATTACAATAGAATTTTTCTATGATTCACTTGTTATTGCGCGAAAGCCTAATTATTAGTTTATGAGATAAACCATTTAAACAAATATAGGTGCAAGAACTATACCTTTCCACTCTTTAATAGCACAGAACCTGATAAGACAAATAATCATTGTCGACATGTTTAACATACTGTAATCGTATACTTGTTTAGCATAACAGCCCCAAAGAGTACACATCAACTTGACATCACTGTATATAATATAAAGTTAGGTTAATGAATAGATTATTCAAAGCTCAGCTCATAGATTAAGTGTAAACGATTTTGTATTTAAACTTACTGTTGGTCACGTAACTCAATCAATAGCCTGAGATTATCTTTTCCTTTTATGACTTTGTTTTCAAGAGATCCAAAGTTAACTATTTGGCCAATAACATCTACATAATAAAGTTAACGGAAATTAAAATCCCGTTAAATCGTTGCGTGCGGAAAAATAAACGAAACTTAAGTAATCGTATGAATTGACTAACCAACCAAACGAGTGTTATCAAGCTTTCCATCAATAATATCACTGTAATTCACAAGATACTTCTCGGAACTTCACTTGGGAAGTCATCCGCTGGTCCAACAAAAGTAGTTTGAAAGAATCCAATTTTGTAGGGATGCTGTGGTCCGATAATCACCCATAGCATCGTGCAGTTTGAACAACTGGATGACTTTCGTGACGCCTCTGTTAGTTTCCCTTCAAATTTATTTATGAGCTGTTCACCAACTTGAGCATGAATTCTTGTACCCTAGACAATGGTGAAATGAAAATACTTATATAGTTGGATTGAGAATAAAAGAAAAAACACAACAATCTAAATGACAAATCAAGTAATGTACTTACTTCTTTATCGGCAAAAACCATTTCGATGGTGTTTCCGGAATCTCTGTTGTAGTTTCTCCATAAACGAACAATCCTAACCTCAATACGCCATGTATCTTTACACGGTCTCAATTGCCTGATAAAAGAAACTCGATTTTTGGTAGCTTGAACCATTGCCATGGAGTATTTAGATATCTTCTATATCAGTAAACTGTATTGTATTGTATAATATCTTAGGGTATAAATTGCGTTTATATATTGTCGAGAATTCCTTATGTTTGAAGTCCGCATATATTTTTGCATTTATTGCCGATGTCTTGCGCAAGTTTTTGAATTAGAATATAAGGAAAGTGATTAATAATCTTTTTCCAATTTAAAAAGATTAGAATAAGGTTGTTTCAATACTAATTTTTTTCATTTAATTGTCGATGTCTTGCGCAAGTTTTTGAATTAGAATATAAGGAAAGTGATTAATAATCTTTTTCCAATTTAAAAAGATTAGAATAAGGTTGTTTCAATACACATTTCCACAATTAAGACATTTGCAAGGAATAAGGCATCTTTATATTAAACGAATCATAAAAATAAATGTTATTTCCCTATTCTTGTCTTCTCTTTTAATTTGATTCTGATATATATTCTCATAATGAGTATTTATTATTTCAAAATCTTCTTTAACTATTTTGCATGCAACTAATTGATTCACCTTATTTAAATTTAATTATAGTCAATAATTCTTCGGTAATCATTGCAGAAGTTGAAATGATTAGTTTCGAATATGATTTCATAGGTACATAACATATAACCTAAATATATTTTGATATTTTTACCTTCCTTTCAATCATTTCACATAAAGATTTTGTCATTTCAAAAGTATAATCATTACAAATATAACTAATTCAATCACTTGTGTAAGTGAATATTCAATAAGATAATCATGATTCGTTTTGTTAACCTTCATTTAATCAACCATAAATTAGTGACTTAGTCAAATATATGGTTAGGATACTTCCATCAATCTATAAACCAATTTAAACCTAACCATCATTTTAAACTAATTTGATATGATACATTAGTATCATTTATATTTAGTTATAAATTATTGTGTTCGATGTTACTCCATTTTAAACTAACTAATGATATTCAAGGCTATAAACAAATTTAAACCTAACCACATATATTTTGTGGGATTGATACTATAGAGCAATATCTTGACAAACCAAACTTGATTAAACATAAATAGTTAAGTTCAAAAGCAACCATAATTATACATAAACCGAGATTAGATCCAAACTTAAACACATAATTTTAAAAAGCAACCATAAACCGAGATTAAGATATAACTTAAACCGAGATTTTAAGAGAGATCAATCCCACAACCAAGCTTCACCCAGCTTGGCCCAATCGGAGATGGCACTTTCACCTCAGCCAACCTCTCATTTGCAATGTTCAGCTCAATTCTAAGTCTCTCCTTCTCATTCACGGATCATACACCTTCTCAAGTTTCTCAATTATCTCAAGCTTGGCTTCGAGTCTTTCAACCTCGACCTCCTCCACATGCCTAGTCTTAACAGCTTCATAACGCGCCTTGTAAAGTCGAAGGAGAGCACGGTAATGATCAGTCGTCTCCCTTTGGCTTCATCGTAACCATCTTTGAATTTTGTTGCCGATTCATCAACCACCGGGTCCTTCATCTTCAGATCTTTGGAACTTGCCATGGAGTATTGATTCTGCATGTTTGAAGATTTTAAACATTTAGTATCATTTAAAATGGATCAATAGATATATAAAACACACCCACATGTTTATTACATCTAAACAAATGGAATCAAGAATACCATCACAACAAATTCTCATAATAATCTAAAATTAAATTCGTATATAAAAAAAAAATTAAAATGGTTTTTGTCTATTAAAATTCCAAACTCACATACTAACAAAATCTATAACTAAAGTAAGATAGTAATGGAATTTTAAACTAAAAAAAAAGACAATATTCCACCCTTGATAGATATCACAATTTTAAACTTTAAAAATGTGAAATCTCTACATGCAAATCTCATCTAAACTATGAACTATGAACATTAAACTAAAAAGATAATATAACAATTGTAAACTATGAACATCAATGTAATGATCAACATGCAAATCTCATCTAAAACGTGAAGGGATTCTACAATATGAATATTAACCGATTAAAAATGAGAGAGAAGAGAAATATGAACAAGTTACTCAAAGGAGTCTTCGAGAGAGAGTTTAGAGAAGTTGAAAGGTATTAGGGTTTTCGGCAAAGGGTGGAATGAGAATATATATAGGTAAAAAAATTTCCTTTATTTATTTTTGTATTCATATGTTTTAATATGTATAATCATTACAATCCTAGATAACATACAAACTAAATACTATTTGCTAAATTCATAATTTATTTCATTTAAGTCTAATTTCGTATTGTTAAATCAGAATCATGATTACAAACAATTCAAGACTAATAACTTTATAAATAAATGGGGGATTTATAAATAAATAATTATAATCTATTAATTATTTTATTTAGAATTTATTTCAATCAATACAATTTCAGATTGTCATATCAAAATCATCATTACAAACATAGAAAGACTAATCTTGTATTCTTGTACTTATAAATGGGGATTTATAAATAAATAATTATAATCTATTAATTATTTTATTTACTATTTATTTCAATCAATAAATTTCATTATTGTCATATCAAAATCATCATTACAAACATAGAAAGACTAATCTTGTATCATTTTCTTATAAATGGGGATTTATAAATAAATAATTATAATCTATTAATTATTTTTTTACTATTTATTTCAATCAATACAATTTATTGTCATATCAAAATCATCATGGCATGCAAGAAAGACTAATCTTGTATTCTTTAATCAATAACTAGCAAGTAATGTAGTTTTAAATAAGGTAAGACATTTAATAAGAATTATTATATTTCATAGATTTAAAAATTAATTAGATATGATTAAAGAAAGTTGCAACTTGTGATAAGGTAAGATCACAAATCTTGTTCGATTGTATCTAAATAATTATTACTATTTATTTCAATCAATACAAATTAGTATTGTCATATCAAAATCATCATTACAAACATAGAAAGACTAATCTTGTATTCTTGTACTTATAAATGGGGGATTTATAAATAAATAATTATAATCTATTAATTATTTTATTTACTATTTATTTCAATCAATAAATTTCGTATTGTCATATCAAAATCATCATTACAAACATAGAAAGACTAATCTTGTATCATTTTCTTATAAATGGGGGATTTATAAATAAATAATTATAATCTATTAATTATTTTTTTACTATTTATTTCAATCAATACAATTTATTGTCATATCAAAATCATCATGGCATGCAAGAAAGACTAATCTTGTATTCTTTAATCAATAACTAGCAAGTAATGTAGTTTTAAATAAGGTAAGACATTTAATAAGAATTATTATATTTCATAGATTTAAAAATTAATTAGATATGATTAAAGAAAGTTGCAACTTGTGATAAGGTAAGATCACAAATCTTGTTCGATTGTATCTAAATAATTATTACTATTTATTTCAATCAATACAAATTAGTATTGTCATATCAAAATCATCATTACAAACATAGAAAGACTAATCTTGTATTCTTGTACTTATAAATGGGGGATTTATAAATAAATAATTATAATCTATTAATTATTTTATTTACTATTTATTTCAATCAATAAATTTCGTATTGTCATATCAAAATCATCATTACAAACATAGAAAGACTAATCTTGTATCATTTTCTTATAAATGGGGGATTTATAAATAAATAATTATAATCTATTAATTATTTTTTTTACTATTTATTTCAATCAATACAATTTCGTATTGTCATATCAAAATCATCATGGCATGCAAGAAAGACTAATCTTGTATTCTTTAATCAATAACTAGCAAGTAATGTAGTTTTAAATAAGGTAAGACATTTAATAAGAATTATTATATTTCATAGATTTAAAAATTAATTAGATATGATTAAAGAAAGTTGCAACTTGTGATAAGGTAAGATCACAAATCTTGTTCGATTGTATCTAAATAATTATTACTATTTATTTCAATCAATACAAATTCGTATTGTCATATCAAAATCATCATTACAAATCATAACTACAAACATACAAAGACTAAACTTGTATTGTCATATCAATAACTTGTGCAAGTAATGTAGTTTTTAAATAAGGTAAGACTTTTAATACGAATAATTATATTTCATAGATTTATTAAAATAGATTAAAGAAAGTTACAAGTTGGGATAATGTAAGATCACATATTAGCAACGATTGTATTTAAATAATTTTTAATTGAATGCATAAGGCTAAGTCATTAAAAGAATATAATTATTCTGCATAAAACTATTATATTGAATGCATAAAACTATTATATTAGGTTCAAATGAAATTTTAATTGAATGCATAAAACTATTATATATAATTTTTAATATAATTTTTATATTATATTCGGTTCATATGAAATTTTATATGTGGAATTTTGGTGGCTAATTCTGATTTAACATTTGTTTGTAAAATTATATTTTATATACAAATATAAAAATATAATTTTAAAGTATTATTTTATATACAAATATAATTTTAAAGTATTATTTAGTAATACTTAAATTCTGAAATAGTTTGTATCTATGTTTTTAACTACTATTGTAATATTATATGTGTTAAAACTATTATTTAGTAACATATGAAATTTGATATGTGGAATTTTGGTGGCTAATTCTGATTTAACATTTGTTTGTACAAATGTATGTGAATAGTTTATATAAGTAGTTGAAAAACATAATTATATTTAATATACAAATATAATTTAACTATAATATTGAGAGTGTTTGGAAGTCTAAATTAAGTGGTTCTAGGATAACTCTAACATTGAGAGTGTTTGGAAGTCTAAATTAAGTGGTTACAGGTTAACACTTCCCAAAGATTTTAAAATAAATCAAAAGAAATTAGCAAAAATCAACCAATAGAATTAAGAGAATTAATTTGAGAGTGTCCTCTATGAGTGCCACATCAGTAGAAATCACTAAAGTGACTTCTCTTTTAATGTATAGGGGGATGTCCAGATAATAATATTTTGTCGTCGATCCCTGATTCGTCTAGTGGGCCTTTGGGCTTCTTTCGTTTTTTTTTTTTGGTTATCAATGTTTCGCCAGAGAGGCACCTCACGGCGTCAAGTTTTAACATTTTCCCGGCCAGCCTGGATATTTTTAGTTAGTTACAAAACGCATTGATGTAATAGGAGGATGGTTGTATATGTAAATGTAATCGTGTAAGCAACGCTGTTTCTTCTGTTCTGGACCAGAACATGTATGACATTGATAGTATTATTATTATTAGATAGTTTACATTAACCCCAGATATAAAAACTTGAACGATACGTTTCACATATATTGATTGACTTACACCCACCAAGCACACACCACTAGAATCGAACTAAAGCCAAAAAGGTATCCAATGGCCATCCCAATCACAAGTGTTCTCTTCAAGTCCTCACTTTCTGTGGTTGTACTTGTAGCAGGCGGCCGAGTTGGAGCCGTGCAGAAAGTCTGCAGTACACCACCGCACAACAAAGGGTTTCCTTCAAAACATGCTTTTGGAAAAGTATCAAACTGGCCTCCTGTGGGTATTTGCCCTTCTACACTGTTGTTTCGCCACGTTGAAATAAGACATGAAATGGAGTAGCCTCAACGATGAAGGGATTCTACCAGATAGATTATTATTGGACAGGTCCATCCTCTCTAGGTTGGTGAGGTTGGATAGTTCTTCTGAAAAAGCCAGGAACCTTAGGGACTCAAGTTCCTTTACTTGGGGAGGTATCTGTCCTGTTAACTTGTTGCCCGCAAACCTGACCGCCGTGAGAGACTTGCAGGAGAAAACCTTATCTGGGAGATCACCAGTGAAGCTATTGTTTCCGAGATCCAGAATCCTGAGACTCTGCAACTGGTTAAACTCTAGCTCTGTTAAGTTCCCTGTCAGCCGGTTGATCCTCAAGTTCAACTTGATGAGACTAGTACACTTTGTAAAAGAAAGTGGAACTGTACCAGTGATGTGATTAACATGGAGTTGGAGGCTTTGCAAGCTGGAGAGCTGACCTATGTCCTTTGGTATTTCTCCTTCTAGGTGGTTGAAGTAAAGCTCAAGCAACGTTAGTTTCTTGAGCCTGGTGATGTTGTTATCAATCTTTCCAGTTAGCTGATTGGCTGGGAGAAAGAGTTGCTCTAGCTCGGAGAGATTGTAGATCTCACGTGGGAGTTCACCAGAGATATTGTTGAAGCCTGCTCTTAGAACACTAAGGTTCAAGCATCTGCCTAATCCTTGGCAGATGTGGCCAGAAAAATCATTATAAAAGAAGTCTAATTTGCTGAGCTGAGGTGAACTCATACACATGGAGGAAGGGTTTGGACCAGTGAAGCTGTTATTGCTAACATTGAAACTGATTAAACTGAAAGCTCCCAGAAGAAACATAGAAGTATTGAGGATCTCTCCTTGGAGAAGATTGCTTGACAAGTCAACGGTCTGGATTGGGAAGAAGAACCTGTTGCTTCCATCACCAAATGATTGTTCAAGTGGCAACTCACCGCTGAATTTATTGTAACTAAGGTTAAGAACCATGAGGAAATCAAGAGCCGAGAAAAAACCTGGTGGGAGAGGACCTGAGAGGAGGTTATGAGAAAGATCGAGATGAGAGAGACGTTGGAGGTTCTGAACAGACGAGCTGAGGTTTCCTGAGAGTCCTTTAAGAGGTAAGGAAACTGCGGTGACGTGACTCTCTGATGTATCATCGCATGTTATCCCCTCCCAGGAGCAACAATCAATGGTTAGACTCCAATTCAAAGGAGAAACAGAAGAAGAAACATTGCCGGAAAACCACAGGAGAGATTCTCGATCTTGCGGGTCACAGACAGCTTCTGAAAGTGTAAGAAAGAGAGCAGATAGGAAAAGAATACAGAGGAGGGAGAAGAGATGTATGTGAGGACTCAGAGGTTGTACATGTTTTGTGGTTAATGGTCTCACAAGACCTTTGGCTTTGGATCTCATTTCCTCATTTAACATAGTAACAAGAACAAGCATAGATGAAGAATGTTTGATCCAAAAATGGTGTATTTGCTGGTTTATTGGAATCATAACAATAAAAGGATCTAAGAATTAGATCCTTGAGGTTTAGAAGAAATCTCAAAGAAATCAAATAGAAAAGGAAAATCAAAGAGATTTTATTGATTAAAGATTCATTACAAAGATGATTAAAATGTAAAGTGAATCTATGAATCTCTAAAAAGTGTTCTAGATCTAGGAAAATGAGAGAGAAATCCCTTTCTAAGAAGGAGGTAGCTCCTTATTTATAGAAAGATGGTTCTGGGCTTCCTAGCAATACACAATTCATCACTAATGCCTCGGCGAGTGATGAACCATCCCCAACAATAAGTCCCCCCAAGTTCATAGAGAGAGATGAAACCGATCTCTGTGAATTTTACGAATGGGGTTTATTAGACAATGAACTAGACACATTATGCCTATGACGATTTAGGCGAGTTTACTTTGAACTTGTGCTTAGTAAAAGGCGAGTTTTCTTTAAACTCGTGCTTAGCAAAAGACGAGCTTGTTGAACTCACGCTGAGACGAAGGCGAGTTTACTGAGAACTCGTGCCTAGTAGAAGGAGAGTTTCTGTAAACTCATGCCTAGTCAAAGGAGAGTTTTTGTAAACTCGTGTCTAACTATAAGCGAGTCGACCGCAAATTCGTGCCTAATAAAAAGCAAGTTCAATTTAAACTCGTGCCTAAAATACATGTTTACCGAACTATTGCCGACCCGAAGTCTAGTGTTGAGATCGTGTGTTCGTCAGGTTATGATAACGTCGGTGAGCGCTCTGTGAATATGAGGACCGTGACTGCAAAGAAGGGCTCATATTCTTCATCTTCTCCACTCGTTAGTGTAAGGGAAGAGTGCTTGTCTCGTCCTCCGTGTAATAACAATCTGGAGTTGTTCAGCATGGAAGATAATTCACGACCTCTTGTATTGGCTCCGTGTACAAGAACCACTTCATTCTCTATACAGAAAATTAAATTCAATTAATTTGATCTTGTATTTAAAATGGGATGCCGTGAGGCACAAGCAAGCATGTCAATTATTAATATGGGAGACCACGTTTAATGTCAACCTTACTAACAAGATATTAAGCGGAGATTCTTGTACTGCGCAAAGTATAAAACAATTTATCTGGTGTAAATAATTAACAAATTAGATTAGAAAACTTATCTCGTCAGATTCTTGTGTTATGGACTCATGGCAACAACGACAAGGATGATGAACGTGGCCGGCGTTTTCACGAGATCACTCTAGCTGCTCCTCGCTTTTGCCGAGATCGTGTTCAGAGATCAGACTCGTGGTTGCCACATGTTGCTGATCGAGTACGCTTCATGGAGACACGACGACATTGCCATCACTTCCAGGGTCACGAGTCTGAGCTGATTATATAACTTGGAGCAGAAAGAGATTGATCCCGTTAGAATCTCTGTACAGCAGTGAACAAGACCCAGAGATTTGATGATTCTCGTTACTGAGTTGACAACGAGATGCAAACTTGATCTCAGGTTGAAGCGGTGGTGCGGCGAGTTGAAGCTGACATATGAGCCACGACCACAGAATCACATCCCATCCTTTTTTGGAGCTTGAACAGGGCTTGAAGTTGTTGACGACGTATAGAGATACGTGTAAAGCCGTTCTCGTACTTTCAAGACAAGATCAGAGATGCATTTTATATGTCAAGCTCGGGATCCTTGGTGTTGATGGAGCTTGAGCCGGCGAGTTTAATTTTTGTTCTTGTGAAGATTGATCCGGTTGCGGCATGCTCGCAAGTAACACAACCTTTCTGTCACCGAGTTTATCTTGGTGTGAACTGTGCTTCACCTAACTCCCGAAACACGTCTAGAACTCGGCAGTGAGTTAGAAATCAGCAAAAACAGACTTCAAATCGGCAGGTTACGAAGACGTTAATAGCTCATGGTCTCCACGGAGCTCTTTCAAGGAAGAACAGCCTGAGATGCTATGAGGAATCTCTCTGATATTGTTTGTTTCAATATCGAGCTTCTTGAGGCTTCGATAGAGCCGATGGACTCAGGGAGAACAGAGAGGTTGACCGAGTTTGTCCCTTGCAGGTAGTGCCGTGATGCAATTCTCAGACAGATTTAGCCTGACTAAGACTCGATTACTTGCCTATAGAATCTGGAAGCCATTCGATCTGATCCATCAGCTTGTGTTGAAGATTCAGCTCCTGAGTAGCTTTCTTGGCAGATAGTTCAATCAAAGTAGCAAGCTTTATGAGGCTCATCTTCTCCCTACTGTGGCCGGTGAGTTTCTTAGCCTCCAGTGTTGAATCCGTAACCTGAGGCTTGCGAGGAGCTAACAAACCGAGCGAAGACTTGATCTTGGTCGCAAACGTATTGTTGTTGTGGTGACATTGGAGGAAGTAGGAGAAGCAATGCAATCAGAAGCTCTCTGAAGCAGTTCGTCGAACAAGACGTGTGCAGATCCGAAATCGAGAACTTTCGCGGCGTCTCTCTTATGTTCTTTGCTCTGGAAACGAACCAGGCCTCTCCTCATCTCCTTCAACACGTTGAAAAGCTCCGGAGAAACCTCAGAGCTTTTGACCTGTCTATCAATGACGTCCAAGCGGTTCTGATCGTCTTTCTCAATGTATTGTATCAGAGGTGTTGCAGCTTCGATGTCGCCGATATCTGGTCTAGACGGATGGCGATGGATCGAGACACGGACACGATTAAGAAGTCGCTTGGGAAATTGGGCTCCTGTTCCTTCAGGGAAGAATTGGGCTTGTGGGCCCAACTCATATGATCGACCGGAGATTTACGGTGGACCAAAGCAGAATCATGACTGCCTAGATGAACCGAGAACACACCTGATTCCCAAGAAGCCCAATTTCTTTGAAGATACTTCTTTGAAGACATCAAAAGCCAAGCTTTGATGAGAAAGCTTCTTCCTTTGTCCAGAGACCACAGTGGTTTGGCGAGATCTCCTAGTTGCCGGATTGAAAGCTTCAAGCTAGATCTGGACTCTTTTTTTTTTTTTTTTTTTTTTTTTTTTTTTTAAATCCCAGATCTAGGATTTTTCCCAAGTTTGAAATGCTTTGAAGATAGTTATCCTTGTCACCCTCCTTCTAGCGCCAACTGTTTGATCCAAAAATGGTGTATTTGCTGGTTTATTGGAATCATAACAATAAAAGGATCTAGAATTAGATCCTCGGCGCTGTAAGAAATCTCAAAGAAATCAAATAGAAAAGGAACATCAAATAGATTTTATTGATTAAAGATTCATTACAAAGATGATTAAAATGTAAAGTAAATCTAAGAATCTATGAATCTCTAAAAAGTGTTCTAGATCTAGGAAAATGAGAGAAATCCTTTCTGAAGGAGGTAGGCTTATTTATAGAAAGATGGGTCTGGCTTCAGCGATATGAAACAATTCATTTAATGCAATGGGTGCTTGAGGAGGATGTAAATCCATCCCCGACAAAGAACATGAAAAAGAAAACTTCTTATGATCTTGTCAATACCAGAAATGGCCAAGGGAAATAGTCAGAGTACCTTATTTAATCAATTAATTCAATCGTTTTGAGTAAATTTCTTGTTCGGTAAGAAAATAAATTCAAAATTTAAACACCACCTTATTCAAAACTAATTTTATCAAATAAACAACGAAACTGAGAGTGTTTTCACAGCTTTTACAAAGACATTGGAGACTCTAGACATTATAGAACAGAACTTGTGTTGTGGTTCCTCTTTAATATTTACTCTAGTAGTTGAACACCTAAGAACATCTCCTAGAGGGCTTGTATCTGGAGATGCTGAAGAAAGATTGAAGATATTTGATTGATGACTCGACGAACACATTAGCTCTTTGGAAGAAAAATGTCTTTGGATAAGTACGTACACATGAAAACCACAAGGTTCTATTTATCAAATGCAAACAAACCATATACTATACAAATTAGTTCCAAACTTATGTTAATATATGGCCTTTAAAAGCACAAACCACAAGAAGGGGGCTAAATTGAGTACGTTCGGACAGAAGAAGAGCACTAGACAAAAGAAGACTACTCTTGATACTGAAGGGAGAGAGAGAGAGAGAGAGAGATTTTATCCGAAGAGTCAACATCCATTTTTGTTTTGCACAGAAAATCATAGTTGAAGCAGAGGCAGCGCCATTACAACCCGAAAACCGACACCAGCAACAGTATAATCCACGCTGGCAATCCCTGCTTCTTGTTCTTCCTCCTCTCCTTCAAGCCACCATCTGAGTCCTCCTTTGTTGTGTCGACTGTTTTCTCAGACTCTGCTTTGCCATTGTTCTCTTGAGGAGACTCTGGTGCGGTCTGCTGCGCTTGTTCGGCTAATTGCTGCTGGTTGTACTTCTCTACATACTCAGGAAACAGCTTTCTGAATGCTGGGCTGTAATGATGTTAAGAAACATTGGATTCAGGTTAAGAACTGAAAACACACATAAGCTCGTTATGACCGAGCATTCACTCATAATATTGTTTTCTACTCGGCTTTTTGACTATATCCTGAATACAAATGAGTAAGTTAACTTCCACATGAATCCAGAAGTCTGTAAAATTTAGATGGCAGGGATGGTCTTACGTTTTACAATTGAAAGCGAGAGATGACTTAGCCAACCGTTGTTTCTCATCTACAGTAGTGTTCACACTCCCAGTTGTCGGACTAGTATCCATCTGCACCACAATAACACCATTTCGATAAAGCTCAATAACAAACATAAGAGATATTACCACGTGAAAAGTGAAAAAGAAAAACTCTAGATCCCACAATGAGCTTACCATAAACGAGAGAAGCCCTGTAAGTATGCTGCATTCACGGAAAAGATTGGTTAGCTATGAACTTTCTGACAGTCAATTATTATATATGTCAAAAAGGAGAATTTATACCTTGACACAGACCACATTGGATTCCAGCTTTCTGGATGAACTGAAAATGTCATGAAAAGTTAATCACATATTGAGACACTTAATTGCAACGAAACAAACAAATAGAAAATGCATCATTGAGCTTACAATCACTCATAGACAAACAGATCTTCTTTTGTGTAATGAATCGACCATTTGGTGTAGTCATTCTGAAGCAAAAGAAAAAAACGGATATGGAATATAAACCGAGATAAGAGTAGTATTGAGACTATATTCTGAAGAATGAATAGAACATACGTAATTCCAGGTGGCTTGTAAGGATACTCCGGAGGGAACTTGATCTTTCCATAGTAATATCCACCTGTTTGAGAGAAATAAAAGTATCAAAATTCGACACTGTGCTGAAGACAAAACTAACAAGCAACTTCTGGAAGAAGACTATCACCAGCAAAAGGTGTTCCCTCACTTCCTTCCAGCACATAATCTGTAAGACAAACGTCAATAGTTCAACTCTTTGTCAGTAACAGATCAAGGTACTAACAAAGTAAAAGAAAATTATATGGTGAATGTTCTATCTAGCCTCATAATAGTAACACATTGTTTCATAGTTTGTTTTCTCTTGTATATTCCCAAGTAAAAGAATATGTCCTTCAAATATACCACCTTCATAGAAAAACTTGCAATAGACAAAAACAGTATAAGAAAGAGAATAGAAAAGCTTACGCCACTCGAGAATATCATTTGGGGAAGGACGAGCAACAACATGGGAGACTGGTTCCTGAAGGCACAAAACAGAACATATCATTAACAAAAGAAGTAAGAGTAAGAAGCGGCAAGAGAAGAGAGTAGTAGTAGTACCTTGCAAAGTGCTCTATATTCCTTTTGAAGACGTTTTATACAAGCCTTTTCTGCCATCTACTTGAGCTATGGGAGTAAGAGAACAACTGCACCTGTTTGACAAACCCGTTTCAGATAATCAACACAACGATAGTAGCGTGAACGTACACCTACTAATAATCTTTAGCATCAATCAACCCAGTAAAATAAGATTTA
The DNA here is from genome assembly GCA_016771965.1 of Brassica carinata. Taxonomy (NCBI): domain Eukaryota; kingdom Viridiplantae; phylum Streptophyta; class Magnoliopsida; order Brassicales; family Brassicaceae; genus Brassica; species Brassica carinata. The sequence goes on along the minus strand of CM028693.1, from coordinate 52,106,990 downwards.
AAAAATAGCATCCTCGTGCCATTGATGTAAGCCAGACTTTACTTATTGGACTACCTCACAGAGACATAACAGAGAGAACAAGAATACTCAGAATATACTATGCATTTACTCTCATGACCTAAATCGAAGATGCAAGATCAGATGAAACTTGAATCAAGAACAACACTTTGGGAAACCAAAGACAAGTTTTGATAAGAATCCCCAAAAATCTATGATCATTGGGGTAAATCCTCCACCCCAATTGAAATCAACCGAAATTCAATTCAAGATAAACAACAGAAACTCCCTTTGATTAAACAATTATAAACAAAACAATCTCGAATCAAAAGCAATTTCTTCGATCAATTACCCCAAAATACTTCCTCACGACCAAAGAAAAAAATACTCAATTTCGATAGAGGATTCAATTGCAATTCAACCTCCGCTCCTAACCCCAGAAACGCGGAAGACGAAGAAAATCAAATGCAGGGGAAGAAATTGCTAAACACCAGATCCAAAGAAATATAAAAAATGGGGAAAACGAAAAGAGCACCTTGATTGAATTTTGTCGAGGAGGATTCGCTGTCTCGTTGTTATTTTACGTTCTCTTTCTCGTCTTCGGGGTAGAGGATAGCAGCCTAACATGGGTTGGTTTATCTAAACCGAACCAGATTCATCAATTTATCTCACACGTTTTGCCGGTTCTGTATTCGTTCCGTTTCCTTCTTTTTGTCAGCCACACATGTTCACAGCCTTTTAGAAAATAAACCCTTTTTAGTCAAAGTATTCATATTACTCACTTTCCTTTTAATATCCTATAATTATTTTAAAAAAAAACATAAAACATAAAATTACATATAATAATAAAACATAAACAATTCAAATTACAATATATATATAATACAAAACTAATCAATATGATTACAATATATATATATAATACAAAACTAATCAATATGATTACAATATATATATATATAATACAAAACTAATCAATATGATTACAATATATATATAATACAAAACTAATCAATATGATTACAATATATATATATATATATATATATATATATATATATATATATATATATATATATATATAATACAAAACTAATCAATATGATTACAATATATATATATATAATACAAAACTAATCAATATGATTACAATATATATATATATATACATATATATATAATACATACATACACATATTGTTTTTAGAACTTCAATATTCCCATCGGAAGTGCTCTTATGAAAATATTGGACGCTAATATTAATACAACCTCCAAGTTCCAGAGTTATGTCTAATGTCTACGAGTTTTCTAAAAATGAATATAAAATTCAAACAAAGTTCAGTTTCAGCCTCTTTTGAGTTCCCCAATAACAATAGCCAGGAATCACGTGCTCCAATCACATGACCACCTTCTCTCCAAAATTTCAAAGCATTTACATGAGTTAGCTAACGTGTATATGTGGATCCTTTGCCTCGACTCTCTACATATGAATTCTATATATGAATTTTTATAGAATATCATTGAGTAGATGATCAAGATTAAGATAAGTATAGCAGCAGTCAAAATAAGATCACGTGATCAGATCCCCAAAACAATGTGTTCCAACACGAAATATCTTATTCTATAAAGCACTAAACTACAGAAGTCTCGTCTCTCTCTCACTTTCTCTTAATTCCCATCTCTATCCACGTTTCAGTTAATAAACAGAACATACCAAAACAACTTAAAGAGCTTTTAAGATTCCTAGGGAACTATAAGAATAAATGTCCGCAATGAAGAGATACTTGTCAGTGGCGCTGGTTTTGCTACTTATAGCTTTCTTTAGCAGCAAGTACAGCGTAGAGGGACGTTCTCTATCAAGGTTGACAAATTCTAGTCAAGCGATGAGAGATTTTCAAACAAGGAAGGACATGAAGGAAGCAAAACCGCTTGTAGGTGAAAATGATAGCCTCCGAAAAGAGTCCCAAGGAGGGCTCAAACCCTATACAGAACAAGTAAAGAAGAAACAACACACAATCAAGATTTGTTTTTCATGAATCCCCATGTATGCGTCTTAGGTGTATCAAATGTAATCGACCAATAGTTGTTGAAGGAAGTAGGAAACAACAGATCACAACGGCAAGAAAACCTTAAATTTTTCAGTACTTTTGCCATTTTTCTGTTCTTTTCCTTCTTAGATCTTCTATGTTTTTTGTAGAATAGGTAACTATGTAATCTACTTGTAATATATCAACTCATCTTTTAATCTTGAGGCATACAATCTTATGGTAATAGACTATAAGACCCACACTAGCTTAGTGATCTTCAAATTATCAACATCTTTGTGTTCTGCTTCCTCCTACTAATTACATTGGAAAGGAAATATCTACTTCTTTCTTCTTATTTTGTGGTTTTACCTTCGAGAAGTCTTTCTAAGCCTTAGCATGTTCTTCTTGGTGGTGCTTAAACCCTGAAATATAAATATGATTCTTACGCATGAAAGGCATCAGATTTGTCAGAACCAAAGGTGTTCTTGGGAAGTTTTGATTTTCTCCAACTAAATGCAGAAAAGAAAAAAGATATCGTATATACTAATTTGTTTAGCTGCCTGTCATGATGATTTCCACTGATTAATTTACTCTGAAAGCTACAACATACGGAAGTAGCTTGTATATATATAATTATATACTCATTCGAAGCCTCTTCATCAACAATATACATTCATGGATCTCGCTAATGATTTAATAGCAAAATGCCAAAATCATTGGCAACTCAATTGTAACTAAAACCACAAAGTCAAACAGGCTGAAAATAAAACTTTTTTAAACAGTACTTAGAGCTGCAACCCTACAAAAAGAAAGAGAGATATAATGATAACAATGTTAGTTTGATTCAAAACGAACCAAGCCCTGATTTTCCCCTAAAAATTTACTATCACGTAAGAAGAGAACATATTGGGCCAGAAGGGAGACTTAGCCATAATCCGGGCCTTGAATATGGCCCAATACCACTTTTAAAGAAGGAGATCTGTCTAATTAGCAGCGTCGCAGTCGCTGATTTCGGTTCAACCGCATGGCCAGCAAGCATTGGCCATGGAGTTATAGACGCGATGGTTGCGGTTTCAGCGGTTTTAAGAGATTTATCACGACTGATTCTGCGGTTAGAAATTGCTGCTATGATACTTATGACTGTTATTCTACCAAAGCTAACAAATGGTTAAATAATAAATTAACAATATTTACATTTTATATCATTATAAAATATCAAAATAATAATATTATAATAAATATAAAATTTATATTTAGAAAGTTATAGTTTAAACTTTTAAAAATTATAGAAAATATTTTCATTTTAAAGTTTTATAATATTAATTAAAATATAATAGATATATTTTAGTATTTTTATAATTCTAATTTAAATTTTTATTGAATATTTTATTTTTGTATTTAAATTGTTTTAGAAAAAAATTTATCCTTCAAGAACCGAAACGCTAAATAAACCAGCTGAATTTATGAGGCTAGAAATGATTTTGTTTGAACGATTTGCCAGAAACGCCAACAACCGCTACCAACCGAAAAAGCTGCGTTCTATGGTAGAACGGAAAATCAGTCATACCCTAAACACATGGTTTCGTCTGAATCCACGATTCAGATCTCATTAAATTGTTAATTAATATATTTGACCGTAACAAAACAGAAAGAGAAAGAAGGAAGAAAATAAATAAATAAAATATTCGGTGAAAAAATTCCAAATCGCAAAAATTGTCAAAATCAGTGTGAAGGGAAAGAGACGAAACAAGAACTGGGAAGTTTCGTGTTCGAGACAAAACCACTGATCTCATAAGATTGGGCAGCAAGTATTATATAAAACCCGACCACACAGATGCGGAGATTCGTGATTGGCCAAGCCAAAATCTCATAGATCAGACTCGTCGTCCTCGTCCTCATCACAACAACATCCGCCTTCTCTCCTCTTGCTTCCGATCCTATTCCTGTTTCTTCATCGCGTTTCTTTTCCGACATGACTGGCTCTGATTCATCGTCCTCTCTTCCCGTTACTATTGACTCCATCAACCCCAATGTAGAGTTTTTGTTTTCGTCTTTTATCAGTATTTGCTGTTTGTTTGTGATTTGCATTCTTTGCTTTTGATTTGTTGTAAAGGGAAGAGTAACGTTTAGGTTCAGATTGCTATGTACATGATCTATGGTTTATTGAGCATCTGCTTAGGGTTGATCATTGACACTTGATGGATTTTGTTCTCTTGTGTTTTATAAAGTTATCCTTTGTCTTGTACACATATAAAGATGTGATTTTTGCTTTTTGTATATTATAAAGTTTTGCCAGCCTTTCTGTATCCATCCTAGATTCGATCCTTGTGATTATTATATGATTGGTTTATGTTTCCCTTTTCACTCCAATCTGTTGACATGATAATGCTCTTACTGAATAGTTTCTGAGGGAACAGTTCTGCATAGCTCTAGTGACTGTTGTCTTTTACTTTTGTTTTGGTTATTTACTTAAAACAGTGTTTTTTTTAACTTGGGTTGTCTCAGGTTCTGAAATGTGAGTATGCTGTCCGTGGAGAAATTGTCAACATTGCTCAGGTAATAAAGCAACCATCCTTTGTCCTAAATTTTATTCTCTGATTGTTGAAACTGCTTTTACTCATTTTGCTTTCTGCTTCCACCTCACAGAAGTTGCAAGATGATTTGAAGATTAACAAGGATGCTTATCCCTTTGATGAGGTACATAATAAATTTAAATCCGTGTCGTCACACTTGATTCTAACTTACAAGTGTATCCTCTTTGACAGATTATCTACTGTAATATCGAAATCCGCAGTCTCTTAGCCAGCAGCCTATAACGTTCTTCAGAGAAAATAATTTAGCTTTGATGGTACTTCTGGTTTGTTCACCATATGTTAATCAGAGCTAAACTTGTAACATCCATGTCCCTCAGGTTCTTGCTTTGTGTTCCCACACGGCTTTGTTGGACCGAGATGAAACACATGCTTTGTTCAGGTACAGTTCAGCCTCTGAGTTGTTTTCCTTCTGGTGGGTAAAAGATTTTGTTTAACAATGGATGTTTCACTTTTTATCAGCTGATTCTATTGCTGCTTGGAAGATTCTCGACCAGATTCCCGGAAGGCTACCGGTGCTTACAGTCACGTTTGTGGCAGGTTCTCTCTCTCTCTCTCTGCGAATAATCTCTCTTAATCTTTTGTTTTGTCTCAGGGTATCAAGGGACTACGTGATGCAATTGCTGCTGGAATCGGCACGGATGGCTTCCCTGCTGATCCTAATGATATTTTCATGACAGATGGTGCAAGCCCTGGGGTAAACTATCATCAAACTTTCCCTTAAACTCATGGAAATTACAGAACAAGTTTGTTTTAATGGTGACCAGTAATGTTCTTCTCGTTATAGGTTCATATGATGATGCAGCTTCTCATAAGTTCTGAGAAAGATGGAATCCTTTGCCCCATTCCTCAGTACCCCTTGTACTCAGCTTCAATTGCCCTTCACGGTGGAAGTCTGCGTGCCTTTGTACCTTTTATAGTGTCTGAAGTTTCTTTTTTCTTATGTTGTCATCATCTTCTGGTAGGTTCCTTACTACCTTGACGAAGCATCAGGATGGGGACTTGAAATATCTGAGCTGAAGAAGCAGCTGGAGGATGCTAAGTCAAAGGGTATCACTGTAAGAGCCTTGGCGGTTATTAACCCTGGTAACCCAACAGGACAGGTTAGTTTGATCTTCAACATTAAAAAACTACAAATCTATTCCGGTCCAGAGCTTTACAGTCTGTTTTTTTTTTTTGGTTAAAGGTTCTTTCAGAAGAAAACCAGCGTGACATTGTTGACTTCTGTAAGAAAGAGGGTTTGGTTCTTTTAGCCGATGAGGTTTATCAGGAAAACGTTTACGTCCCTGACAAAAAGTTCCACTCTTTCAAGAAAGTGGCCCGGTCTATGGGCTACGGTGAGAAGGATATCTCCTTAGTCTCGTTCCAGTCTATCTCCAAAGGTTTGACAAAAAAAAAACTAATGTCTTAAGCTTATGAAAATGGTATCTAAAACTGGATTCGTTCTTTCAAATAGGATACTACGGAGAGTGTGGGAAGAGAGGCGGTTACATGGAGGTTACTGGTTTCACTTCTGATGTGAGAGAGCAGATATACAAAGTGGCTTCTGTGAATCTTTGCTCCAACATCTCTGGTCAAATTCTTGCCAGCCTCGTCATGAGCCCACCCAAGGTATCAAAACATCTATATAACTTCATCAGCTGGTTTTAGCTTAAGCTCGGTTTCTAGAATCTTTAACAGCTTTAATGAAATTTGATCCAGCCTGGTGATGAGTCCCAGTCATACATAGCAGAGAAAGAGGGAATCCTCTCGTCTATGGCAAGACGCAAAGGTTAGCCATTCACAGAGAACTTTATTAGTAGCAATCATGTTTTTTTTCTCTCTGGTGTTAATGCTTTTGAGCTCTCACTGTGCAGACTCTTGAAGAAGCTCTGAACAAGTTGGAGGGTATAACATGCAATAGAGCAGAGGGCTATGTATCTATTCCCTTGCATTAACCTTCCACAAAGGCGATTGCGGCTGCAGAAGCTGCAAAGACGGCACCGGACACGTTCTACTGCAAACGCCTCCTAAACGCTACTGGAATAGTCCTAGTCCCTGGTTCTGGATTTAGACAGGTACCGGGAACATGGCATTTCAGGTGCACTATACTTCCTCAAGAGGATAAGATTCCGCAATCGTGAACCGCCTCACTGAGTTCCACAAGAGCTTCATGGATGAGTTCCGCGACTAAGTAGTGGAGTATGTTTCTAAAATAAGATCAAATCTTTGAGTAATAAGGAAGAAGGACCCATGCCGTTTTTTTTCATCGACGTTTGTGTTTAAGATGTGAAAGGATCTTCTTATTCAGCTTTTGTGTTGCTCTTTATATTTGGCTGATAGTGATAAACAAGCATAAGTTTTATTGAGAAATTTTCTTATCGACAATTAAACTAATTACTCTTGCATGCTTTTCCATAAATCGAGGTTACGTTTTCATATCTCTGTCTTCTTGGTGGCTGATACGGAAGTAGAGAACGATTTGCAGCTGGAATAAATATAATACTCAATTTCAAAAAAGAATACACTAGCAGTTAATGCAGTGTTTTTAAACCGGTTAGAAACTGAAGTAGCACAAACAAATGCAGATCAATCGAATAAATAGAACAAGGTTATTGTATCAACAAAATTTTTTTAAATTTTCAAAATATAAAATACATATATGTATATGCAAGAACAAAAAGTATGATTCATATTTCATTGTCGTTAAGTAATTATATATAACCTATAAAATACCAAAAGCATATAATTATCCAAAATCTGATTAATGACATAAAAAATACCATAAATTTTATCTGATTATCCGAATTATATTTTTGAAAATCTAAAGCTTTATCCAAAACCATTCCCAAAAACCTAAATCAAAAACTTTAAAAATACCCATAATAACAAAACCCAATAAACTAAAAAGATGGTTCACGGACCGAATTTTCGGATCGGTTTGATTGATACCGGATAAAATATCCAGGCCTTTAAAAATTTAAACACCACCTTATTCAAAACTAATTTTATCAAATAAACAACGAAACTGAGAGTGTTTTCACAGCTTTTACAAAGACATTGGAGACTCTAGACATTATAGAACAGAACTTGTGTTGTGGTTCCTCTTTAATATTTACTCTAGTAGTTGAACACCTAAGAACATCTCCTAGAGGGCTTGTATCTGGAGATGCTGAAGAAAGATTGAAGATATTTGATTGATGACTCGACGAACACATTAGCTCTTTGGAAGAAAAATGTCTTTGGATAAGTACGTACACATGAAAACCACAAGGTTCTATTTATCAAATGCAAACAAACCATATACTATACAAATTAGTTCCAAACTTATGTTAATATATGGCCTTTAAAAGCACAAACCACAAGAAGGGGGCTAAATTGAGTACGTTCGGACAGAAGAAGAGCACTAGACAAAAGAAGACTACTCTTGATACTGAAGGGGAGAGAGAGAGAGAGGAGAGAGATTTTATCCGAAGAGTCAACATCCATTTTTTGTTTTTTGCACAGAAAATCATAGTTGAAGCAGAGGCAGCGCCATTACAACCCCGAAAACCGACACCAGCAACAGTATAATCCACGCTGGCAATCCCTGCTTCTTGTTCTTCCTCCTCTCCTTCAAGCCACCATCTGAGTCCTCCTTTGTTGTGTCGACTGTTTTCTCAGACTCTGCTTTGCCATTGTTCTCTTGAGGAGACTCTGGTGCGGTCTGCTGCGTTTGCTCGGCTAATTGCTGCTGGTTGTACTTCTCTACATACTCAGGAAACAGCTTTCTGAATGCTGGGCTGTAATGATGTTAAGAAACATTGGATTCAGGTTAAGAACTGAAAACACACATAAGCTCGTTATGACCGAGCATTCACTCATAATATTGTTTTCTACTCGGCTTTTTGACTATATCCTGAATACAAATGAGTAAGTTAACTTCCACATGAATCCAGAAGTCTGTAAAATTTAGATGGCAGGGATGGTCTTACGTTTTACAATTGAAAGCGAGAGATGACTTAGCCAACCGTTGTTTCTCATCTACAGTAGTGTTCACACTCCCAGTTGTCGGACTAGTATCCATCTGCACCACAATAACACCATTTCGATAAAGCTCAATAACAAACATAAGAGATATTACCACGTGAAAAGTGAAAAAGAAAAACTCTAGATCCCACAATGAGCTTACCATAAACGAGAGAAGCCCTGTAAGTATGCTGCATTCACGGAAAAGATTGGTTAGCTATGAACTTTCTGACAGTCAATTATTATATATGTCAAAAAGGAGAATTTATACCTTGACACAGACCACATTGGATTCCAGCTTTCTGGATGAACTGAAAATGTCATGAAAAGTTAATCACATATTGAGACACTTAATTGCAACGAAACAAACAAATAGAAAATGCATCATTGAGCTTACAATCACTCATAGACAAACAGATCTTCTTTTGTGTAATGAATCGACCATTTGGTGTAGTCATTCTGAAGCAAAAGAAAAAAACGGATATGGAATATAAACCGAGATAAGAGTAGTATTGAGACTATATTCTGAAGAATGAATAGAACATACGTAATTCCAGGTGGCTTGTAAGGATACTCCGGAGGGAACTTGATCTTTCCATAGTAATATCCACCTGTTTGAGAGAAATAAAAGTATCAAAATTCGACACTGTGCTGAAGACAAAACTAACAAGCAACTTCTGGAAGAAGACTATCACCAGCAAAAGGTGTTCCCTCACTTCCTTCCAGCACATAATCTGTAAGACAAACGTCAATAGTTCAACTCTTTGTCAGTAACAGATCAAGGTACTAACAAAGTAAAAGAAAATTATATGGTGAATGTTCTATCTAGCCTCATAATAGTAACACATTGTTTCATAGTTTGTTTTCTCTTGTATATTCCCAAGTAAAAGAATATGTCCTTCAAATATACCACCTTCATAGAAAAACTTGCAATAGACAAAAAACAGTATAAGAAAGAGAATAGAAAAAGCTTACGCCACTCGAGAATATCATTTGGGGAAGGACGAGCAACAACATGGGAGACTGGTTCCTGAAGGCACAAAACAGAACATATCATTAACAAAAGAAGTAAGAGTAAGAAGCGGCAAGAGAAGAGAGTAGTAGTAGTACCTTGCAAAGTGCTCTATATTCCTTTTGAAGACGTTTTATACAAGCCTTTTCTGCCATCTACTTGAGCTATGGGAGTAAGAGAACAACTGCACCTGTTTGACAAACCCGTTTCAGATAATCAACACAACGATAGTAGCGTGAACGTACACCTACTAATAATCTTTAGCATCAATCAACCCAGTAAAATAAGATTTAAAAAATAGCATCCTCGTGCCATTGATGTAAGCCAGACTTTACTTATTGGACTACCTCACAGAGACATAACAGAGAGAACAAGAATACTCAGAATATACTATGCATTTACTCTCATGACCTAAATCGAAGATGCAAGATCAGATGAAACTTGAATCAAGAACAACACTTTGGGAAACCAAAGACAAGTTTTGATAAGAATCCCCAAAAAATCTATGATCATTGGGGGTAAATCACTCCACCCCCAATTGAAATCAACCGAAATTCAATTCAAGATAAACAACAGAAACTCCCTTTGATTAAACAATTATAAACAAAACAATCTCGAATCAAAAGCAATTTCTTCGATCAATTACCCCAAAATACTTCCTCACGACCAAAGAAAAAAATACTCAATTTCGATAGAGGATTCAATTGCAATTCAACCTCCGCTCCTAACCCCAGAAACGCGGAAGACGAAGAAAATCAAATGCAGGGGAAGAAATTGCTAAACACCAGATCCAAAGAAATATAAAAAAAATGGGGAAAAAAACGAAAAGAGCACCTTGATTGAATTTTGTCGAGGAGGATTCGCTGTCTCGTTGTTATTTTACGTTCTCTTTCTCGTCTTCGGGGTAGAGGATAGCAGCCTAACATGGGTTGGTTTATCTAAACCGAACCAGATTCATCAATTTATCTCACACGTTTTGCCGGTTCTGTATTCGTTCCGTTTCCTTCTTTTTTTGTCAGCCACACATGTTCACAGCCTTTTAGAAAATAAACCCTTTTTAGTCAAAGTATTCATATTACTCACTTTCCCTTTTAATATCCTATAATTATTTTAAATAAAAAAAATTGCGTAATAAACTTTTCTCCAATTATATATTCTCCACCAGAGGATCTACTCATCTCAAGAACCTGCACTGTTTCTTCGGATCAAATTTCCTTTCTCTTCAGTTAGAGTAATAAAATACTCTCTCCATTTATGAATAAATGTCATTTTGATATTTTTCACACAGATTAAGAAAGTGACAGAAATATATGTAAATCGTTATTAATTACATTTTTTTACCAATAGTATTTCAGATAAATAAAATCAATGTTGTTTGCAATTAATTTTCAACTGAAAGTAAATATAATTTTCATTGGAATTGTAAAGTAACATTTTTTTGTAAAACAAAAAAAAATAATTAGAATGACACTTATTATAAAACAGAGAGAGAGAATATAATTAATACTCAAACTGTTAGAGAAAAAAAATACCCCCTTTATTTTAGTACAAATGATGATGTTTTACAATTTCTTAGAGAATACAAATTGTAGTGGTCGGCTTGGTCGAGTTGGCATCATTGGCCATGGATCTCTAGCAATGATGTGGAGCTGACCTCGGTTTTACTAGCTTTAGATTTTCCCCTTCCAGTGTAGTTTTTTTTTTTTTGTCTTTTTATGTGTGTTAGTGATAAGCTTAATCTATTTTTGAGAATCACTATTTCTTTGACGGTCAGCCGGAGGCTGTGTTCCGGTGCCCTAATCGGGGTTGAAACTTTACTAACATATAGTTTATATATTTTTAAAACGAGTACTCCCACACGCGAGGAAGACGAATCTGATTACGGTTCTACTTTTTGCAGTGAGGTGTGGGGGTGGTTTCAGGCGGTTTGGAGTTAGTTTTTAGGATTGTTAGGTTATATCTGATTTTAAGATCTCAAAGTTTTCTCTATAGAATCGTCGCAAGTGGAAGTCATGTAAAAATTTGTCTTTCCTTTCAAGATGCGCAGTGGCTTCTGCGGTTTTATTTGGTTGTGTCAGACGACTTTGGTGGATTTTGGTTTAATATAGCTATGCAGTTAGAGTATCTCCAACAAACCCCTTCATTTTTTGTGGAATCCACCTTTAAAATAAAGAGTTGAAGGGGTGATTCTCCAACTTTCAAATTTTTTCTCTTAAAACCTTATATTTTACACTTTAGTCCTCAATTTCAGTAATAGTTCATTATAGTCATTAAAATTTTATAAATTAACAATACACCCATATTAATATATGGTATTGACATAATTAGTCAATATATTTAATTATAACATCAAATTACTTATATTAAAAGATAAAAAAAAAACATAAAACATAAAATTACATATAATAATAAAACATAAACAATTCAAATTACAATATATATATATATAATACAAAACTAATCAATATGATTACAATATATATATAATACAAAATATTAGTATTTGTTATATATTTTTATTAGTGTTTATGTATCTAATCATGTTCTCTCATTCCAAAAATATTTGCAGATAGAAAAGGCAAAAAAATTATTGATGCAAAACCCTAAACTAAAAAAGGTTTTAAATTTGATCATGTGTAGCTTTTAGTGAAAGATATTCTAAAGTTTTCAGATAATGTCAATGTCGGTATTCCGGATATTGAGAGTGATACTGTCGACTCTCCAACATCACAATCTCCTGGAATTTCTTCATTCTCAATCAATTTAAGCAGTGACGATGGTGGTTCAAATTCGTCACAACGTCCTATTGGATCGAAGAAAGCAAAACTTAAAAAGAAAACTTTCTGAAGGTAATACTTCATCAATGGATAATGTGGTTTCAGCAAATGAACAAATCCTAGATTTCTTGAAAGAAAGTGCATCGTCTAGAGATAAAACTTATGAGATGGTTCAGTCACACATGCAAAATCAAGCAAAAAAAATTAGCTCTGAAAGAAATGGAGGCTGAAAATAAAATCATGTTGAAAAATTTAAACTCCATTGATGATATTAACACTCGCCAGTTTATCCTATCTGAACAAGCAAGAATCATATAAAAAATAACTTAGCAACAACAAACCGAAGAGAATGCTCGAAATTTATATTGAGAATACTTTGGTCATTTTGGATGTTCAAGACCAAATTTACTTTAATATTAGTATTGTAATATATATTTCAATGTGTAATATTTCAGCTTATGGATTTACCTGAATATTAGTATTGTAAGATATATTTTAATGTGTAATATTTCAGTTTATGTAACTTTTATTTTAATGTAAAATATTATGATTATATTATAATTTTGTATTTGTGTAAAATTTTCGAAATATATTGTTTGAAATAATATGTTTATATTATATTTTTATTAATATTAGTATATATTGGTATATAATCTTTAATAATATATTATTAATTATAATATTTAAGTGTCAATATAATTATAATAGTAGAATGCCAGATAAGAAATAATAAGTACATAATCATTAAACATATATAAATAGAAGGACTAAAGTGAAAGTAAACAATTTTTAAAAGCCGCTACAGTACTCCCTTCAAATTTGAGGGTGTAATGTTCATCCCTTTAAAATTTGAAAAGATGAAAGACTGTTGGAGTGCAAAAACCTTAAAGAAATAAAGGGCTGTTGGAGATGCTCTTAGTCAACGTACCATAATCGTCATATGCGCCATGATATACAGTTTGATATAAAGCGATGTATATACGGCCGCATATAGTCCGCGTAGTCCGCATAATCATACCGTATATGCATATGTTTTGACTTTTTCTTAAAAATAAAAGTTAAACTAATTAGTTAGATAATATTTTAAAATAAAATAAGAAACATTTAACCCTAAATCACAAATTCATTGTCTTTTTAGTTTTCTAGCTAGAAATAAAGAACAAAAGTATTCCTTGTTAAATTTGAGAAGGAATACCAATTCATTTTCATTTATGCAATTTTATTCTTTTATGTTATTTTTCTATTCATTTCTCTTGTTTCCGAATGGTGACCAGTCGAATCCTAATAGTTAATTAATTTTTTTCTGCATTTTAGTTGATAAATGGGCTTTTTATGCAGTCTGCTCTCCATGTCACATCTTTACGCTTTTATACAGCATTTGTTCGGTTTCACATTCAAAGCCATTAATATTTGTTCAATATGGTTTGATCAAAACCAGCTCAAACCTGATTCAATAAATTTTGTTTAATATATTTTTATTGTATAAATTTAAAAATAAAATTAATAAATAATATATAATTAAAATATAAATAAATTTAAAACAAAACATCTTTATATATAAATAGACTTTCTCTTCTTATGACATGTGGAAGTGAGGTTTGTTGTGTGTCCACTTTTTGTCTTTTACATTTTAGATTCTTTTTCAGATTATTGCAATTTGGTTTACTATTTTCTAATTATACACTATATAATCATTCTCACACTAACCATCATCATTTGAAGTTTGATAATCTATTTTAATCTATTTTATTGTTCAAAAATTGCAAAAAATAAAGAAATAAGTAAAAAATATAAATGTATTTTAAATATTTAATTTATTCACAGTAAAAATAGCATAAACTTTGCGATTTTATTATTTTTACTATTTTCTATTACTTCATTTACAACTATATATTTATCTTAATATAACACATAATCTAAATATAAAACTTCCATAATCACAGAGAAAAATGTCAAAGTAATACTAACTCAATAAAGATCCGAACTCAAAGGCGTCAAAGCAAAACACTTACTATCATAGAGTGTCTTGGCAGAACAATCAAAAGTCGATTAAAATGTAGAAATATAATCTTGAGATAAAACAATCCCTCAAACACAAATGAGTGATCAAGGACCAATGCAAAGAATCAAGAAAGCGGGTTAGAGGAAGAATAATCAACGAAGGCCAAAATCACCACAAAGCGAGGAAGAGACATACATAACGAGCGATAAGTACAACCACCAGCTAAGAGGTAAGAAGCACCTCACAAACTAAACAAGCACAAACAAGGCGCTTATGCCGTGAAGAACCACAAAGCTTCGGGATAGAAGTGACCAAATCTCAAAGTAATGCACTTATCTAAGGGGAAGCAAGGAAGAGAGAACAACATGAGTGAGGGAGAACATAAGCCAACCCAGAAACATGAGCCCAGATTTAAGACCGAAACAATCTTCCAAATCTACGAGCATACTCGGAGGAGAACATTATCAAACACAGGAGTGGCAAACATGCGAAGAAAGTCAAAGATGACAGCGATGAAAAGGCTGCAGCGAGATGAGAGAACATAAATGGAAGGGTAGACAAAACAAAATCATCAAATCGTGGAGTAGTCCTCGAGCTATAGAAGTCAAATCACCAAAACCATATCTTGAAAACCAAGGCGAAAGGGAGTATCAATGGTAAGCCAACGGCGAGGAAAATAACTTTAAAGGCGACTAAACTCGATGACCCAAAGAGATCACGGTTCATAACATCACCTAAAATCTAAGGAAGAAGATGAGCATCAATATTGAATGGAGCGACTAAAAGAGGCAAGCTAGAAACACCTGGGGAACTCCTAACCCCAATTTACAACAAATACCGAAAATCTCAAAGTGAAGAAGGCGATAAAGAACAAGAGCATGAGGTAAGTCTTTTCGGTGATGATGAGAACTACATACCGAAAGGTAAACAAAATACATAGATGTTGAAGGCTCAATTTCAAAATATGGGAAAAGACAAAAACATCTTGAAAGTTATAATGTTCAAAAATATGAAAAAATAAAAGATAATTTTGGCTGAAGCTGTTAATCTTAGAATCAACAAATGCATAAATGCAAATTTAAGTTATTGAAATTCAATATATTTTATATTAGAGACTCACTTCACTACTATCTGAGAAAAAACATTATTGAAAAACAAAAGACAAAATATATTAACATATCACTATTACTACTATAACACAATAAAAACACCAAATCACGTGCTCCAATCACATGACCACCGTCTCTCCAAAATTTTCAATGCATCTACATGGATACTTCTGTCTCTACATATGAATTCTATATATGAATTTACAGAATATCATCATATGAATTCTATATATGAATTTACAGAATATCATCATCAGTAGTAAATGAAGATAAGTATAGCAGCAGTCAAAGCAAGATCACGTGATCAGATCCCCAAACCTATGTGTTCCATATAGAATTCTCTCGTCTCTCTCTCTCTCACACATTCTCTTAACTCACATCTGTATCCACGTTTCAGTTCTTAATAAACAGAACATAACAAGAACAACTTAAAGAGATTTTAAGATTCTTAGGGAACTATAAGAAGAAATGTCCGCAATGAAGAGATACTCTCCCATAGCTCTAGTTCTGCTACTTGTAGCTTTTTTTAGCAGCAAGTACAGCGTAGAGGGACGTTCTCTGTTAAGGATGACACATTTTAGTAAAGCTGTGAGAAGTTTTCAGACAAGAAAGGACATGAAGGAAGCAAAACCGTTTGTAGGAGAAAATGATAGCCTCCGAAGAAGAGTCCCAAGAAGTGGCCCAAACCCTCTACAGAATAGGTAAAGAAGAAACAAGACACAATCAAGTTTCGATTTTCATACATCCCCACAAATGGCCTCTAGTGTAATTGACATCAAAAGTGTTCATCATTTGTATCATTTGTAATCCCACCAATAGTAGTTGAAGGAAGTAGGAAAAAGCAAACCACACCGGCAAGAAAACCTTCTTAGATCTTCTATTTTCGTTTTTTTCTTTTCTTTTAGAATAGGTTACTAGACTTGTTTCTTATAAATGTTGTAATATACTTGTAATATATGAACCCATCTTTTAATTTTGAGGCATTCAATCTTATGGATCAAGGAAAGAGACTATACAAAATTCTCTTACTGGTTTGTGATTTCTATACCTTCAAGAGATCTATCCTCATCCTTAGCATGTTCTTCTTGGTGGTGCTTAAACCCTGAAGCATACAAATGATCAGCTTTGTCTGTGTTCGTTGGTTCTTACGCTTGAAAGCCATCCTGAGAAAGAAATTAAGGTGTTCTTTGGGAAGTTTTGGTTTTGTCGAACCTAGTGCAGGAAAACTTATATTTATATGCTAATTTGTTTAGCTGTCTGTCATGATTTCCACTGATTAGTTCACACTGAAAGCTTAAACGTACTGAAGTAGCTTGTATATATCAAAGGTACAATACCTATTTTGAGGTTCCGACTGATAAAATATTATTATTTTATAATTATTTTAATTTTAATTTAATTTTTTTTCTAAAAACTGTCCAACTAAAATTATACATTTGTGCTCCAGGTTCTGATGAATATTTGGAAAGTTCTGTTTTACATAACTTTCCTATTTCTCTTTCCTGCATTTACATTTTTTTAAATATATGTTAGATATTCCCATAGAAACCACCGTTAGAGGTTGCCTAATATATCTACTTATTAACAATGGACATGCATGGGGTTCGGTAATGATTTTAATAGCAAAATGCCAAAATCATTTAGCAACTCAATATTGTAACTTTGTCAAAAAAAAACTCATTATTATAACTGAAACCTTAAAGTCAAACAGGCTGAAAACAATACTTAAAAAAAAGTAATATGTTGCACCACTATACACACCAAAAAATAATAATGATAATACTGTAGTTTGATTCAAAACGAATCAAGCCCCTCGATCACGGAAGAGAACACATTGAACCCCAAGAGAGACAGACGCAATCCGGGCTTATGATGGCCCAATACCCTATTTTAAAGAACGAGGTTTACCCAATTAACAGCGTCGCAGTCGCTGATTTCGGACACTAAACACATGGTTTTGTCTGAATCCACGATTCAGATTTCATTAAATTGTTAATTAATATATTTGACCTTAACAAAACAGAAAGAGAAAAGAAGGAAGAAAATAAATGCAAAATATTCGGTGAAAACTGAAAAGGATTTCTCATTTTCTTAATAAAATATCCGTAGAAAATAAATGCAAAATCCATAAATTCCAAATCGGTGGACGCAAAAATTTGAAAAGATGAAAGACTGTTGGAGTGCAAAACCTTAAAGAAATAAAGGGCTGTTGGAGATGCTCTTAGTCAACGCACCATAATCGTCATATGCGCCATGATATACAGTTTGATATAAAGCGATGTATATACGGCCGCATATAGTCCGCGTAGTCCGCATAATCATACCGTATATGCATATGTTTTGACTTTTTCTTAAAAATAAAAGTTAAACTAATTAGTTAGATAATATTTTAAAATAAAATAAGAAACATTTAACCCTAAATCACAAATTCATTGTCTTTTTTAGTTTTCTAGCTACAAAAAAAAAAAAACTAAAGTCTGTTGTCTTCCTTTACCACTAGCTCTTTCTATTTCAAGCAAAGATAAAAATTTATTGTGTTGATTTGTGTTCTCTTTTAACTTATGTTCACTTTTGTTTAAAGTTCTAAAAAATGCAGAAATATTTCATCAGCTTGGTGTGGCTGCATCAAAATAATTATAAGTGTATATATATATATATATATATAAAACTTAGTTATATATATTTGTGCAGAATCTACGTAGATTCGTTTAGGCGTCTGCGTATACAGTTGGGTGTTAGGCGCTATATCAATGCACAGAGAGTGCATATCGTATTTTAGAAAAGGTTTGTATATCAAATTTTTTTTTTACAATTAGACAATTTTATTTATATTGATTTTTTAAGGATGGTGGGTGACCGAAGCTAGTTATGTAACGGTTGAATTAGATTTTTTTGTTCAAATCAAACTTGTAATCTTCGTTCTATTTCTGTTTCGGTTGATTAATAAAATTAAGTATTCTAAAAAAAATCTAAAAAAGCATATAAAACTCAAACAAAGTTCAGTTTCAGCCTCTTTTGAGTTCTCCAATAACGGTAGCCAGAAATCACGTGCTCCAATCACATGACCACCGTCTCTCCAAAATTTTCAATGCATCTACATGGATACTTCTGTCTCTACATATGAATTCTATATATGAATTTACAGAATATCATCATCAGTAGTAAATGAAGATAAGTATAGCAGCAGTCAAAGCAAGATCACGTGATCAGATCCCCAAACCTATGTGTTCCATATAGAATTCTCTCGTCTCTCTCTCTCTCACACATTCTCTTAACTCACATCTGTATCCACGTTTCAGTTCTTAATAAACAGAACATAACAAGAACAACTTAAAGAGATTTTAAGATTCTTAGGGAACTATAAGAAGAAATGTCCGCAATGAAGAGATACTCTCCCATAGCTCTAGTTCTGCTACTTGTAGCTTTTTTTAGCAGCAAGTACAGCGTAGAGGGACGTTCTCTGTTAAGGATGACACATTTTAGTAAAGCTGTGAGAAGTTTTCAGACAAGAAAGGACATGAAGGAAGCAAAACCGTTTGTAGGAGAAAATGATAGCCTCCGAAGAAGAGTCCCAAGAAGTGGCCCAAACCCTCTACAGAATAGGTAAAGAAGAAACAAGACACAATCAAGTTTCGATTTTCATACATCCCCACAAATGGCCTCTAGTGTAATTGACATCAAAAGTGTTCATCATTTGTATCATTTGTAATCCCACCAATAGTAGTTGAAGGAAGTAGGAAAAAGCAAACCACACCGGCAAGAAAACCTTCTTAGATCTTCTATTTTCGTTTTTTTTTTCTTTTCTTTTAGAATAGGTTACTAGACTTGTTTCTTATAAATGTTGTAATATACTTGTAATATATGAACCCATCTTTTAATTTTGAGGCATTCAATCTTATGGATCAAGGAAAGAGACTATACAAAATTCTCTTACTGGTTTGTGATTTCTATACCTTCAAGAGATCTATCCTCATCCTTAGCATGTTCTTCTTGGTGGTGCTTAAACCCTGAAGCATACAAATGATCAGCTTTGTCTGTGTTCGTTGGTTCTTACGCTTGAAAGCCATCCTGAGAAAGAAATTAAGGTGTTCTTTGGGAAGTTTTGGTTTTGTCGAACCTAGTGCAGGAAAACTTATATTTATATGCTAATTTGTTTAGCTGTCTGTCATGATTTCCACTGATTAGTTCACACTGAAAGCTTAAACGTACTGAAGTAGCTTGTATATATCAAAGGTACAATACCTATTTTGAGGTTCCGACTGATAAAATATTATTATTTTATAATTATTTTAATTTTAATTTAATTTTTTTTCTAAAAACTGTCCAACTAAAATTATACATTTGTGCTCCAGGTTCTGATGAATATTTGGAAAGTTCTGTTTTACATAACTTTCCTATTTCTCTTTCCTGCATTTACATTTTTTTAAATATATGTTAGATATTCCCATAGAAACCACCGTTAGAGGTTGCCTAATATATCTACTTATTAACAATGGACATGCATGGGGTTCGGTAATGATTTTAATAGCAAAATGCCAAAATCATTTAGCAACTCAATATTGTAACTTTTGTCAAAAAAAAAAAAACTCATTATTATAACTGAAACCTTAAAGTCAAACAGGCTGAAAACAATACTTAAAAAAAAGTAATATGTTGCACCACTATACACACCAAAAAATAATAATGATAATACTGTAGTTTGATTCAAAACGAATCAAGCCCCTCGATCACGGAAGAGAACACATTGAACCCCAAGAGAGACAGACGCAATCCGGGCTTATGATGGCCCAATACCCTATTTTAAAGAACGAGGTTTACCCAATTAACAGCGTCGCAGTCGCTGATTTCGGACACTAAACACATGGTTTTGTCTGAATCCACGATTCAGATTTCATTAAATTGTTAATTAATATATTTGACCTTAACAAAACAGAAAGAGAAAAAGAAGGAAGAAAATAAATGCAAAATATTCGGTGAAAACTGAAAAGGATTTCTCATTTTCTTAATAAAATATCCGTAGAAAATAAATGCAAAAATCCATAAATTCCAAATCGGTGGACGCAAAAAATTTGGCAAAACCAGTGTGAAAAGGAAAGACACCGAAACAGGAACTGGTAAGTTTCGTGTTCGAGACAAAAACCACTAATCTCTAATTGGATTGGGGAGCAAGTATTATAAAGCCGACACACACAGATGCGGAGATTCGTGATTGGCCAAGCCAAAAATCTCATAGACCAGACACGTCGTCGTCCTCATCACAATAACCTCCGCCTTCTCTCCCTTCTTGCTTCCGATCCTATTCCTGTTTCTTCATCGCGTTTCTTCTCCGACATGTCTCCCTCTGATTCATCCTCCTCTCTTCCCGTCACTCTTGACTCCATCAACCCCAATGTAGAGTTTTGTTTCTCTCTCGCTCTTTGTTTCTGTTGTATTCACAGTTTGGTAAAAAGGGAAGAGCATCGATCGTTTAGTTTTCGGATTGCTTTGTACTTGATCTAGGGATGATTAAGCAGCTTCGTAGAGTTTAGATCATTGACACACCTTTTGTTCTTAGTAAAGCTGTGAACTTTTTTAATCCTTTTGTTCTTCTGCTTTTTTTGTGGATATTATAACGTCTCTGCCTGTCTTTTCTGTATTCATGTAATCTTGCTAGATTCGATCCTTGTGATTATTATATGATTGTTTTATGTTTGCCTTTTTCACTCCAATCTGTTGACATGATACTTAATAGTTTCTCAGCGAACAGTTCTCCATATCTCTAGTGACTGATGATGTCTTTTGCTTTTTATTTGGGGTTCTTTTACTAAAAGGAATTGTTTTTTTTTTTTTTGGCTTGGGTTATTTCAGGTTCTGAAATGTGAGTATGCTGTCCGTGGTGAAATTGTCAACATTGCTCAGGTAACTCAACCATCCTTGTCCTAATATTGTAGTATTCTTCTATTGTTGAAACTGCTTTTGCTCATTTTGCTTTTTTTTCTTCCACTTTACAGAAGCTGCAAGATGATTTGAAGACTAACAAGGATGCGTATCCCTTTGACGAGGTAACATTATAAATTTAAATCCGTGTGGTCATTTTCATGTCGTCGTCAGATTTGATTGTAACTTACATATTTCACCGCTTTTTGGCAGATTATCTACTGTAATATCGGAAATCCGCAATCTCTTGGCCAACAGGCTATAACATTCTTCAGAGAGGTATATAAGTGAGCTTTGATGGTTCTGCTTTTCTTCACCATATGTTTACTCAGTAGTTAACTTTTGTAACATTCCATGTGTCTCTCAGGTTCTCGCTTTGTGTTCCCACACAGCTCTGTTGGACCGAGATGAAACACATGCTTTGTTCAGGTACCAAAAAAGCGGTTTATATGTTCTTAACTCACTCAGCCTCTGTCTCGTTTGCCTTCTGGTGGTATAAGATTTTGTTAATAATGGATGTTTCAATTTTTATCAGCGCTGATTCTATTGCGCGTGCTTGGAAGATTCTCGACCAGATTCCCGGGAAGGCTACCGGTGCTTACAGTCACAGCCAGGTTTGTGGCGTTGTCAATCTTAAACATCACTTATCTTTCTCTCTGTGTGAGTGATCCTCTCTCTTAATCTTCTGTTTTGTCTCAGGGTATCAAGGGACTACGTGATGCAATTGCTGCGGGAATCGAAGCACGTGATGGTTTCCCTGCTGATCCTAATGATATTTTCATGACAGATGGTGCAAGCCCTGGGGTAAGGATCATCAAACTTTCCCTACACTCATGGACATTAGACAACAAGTTGTTTCTATGGTGTTGACAGTAATGTTGCCTCTCGTTATAGGTCCATATGATGATGCAACTTCTCATAAGTTCTGAGAAAGATGGAATCCTTTGCCCCATTCCTCAGTACCCATTGTACTCAGCTTCAATTGCCCTTCACGGGGGAAGTCTGGTATGTTATTTGTACCTATTATAGTTACTGAAGTTTCTTTTTCTTTCTTCTGATTGTTGCCGTCTTCTTCTGGTAGGTTCCATACTACCTTGACGAGGCATCAGGATGGGGTCTTGAAATATCTGAGCTGAAGAAGCAACTGGAGGATGCTAAGTCAAAGGGCATCACTGTAAGAGCCTTGGCTGTCATTAACCCTGGTAACCCAACAGGACAGGTAAGTTGGATGTTCAACACTAAAATTACAAATCTATTCCGATCCCAGAGCTTTTACAGTTTGTCTGAATTTGAGGCTGCTGTTTTTTTCTTGGTTAAAAGGTTCTTTCAGAAGAAAACCAGCGTGACATTGTTGATTTCTGTAAGAAAGAGGGCTTGGTTCTTTTAGCTGATGAGGTCTATCAGGAAAATGTTTACGTCCCTGACAAAAAGTTCCACTCGTTCAAGAAAGTAGCCCGGTCTATGGGCTACGGTGAGAAGGATATCTCCTTAGTCTCGTTCCAATCTATCTCCAAAGGTTTGATTATAAAAATAAAAATCTTAGTCCATTGAAAAGCTTTATCTAAACTGGATTCATTCTTTCGAATAGGATACTACGGAGAGTGTGGGAAGAGAGGAGGTTACATGGAGGTTACTGGTTTCACTACTGATGTAAGAGAACAGATATACAAAGTGGCTTCTGTGAATCTTTGCTCCAACATCTCTGGTCAGATTCTTGCCAGCCTCGTCATGAGCCCACCCAAGGTATAAAACATCTTATATCACTTTATCAGCTGGTTTAGTTTAAGCTCGGTTTCTAGCAACTTTAACAACGTTAATGAAATTTGATCAGCCTGGTGACGAGTCCTACGAGTCATACATAGCAGAGAAAGAGGGGATTCTCTCGTCTATGGCAAGACGTGCAAAGGTTAGCCATTCACAGAGAACTAATAGTAGCAATCATATGATTTTTCTTATGGTCTTAACTCTTAATGTGTTTGGTCTCCATGTGTAGACCCTTGAAGAAGGTCTGAAGAAGTTGGAGGGTATAACATGCAACAGAGCAGAGGGAGCTATGTATCTATTCCCTTGCATTAAGCTTCCACAAAAGGCGATTGCAGCTGCAGAAGCTGCGAAGACAGCACCGGACACGTTCTACTGCAAACGCCTCCTAAACGCTACTGGAGTAGTCGTAGTCCCTGGTTCTGGATTCAGACAGGTTTGATGAAATCTCTGACAAAGCTTTTCTTCTCCGGACAAAACCTCAAGTAACTGTTGTTAATCTCGTGTGTTTGTGGGATTGGTGTTAGGTACCGGGAACATGGCATTTCAGGTTGACGATACTTCCTCAAGAAGATAAGATTCCGGCAATCGTGAACCGTCTGACTGAGTTCCACAAGAGCTTCATGGATGAGTTCCGCGACTAAAGGGGACGACTATGTTTCTATGATATGATGAATCTTGAGTAATAATAAGAAAAAGCAACGCATGTCGTTTCTTTTTCGCAGACATTTTGCTAAGATGTGGGAGCATGAGTTTAGTGTTCGTCTTCTTTCTTATTCAGCTTTTGTGTTGCTCTTTTGTATTGGCTGATAAACAACCATTAATTACATTTGAGATGAGTTTTTATAGACAATAAAAGTAAAATTTTCTTGCATGCTTCTCCAATTTCGAAGTTTGGTTTTCAAATAGTTGTCTTCTTTGTGGTTGCCTGGTTGATACGGAGGTATCTGCAACTGGTAAACACATAATTAATATTCAATTCAAAAAGATACTGTATTAGCAGTTAAATGGTTAGTCAGCATTTTAGTCACGAGAGTAGGTTGAAATGTTCTAATAGAATTTTTACCTTTTTGGTAAGGGTAGAAAGGTAAAGCAGCCAATTTTGGTAGGAAGAGAGCTTCGACTTATTTGTGTGACGCCCAAATCGAAAGTCAAACTCTCGTCCACTTTCTGAATTACACTACACAGTTGAGAGAGTCGAGAGAGATGGCAGCGGCGACGATGAGGAAGGCGGAGGAGCTGGTGGAGAAGGCGATGAAGGGAAACGATGCTTCTCATGATGCCTCGCACGTGAGGAGAGTCCGAGACCTAGCTCTCTCAATTGCTCGCGAGGAAGGTCTCTCTTCCAACTCCGACTCCATGGAAATTGTGAGCCCTAAATGCTCTTGTTGTTTTATTTTAGTTCAGTGAGGACTCAAGCTCAATGTGGTGAAGAATCTCCTTCTAGTAAAATTCTTGTAGTGAGGAGACGTTTCAATGTTTTCTCATTTTGGTTGAAACATTACTGTTCATCTTTGCAGGTGGAGCTTGCAGCTCTTCTCCACGATATAGGTTGTCATCTTTTTCTTTCTTTTAAGTCATGTCTTTTTAATATATCCACAGATTAATCATAATGTGTGTGTGTGTGTATCTCTTGCTCTCTCTTTATCAGGTGATTACAAGTACGTAAGGTCTGTTTCTCTATGTCTTCTTTATCGATCTCTAGAGCTTTTCTTTTGAACCCCTTAGTAGACTAACCCCTAATTAAATGCTTACTTTATCTAAATTCCCTGCATTTAGACTTCCTTTGAACTAACCGTGAGGCATGTTCAGTGCACGTGGAAGTGTGTTTCTAGAATTTCTACTCGGTAACCTTAGGGGGGCTACATACCATCTCTTTGTAAATACTTCAGTGGATGCCATTAGATGAGGCTTATGAGAGATCCTTTGCCCGGTTTGCTCACCCTAGTGTTAATTGGGCTCTACTAAGTAGAACTTGGTGTGAAAACTATGAATGTTGAATACTTGTTTTCTGCCTCTGATATATTATAACCGGAATTTAGAGACCCTTCGGAAGCCAAACTTGTTGAGAATTTCCTGGATGAGGAAGGTGTAGAAGAGACCAAGAAGGTGAAAATTCTCAAGATCATCAACGGAATGGGTTAGTTTCCTGCTCCAACTTTTAACTCTACTAGCTCGCGCTTTAGTTTCCACTGCGATTAAGCTAAGAGTTTGTAGAAAAGGCATTCTGTCTGTCGTGTCTAAATTTATTGAACAGAACATGTGTATTGTTTCCAGGTTTCAAAGACGAATTATCAGGGCTAGCACTCTGCGAATCTCTTCCAGAATTTGGGGTAGTTCAAGATGCTGATCGCCTTGACGCAATTGGCGCCATAGGTTAGAGTGCTTCTCTTGTCTTTACTTTGCTTCTCGACAGTTTGAAGAGCTTTTTTAATATGTCATTGCTTTAGGAATTTGCTCGTTTTTGACCTCTCTATGTTTTAGGAATTGCTCGTTGCTTTACATTTGGTGGAAGCAGGAACAGAGTACTTCACGATCCTGAGGTCAAACCTAGGACGGAGTTAACCAAAGAGCAGTACATGAAGAAAGAGGAGCAAACGACTATTAACCACTTCCATGAGAAACTCCTCAAGCTGAAGAAGTTGATGAAAACCGAGGTGACATTAACTGGAAAACAATTCTAAACAACTTTGAAATTTGGTTTCGATTTGAGATTTGAATGTGACACTGAGAAATATCAGGCGGGTAAAAGGAGGGCAGAGAAAAGGCACGAGTTCATGGAAGAGTTTCTTAAGGAGTTCTATCTAGAGTGGGATGGAAGAGCTTAAAAAGTTGATAATGGATCATATGCATGGAGAAGAAAAGCAGAGGATGTATTCAAAGGGTTACTTAACCGGACCTCGATGGGTAAGGTGTACCAGACCAAACCGACCAACATGTAGTTTGTGTTCAAAACAAGTGAAAACTGTTAAAAAGTTATCCCATGGTGAATTTCTACAGTTAAATTATTTTTGAATGATAATTTTCCTTTTCAGTTTTGTCAATTCTAATATGAATATGACTGTGGAATGAATCAAGGTTTACATGATAATACTAGACTTTGTTTTTTTTCTTTTCATTTTTCTAACGCCAGAGTCGTTTCTAAGAAAATAACTTCAGTCCCGTAAATATTGACTTTCTATTTCCATTTTTAAGTCTTCGTTGAGTTATATTCGTGCCGATCAACATGGTTTACGAAAACGTTTATGGATGTTTGAGTGGGTTAAGTCATTGCGAAGCTATCATCGGTCGGCCATCATATGTCATGTACTTGGTTTGAATTTGCATATTTTATACTCAAGTGACGTAATCTTCAAGTTTATTACAGGAAACTTGATATTATTAAAATTTGCAAAACTAGTTACAGTAGGTAAGAGTTTTGTTTGGTAGATTTCTTACAAAGTCAGTCGTTAACAAATACTATTTTGAAAAGAGTTTGAACTTATCAGACAGGTAATTTGATAAATATATTCTAATAGTAAATAGTATATAAAAAGCATGGAATGAAGGAATTGTTTATATATTGCCAAGTCTTTTGGTTTGTAAGTATTAAAAAAAACATAAGACTAATCGCGATCGCGTATAAACAATAATCTATCGCGTTAAACAATAACACATGTCCATCATTTAGAGGACTCTGGTTATTCTAACCAACGAATGGCGGTCGGCCGTTGCGTGTTCAAATTGTGTTTAAGTAATAATCATAGTTAATCATATTCCAAATATCTCTAACCATTTGTAACATACATTTTCAGTTCTTTATGTAACCCCAAATCATCAAAAATTGACATTCATAAACTAGCCTGGTTAGGCAGTAATCTATCATTTATAAATGGTTAAACGATATGTTTCCCCACGAGAAGTATGATATAGATGATCCCCATCGTGATTGCGCTGATCTCTCCGTATTAAAAGTTTCGAATCTATTTATCCACGAATTAAAAGTTTTAGATTTATTTCTCCCTAAATTAATAATCGAAAACTTATTTATCCATTGATCTTGGTTTAAACTGGTTTAACGTTAACCAAATAACTTTAAATCGATTAAACCAAACAAAAACCAATCGAGTAACAAAAACAATTTGGCCAGATTTGATTTCCGACTCAACTTCATCGAGACGTCGCTAACTTCTCATATTAATATAACCACCATCGGATTCGACATGGGATTCATGGCTCAGATCCATGAGCCTAAAACAATTCTCATGGTTTCTCCTCCTCAAAACTCCCAGAGTCTTTTGTTGTCTCTCATAGCCCTTCAATTCAGTCAGAAAGTGAACAGGTCTCTCATCCAAGCACATAAACGAAAAAGCAGATCCTAAAAGCACATAAACGAAGAAGAAGATCTTAAAAGCACATGAAAACAAAAGTAATTTATCATTGGCTATGTTAATCATGATTATCCAGCCGACGTCTCTTGAGTTAGAAATCAAATCCGGCAAGGGTCAATTTTTTTTGTTACTCAATTGGTTTTTGTTTGGTTTAATCGTTTTAAAGTTATTTGGTTGACATTAAACCAGTTTAAACCAAGATCAATGGGTAAATAAGTTTTCGACTATTAATTTGGGAAGAAATAAATCTAAAACTTTCAATTCATGGATAAATAGATTTGAAACTTTTATTTCGGAGAGATCTAGCACGAGGTCATACTTCGGTGGGGATCTGATGTTATATCATACTTCTCGTGAGGAAATAGATCTTTTACCCTTTATAAATAGCCTGTTTACACTGGTTTTATTGAACTAGTCGAAATTTTTTATCGCATAGCTGGACCAAATTAATTAGCATATATAAACAAAGAATAGTATCACTTGCAAAACTTTAGATATATACAACTCGTTAGTAAAAATCATCATCGTGAATGATATTTTATGGATGCTATGTAGACCCAAATCTTCTTCCATGTGTTTAGCGTGCACCTTTACGACATTCCATCGTTAAAAAGGCGTGGGTACATTAATTGAGATCAATTATTTTACAATCATTTCATCCGGTTAAAACTTTAAATATTCACTCGGAAATTTCGATGAAAATATATTCACGAGCTGACTAAGAGAGAGCAAAAGGAGACTGTCTTTCTAAAGATTTTTAAATACTCGACAAAGAAAGGTGAAAACGTAATAATATAGTTTTTTAAAAAAAGTAATATTACTTTTCATATGATTATTCTTTACTAAATATGATTAGATGTATAATCTAATCTAGAGAAAAATAAAAAGATGCAAAAAGGTGGACTTTTTATCATACAACAATGAACTCCAAAACGGCAGCGTATCGGAGAGGCTATAAATATAGTCCATTTAGCGCCGAAAAGGTAACAAAGAAAAAAAAACTTTTTACCATTCAAAAAAAAAAAGACAGGTCTTCTCTTCTCTCTCCCTCTCTCGGACCTGGTCACATCCTCGACGGCTCCACTCTTCCACGAATCGTCTTCTTCGTCCTTATCTTCTTCACAAAATTTCGAGATTCTTCTGAGAAATTCAATCCGATTTATCTTCCTCCACCCTCTATATATATCACGTTACTGTATCTCTGTATCGACCGGTTCGAGATCGGGGTCAAACCGGCTCCGAGCTATCTTCAGGTTCGAGAATTTCAAAATTTTTAATCTGGTCTGATGGGATCAGAGCCTCGGGAAAACCCGAGGCGCGAACTGATTGACTTGCCTGTTCTTCACAAACTCAAGCTCTACAGTACTCGCACGGTACACAAAAATATCTCATCATCTCTCGCTTAGTCGTTATTGTTCTTAGTTTACGATTGATTCGCACCAATGTGATCTTGTACCGTCAACTGATCTACCGATAATTACGTTGGTATATTTATGGTTTAATTGATTTTTGATTCTGTTTTAGACATAACACTATAACAGCATTACTTTCCGGTTTGCATTCAATAACGGTTCGGTTTATGTTTGATGAGACTGTTTTTATGTATTTGTATTTGCTTGGTGGTTTCATATGATTTGTAGTGTAAGGAATGAGTCTTTCGCTTGACATCATGTAGACTCTTTGGTTCTAAGTTTTCCTATAATAATATAAAAGATATATAGTGAGAAGCAATCCATGATTACATTTTAGTTTGATGTTAGTGAATCAACTGTTTTTTTTTTATTTTTTGCAGAATTTTTACTTGATTGGGAGAGACGAGAAGAAGACCTTTTGGAGGATTCTTAAGATTGATCGAACTGACCCAAAAGAGTTGAATTTGTTTGAAGATCCTACAAGGTATACACATGACGAAATCGCCCAACTTAAAAAATGGATCAGTCGAGGTAACCAGGAGTATGGTGGCCTTAGAGCAGAGACTACTTGCTATGGAATCATTGGTACGTTTGTCCCAAAGCATTGTCTTTTTTTTTTTCCTCAGTGTTTGTGTGGCGTTTTGAAGCTACGGATGGAGCTATAATAATTCTCTGGGTGCAGGGTTTGTTAGATTCTTGGGTCCTTATTACATGCTTGTGATTAGAAGAAGAAAGAAAGTGGGGGAGATCTGCGGTCATACTGTTTATGGCGTAGCAGAGAGTCAAATGATCATGGTTCCATATCCTTCCAGTGAGACCAGAGTGTCTGGTTCTGCAGCCGAGCGAAGGTAACTAGCCGATATTTCTTGTAAACTCTAGTGTAACTTTGCTTGCTAGAACACATATCCGACATGTTCCCCACCCCCCTTCGTATTATAGGTACAGGAAGCTCTTCAACATGGTTGATCTTAGCAAAAACTTCTACTTCAGCTACACGTATCACCTCATGTACTCCCTCCAGAAGAACATCTGCAACAGTGAGAGAGGAAAAATTCACGATAACAGCATGTTCGTGTGGAACGAATATTTAACACGCGGGATCAGAGGGATCCTTAAAAATACCGTATGGACAGTTGCACTGGTATACGGATTCTTTGAACAGGTAACCCATAAAATGCTTCCATATATGATTTGATTTAGTCTGAACTTTTCCTAATTTAACATAATCTCTACTTCTCTTGTACAGATTAAATGTTCAGTATCTAATGAAGAATTTGTTTTGACTGTCATTGCTCGGCGTTCACGCCGTTATGCTGGTACAAGGTACTTGATAGCACATTACTTGCTATATACTCTTCTTCCTCTCTTTTATGTCTGTTTCTTTTTTCTCATGGACTATTAATCCTTGCATCCGCTCTCTGTTAATATGCAGATATTTAAGGCGTGGTGTAAATGAGCAAGGCAGCGTAGCCAATGAAGTTGAGATAGAGCAGATTGTTTCCAAAGAGGTTCCAGAGGGTAATAAAATCCCTATTACATCAGTTGTGCAGGTTCGAGGCTCCATCCCCCTATTCTGGTCCCAGGAGACATCTGTGTTCAATCCACAACCCGACATAATATGTAAGCACCACTTACATAAGGATGATCCTTACTTCTTACATTATTATAAACGCTATTTTTTCTCTCTTCTACCGGTTACAGTGAACAACAACGACGGGGATTACGTGGCTACTCGACTCCATTTTGAGAATCTGAGACAGAGATATGGGAAGCGGATAATCATCATGAATCTTCTAAAAGTAGGCTTTCTGAAATTTACTTGGACAAGTCAGAGTTCTTCCCTTTCTTGGATTGATGGAAATATTGAGTGTGTAGCTTTGCTGATCTGTGATATTCAGACAGGTGATAAAAAGCATCGAGAAAGCATCTTAAAGGCAGCGTTTGGAAAGGCAATCTGGTCTATCAACAGAGGCACGAAGAAGGAGTACCGTTTAAAGGCAATTCATTTTGATCTAAACAAACACTTCAAAAGGTTCTCTACACCTCTATTAAGAAGAAATTGTTGGGTTAGTGTAATAAGTCTTTAACTCTTTTTTCCTTGCCTTTTTGCAGCGGAGTTGATGGTGCATTCGAGCAGTTGTGTGTCTTTGGGAAGAGAGCATTGGACTTAATTGACTTGTTTTTCTGTGAAGCTCCTTTAGGCATTGGAGCTGAAGACGTAATTAACGACTCATTTCTCAAGTAAGTTTGGTAGTGCTATATGTATATATATTCATCCTGCGAATGAAACATAATACTAATTTTACCATGTTCCAGTAGTAACTCTATTCTGAATCAAGATGAAGAGGAAACTATTCCAGAATCTGAAGCTTCAGAGGTGGATATACATTCACTTCAAAGTGGAGTCTTGAGGACAAACTGCGTAGACTGCTTGGATCGT
Source organism: Brassica carinata (assembly GCA_016771965.1). NCBI lineage: Eukaryota > Viridiplantae > Streptophyta > Magnoliopsida > Brassicales > Brassicaceae > Brassica > Brassica carinata. Next base: position 52,075,589 of record CM028693.1, on the reverse strand, counting down.
ACTAATGTTGCTCAGTACTCCCACGGATTGGTAGCTCTTAATCGGCAGCTGCGTACGTTGGGTATCACAGGACCTCCTATCGTCGATAAGGACAACCCCGTGGCAAAGAAACTGATGGAAGTTTACGAAAGCGCTGGTGATGCAATTGCAATGCAGTATGCTGGCTCGGAGGCACACACCAAGGTGATTTTTGAGTCTCCAACACATTTTTCTATTAGTCTTGAGCTGTTGTTGTTTGAACTATGTGTTACAAAAATATATGGTTTAACAGATGTTCAGTGCCCTGAGAGGTGAGTGGAACATGATGATGAAACACCGTGACATCATCACAGCTGTTCGTCGTCACTACAACAACGCTTATCAGGACGGCGAAAAACAGAACGCCATCAATGTGTAAGCTATAAAAACTTTTTCTTCTGTTTTTTTTTTAAAAACTTGCTATGTGTTTCTCTGGTCTTAAAAAATTATTTCTCTTGACAGGTTCTTGGGGAAATCCGGGCCTCACTTGGGAAGGCAAGCCCCGTGGGAGTTGGGTTCTGACCAGCGCAACATTCGAAGAACTAGTTCTAACCTAGACATCGAAAACCTGAGGTAACTAGTTTTGTTGACAAAACCAGCTCGCTTAGACATATAACTAACTGCAAAAGACTGAGATATGTTCTAATATTTCACAACAGGCCGAAAATTTCAAGATCCTTTTCCGATAACCTTCTCTTATTGGGTGAACTGAATTTGGAGGAGACGATACTGGAGAATCCAGAGCCTTCACGTGAAGGGTTAAACGGTGTTATCTGGGAAACCACTTCAGATTCTGGATACAATGAAGCTGAACCAGCTTCTCCAAGGTGGTTCATCAGAGTCTCTTTTATTTATAACTTGTTGCAAGCACTCGTTTGTTACTCCTTTGTGATTCTTCTTCCTCTTTTGATAAATATCTTCAGTTTCCGCTCGGCTATTGGCGATGAAGATCATTTGAGACGAACAGGATCAAGACAAATGTTACACGGGAGTAGCTCTGTGTCTGATTTTCTCGGGCTGGATGATGTACCTGGTTTTTCACACTCATACAATGCTAGATTCACTCACGCAGATGAAATGTTTGAACTTTGCAGGTAAAAATTTATTATTACATCTGTCTTTAGAAGGGGAACTTTGCAAATTGATTAACCTTGTTCTAAGTAACTGAGATATAAGCCTTGGTAAATTAATGATCTAAATTGTTTTGTGCAGCTCGGTGTCGTCAGATAACATGTTCACGGACATGGACGAATCCATCACTTCTACAAGTGATACGAACATTCTTGAGGTAATAGTCCATCACCATATCACTTTGAATTATTCAGCTTAATTGTGAGCTTTGCCAAACAAAGACCCTGACCCGGTCGGTTTTTTTTTCCCATTTTGATAGTTTCATAGCAGTTCGAATCAACCAGGACGTTTCATTGAATATCCTTTAGTCGATGGATACTCAAATGAATTCACTCAGTGGGTTCTACACGAAAAATCATCATTGTCAAGGGTTCCGAGATGAAACTTGTGCCTTGCACGAGAAGTTAACGCTGGTTACTTATCACGTAAGGCAGGGTTGGACAGGAATGGTAACAGGAAAACCACACAATAACAGCAGCCACGTCTTTGTAAATACCAGGCTCAGCTCTGTAAAGGTTTCCGGCTTCTTGTATTTATTTTTTCCCACCAAAGTTGGCGTCTTTCTCTCTGTTTTTTTTCATCACTCACAAAATTTGATTTTGTTTGTCTTTGTTATATAGAGGGTTTGGTTTGGTTTTATTCTTCCAGTAATTTGTTGAGGCCCGATGGCTGAACAGCAATGAATTGTGTGATTAGAATAGATTCGTATTACGTACAATTCCTATTCGGCCTAACATTTGTTTGAGAATAGATTCGTATACCATTGCCTTGTTGTATTTAAAAAATTTCCCAACATATCACACGCGAAAGTGACACTGGGATCTCTTCTGAACTAGATTGTTGTATCTATGTAACAAGAGCTAAAAACGACAGCGTCGTAGGCATCTCGCATTATAAGGTGTAAACCTTTATTTTCTGTATTATATGTGGGCATGATATAAAAGGCTAGCATTCGTGAAGCAAGAATTTTTTGGATTAACAGTATTTTAAGCTAAAGACGAAGGAAAAGTCAATTAACATAAGTGTCTGTAACGTACTCTTTAAGAACAACATACCAACTGGCTTATTTGCTCTTGCAACTAACTTGTTTGTTCAGAGTGTTTCATTTAAAAATATATTTTAATTTTGTGGGTTGTTGGCTACCACTTTGTTTACCCACCAGCACCAAAAGCTGTCTGATCTTTAACAAGATAAATGAAAAACTGCAATTATTTACTTCACTATTAAAAATTCAGTTGGATTTAACAATCAATAGAGTTGATATATTATGTCGTGTTTTTTTACAACTTTTAAATGAAGAACTGAATTATAAACATGACACTGGTCCTCGATCGTTACATATACACACATTCCTTACCAAGATCAAGGTCGTGTTTACAGTTCAGTTCTTAATTTTAAACATATTTGTAATCCGGTTTTGAAAGTTATAAGTTGCCGTTGAACTAAATAAAAGTTATAAGTTGCCATTTTTGACATATGGTACTAAACTTTATAAGGAACTATTAGAGCTAAGAATCTCACCCTAAAAACTCCCGTTAATCATGGTCTTAGTTGCGTATCGAAACAATCATAGAGTAAAATATACATAATCAAATATCATTTGCGCTGACTTGATTTGATAAAAGATTGCTTTCAAAAATAAATTATTAGAATGATTAGTAGTACTAATCATCAGTACTACTTAATTAGGCAATGAACTTGTGATGTTTGGGGATTTTTTTTTTTTATTGTTTGATTTCTCTTGGCGTAAACTATATTATGTACATGAAATAAAGTTTGGACCATTTTGTAAGTTATCTAAACTTCCTTCGATTATTAGCTTTTAGAAGTCTATAACGACTAGGGCTGGAATTATTATCCGAGATCCGATCCGGATCCGTTCCGAAAATAGGATATCCAGGGCGCCCGGATCCGGATATCTAGAATTTTAGGTTTGGATATCCGGATCCGGATCTATTTTTTTAATATATATAAATTTAAATTTTTATTAATAATTATTGTTGATTTATTAATATTTATACATAAAATTAGTCTTATAATATTACATTTTAATTTTAATAATAGTATATGCATAAATACATTTATAAATTTTGTAAAAATATTTAATTTCTATAATATTTATAGATTTTTTTGTATTTTAAAAAATATTTTTATTATTTTTTAATTATTTTGACGGATCCGGATCCGAATCCGGATACTCGCGGATATCATGATATCTAGACGGGTATCCGGAACCCGGATATCTGGGAGGCCCGAATCCGGATCCGGATATTAAAATCACGGATCCGACAAATACGGATCCGGATCCAGATACCCCGAATATCCCGGATATCCGGATCCATCTCAGCCCTAATAACGACAGCTGCAAAAGGTTTTCCCGCACCGGATTATATATATATACATATATGATTTGATTGGTGGTCGCATTCCATATTATGTCTGGCCAAGTGTTTTAGATCGTTATATGCATGAATATATATAAACCAAAACAAGTTATCAGAAGAAATAAACAAAACCAATTGTCAAAAAAAAAAAGAAAAAAAAAGGAACAAAACCATATTTCTAAGGAATCATCACCATATGAATATGTTATTTCAACGTCATGGACATGGTGTTATTTTTATCTAGAAACAGGGACGAAGCTAGACAGGTTTTTGACTGGGTGCAAGATAACTGATAAAAGAAGAGTAATGGTAATTGAACTCAGATTGATAGGTAACTATGGGTGCATCAATACCTAACTAGCCAGTTTACCTCTTACCTGTCCAATACAAAAAATTAAATATTTAAAATATAGTGGGTGTAACTCATACACACACGTACCGATCATTAGAAACACGGCAGAATCTGAGAAATTGAGGTTTAAAACATTTTTTAAGAGGATTATAATTTTTGGGGAGGGTTGAAATTAATGTTTGGGGGCTTAAATCTATATAAAAATTTTCTAAAAATTTTAGAGATCGAAGTCAATGTTTCATTAAGCTGTGTCCAGATCCGCCATGATTAGACAACACCCACAACAGGAGATTGTCCAACTCATATACACACGTATGCACATATCAACATGCATTCATGCACATATATCCATGTCAATATATAAAATATATATAAAAGAGCAACGAGACACTAGTTTTACGGATTCTGTACTCTTATCTTTATTAGCTGTTCACCTTTCTCTATCTCTCTCTTCCAATATAAATACAACCAAACATATTTCTTCGTTCTCACATCACATAAACGTAGCTTTATCATCCTCAAGACAGATTCTTGATAAGCATACACACACAAAAACCAACCCTAAATTTCAAGAAAACCTTCAATACTATTAGTTGTATTAAGTTTTTTTGTTCGGTTTAAAAACCTCCAGTATTGTTCAAAATCAAAGGTTTATACTTTGCTCTAATGGCAAAACTCGGGAAGCTAACAAAGCTCAAGTCGGTCATAAAGAAATGGCCTTCCTTCACCAAGAACCACCACTCAACCACCGTATCCACCACCTCAGCCGCCACCACTGAGGTCTCAAAATGCGACGATCTTCAATTAGTTTACGTTGGAAAGTCTCAAAGACCTTACATGCTTAGTTCCCACGTCATTGACCATCCACTTTTCCAAGAGTTACTTGATCGTTCATCAAGATTCATGGAAGAACGTCACAATCAAAAGACGGTCTTGGTAGCTTGTGAGGTCGTATTGTTCGAGCACTTGCTATGGATGCTCAAGAACAGTTGCTCTGATCACAATGATTATGATGACGATGATTGCCAAAGAGGATCCGTCGAGGAGTTGGCTGAGTTCTATACTTATTGACGGCGATATATTCTAATTTTTCCTTATAATACTTAATTTATTTAATATAATGAAAACTTTGATTTGATCCTACATGATCCAGTGGTGGCCACAAAACATTTCCTTTAGCATTTGTTTTTCTTTTCTTCAGCAAGTTTCTTGAAATTTGTACTCTTAGGACGTTCTTCCCTAATCATACTAGAAATTGTAATTCCGTCAATGATAAAATCAAAAAATTGAGGTTCTAATGATATTTTCTCCTCTTTATATATATCATATATAGTATTTATTTTGCATATGTATTTTATTATAGTTTTCAAAAGATTAAAATGCGCCGCCACATGACAGCATGGCCACCCACTTGCATGCACCATCCGACTCGCTTTTCTAGTGGCAGAAATGAAAAATTTTCCTACTATGAATCAAATTTGTAAGTTGCATTTCATACTAGAAAGTGACATATTTAGTTGAAAACGGTATCAATAGATTCCCAGAACCAGATTTGATTCACCTAATGACCCTTTTATAATTTTTGATCCTTTTTTCTTGGCCTCACCACTGTTCACAATAGACATAAATCCAGTTGAGCTCTGAAACTACACATCTACTAGATTTCCTTAGAAATAAAATGGTATAGTTAAGGAAGTAATCAATTTCATCATAGACTATAAAATCGATGTACCAGATTTAAACATAAAGTCCATATTGTCTTTCTATACTTGTGCATTTTCTTCAGATAATGACTCAATCAAAAGACAAAACTTTGACAAGAGGACTTGAATACTTGTACTCGAAATTGTTACATTGTAATCAAACATCAAGCAAGCAATCACACTCTAATAAACTCAATTATACCAGAGTAAAATCCTGACAACAACAAACTTTCAGGTAAACACACATAAAGTTCGTAGCTTTCTATAGTTGCACATGAGTTACACATGATGACTCAAATCTTTTTTCTTTTGCAAACAATTAGAATCGAAATACAGTTCCAAGCGAGTTATTATTTATCTTGATCCCTCTAGGAAGCTACCTCGTCGTATAGGAGACTATAATTATTTAACTTGAAGTTCATATTATTTCTCACAGTATGGCAACGTTTTACCAATTACCTCGTTTGATCAGCACCATTTTTCCGAAATGCAATGGGGTTAGATAGAATACTCATTTCCATAGGCCGAATTACAGTTAGAAGATTTTTATATATATATATATATATATATCCAAACCACTGTCAGCAAAGGTTGAGTTTTGTTTAACCAAAGCAATGGTAGTGGGCTCAGTTCGAAGTTTCACAATTGAACTAAAACAAGGAGAGTCAGTCATAGCAAGAACAGAGGAACCAAAAATCATCAGCTCAACACCATCCAGATATGTTTGGATTCTCTCAACTTAATGTAAAATGCAACTGCTAGCTCAATTTTTAAAGGCTTTACACTAATGTAGCAAATGGCTTTCTCTATTCCAGTCATTCTAGAATCGTGACATTAAGAGCCTATTTTGAAAAACAACCTGAGAATCGTGGGATATCTCTCGTGAGGGCGAGAGACGAATTAGGAAAAACCCAATATATGGGATGGGATTAAGACAATGAACCCTTATCTTCTTTTTCGACTTACTGGACCACAACGGGCCGGTCAAGTTGGCCTACTAGCCTCACTGAAAGAGGCGATAATCGAATCTCAAGTGCCAAAGAGTATGTGGGATGGGGTTGATCCATTGAGCCCTTATCAACATCGTTAACCGAATAAAAAATGAGAGAATTACCACTGAAAATCAAAAAGAATAGATAATTAAAAAACATAGAAAATTAAATAAAAACATCAAAATGAAATAGAAAACAAAACCAAAAACACATAAGGACATTCCTAACAGGGTATCAAAGATCCGATTAGAGAATCACCACTGAAAATTAAAAAGGTATAATTTTTTTTAATTTTAAAAAAAAAACATAACAAAAGATTTGATAAAAACATCTGAATAAAATAGCAAAACAAAACAAAAAACACGTAAGAACATTCCTATCCGGGGATCAAGGATGTAGGTTTAGGCCCTTATCAACATCCCTAACCAGATCAAGGATCTGAGATTAGTCATCATCAACTTGATCAAATACTATAAATCAAATTTGTAGTATTTTCTAATTTTTCCTTATAATACATTATTTATTTTATATAATGAAAATTTTGATTTGATCATACATGATCCCGTGGTTTGGCCACCAAACATTTCCTTAGCATATGTTTTTCTTTTCTTCAGCAAGTTTTTAAAAATTTGTACTCTTACGACGTTCTTCCCTAATCATACTAGAAATTGTAATTCCGTCAATGATAAAATTGATGTTCTAATGATTTTTTTTCTCCTCTTTATTTACATCATATCTAGTATTTATTTTGCATGTGTTTTATTATAGTTTCAAAAGAATAAAATGCGCCGCCATATGACGCGCATGGCCACCCACTTGCATGCACCATTCTGCTTGCCTTTCTAGTGGCAGAAATGGCTGTCACGGATGAAGTAATTCATAAGTCTTATTAGTTTATAACTCTAAGCTTATGTGAGTTCACATATATAATATGCACCATATATGATTTAATAATGGCGTCAAATATAATTTTGTGAATCCAAGTGAGATAGGAACATAGTGATATATAGTACTTGGACCAGGATGTAAGAGTGATGAGCATTGTATCCCTATGATTGATGATTCTAGTGCAGAGTTCATGTTTAACTACGAACTAAGTCGAAAATAATTGCTTTATGTGTAGGATTCTTGAAGTGTTAGATTCCAAACAATTACCATACCTGTTGCCAAATTTTATAGGATGTAACTAATCAAAACCTTCCTTACACATACAATGAATCAATACTTTTGTGAACATGTAGGTAACTAGGTGTTTTTGGTATTACGTGTGTTTTTGGTATTACGTGCAGAAAGTTTTAAAATTTAAACTATATTTTAAAATAAAATTTTGTTAATTCTTCAGATTTTATTATTTGCGTACAATATATAATTTTAAATTTTAATCTAATTATATTAAAAATTAATACAAAATTAATAATTTTTTTAAAAAAATTTATAATTAATAATATATATGTATATATTTAATATTATAATTTTGGAAAGATTTTTTAATCTATTTATTTTTGTTAAAATATATTAAATTAAATTTTATAAAATTAAGAGAAATTTTTTAGGTATATAATTATCAAAAGATAAAGTTAAATAATATTTTTAGAATTTTTGGATATTAAAAAACTAATGGTATTGAGATTAGAATTTTTTTTTAAATGCATAAAATTTTGAAGAATTATTTTAGTAATAAAAATTATATAATTATAAATTTTTGAAAACTTTAAAATATCATTATATTTATATTTCTACTATTATAATATTTATTGTTATATTAATGATAATCTATGAGTTATTATCATATCCTAAAACACTTACCAAAAATATAAATCAACATTAAATGTAAATATCAATATCATAATTAACTCTAAACTATATTATTATTGTTAGTATGCTCTGTCATCATTTTTATTTTAAAATCAATATGATAATGACACATGATAAATCAAATCTCTATAATATTATTTGAGAAGTCAGTTTTCTACGTGGCGCGCTCACGTTAACTCTCACGATGGTTGATTACATAGATATCCCTAATGAATTAAAAATATTATATATGACTCGCATTAATAATGTATTTCCTTTTTTCATAATAAGGTATTAGTTAACTTTTAATTTAATTTTCCTTTTTGAAACACACACATAAATAACAAAAATTAAATATTTATAAAATATTAACATATAATATGTAATAAAAATGAACTTTAATTATTATTTTTTTAATTTTTTCTAAAACAATATAAATAAAAAGGTAAATATATAATCTTTTAATATATATAACGTAAAATCACAAAAAATGTAAATATAAATTCTTTTAAGATTCTTCTTTAAAACATTATAAAATTTATTATTTGAATATATTAAATAAAATATATTTATTGATAGTTTTTCATAATAAGGTGTTAAATAACTTTTTAGTTTAAATTTAATTTTTACAAAAGAAAATAAATAGAAAAGTAAATATTTTTAAAACATAAACATAGATATTTTATATATAAATAAATTTTAGTTATCTTTTCTAAATTTTCTCAAAAAAAACACAAATAAAAAGGGAAAATATATAAACTTTTTACTATATATGTATATATAACGTAGCTTCACAAAAAAATTAAAATATATATTTTTTGAAATCATCTTCTAAAAATAATAATATTTTTTTGTCAACAAAATAATAATATATATAATTTAAATAATAAATTTAATATATTTTACTGTTATTTCCCTTTTTATTAAAAATTAAATCGGTTTTTAACTTAAATTTCGTTTTTTACAAAATTATATAGATTCTATATATAAAAAACGTTTTTATTCTTTTTATTTTTTTATTAACATAAAAGATACATAAATGTATATATATATAAAATTTAAGATATACTTTACAAAATAAATTGAAAAAATAATATAGATGTCATTATTCAATAATAATTTTATTATAATTATATTTCATCAAATGATTAAAAATAATTTTAAACAACATAAACTAATTATTTAATATCATTTTCACAAAAAAATTAGATTTTGTGACTATTTTAAAACCAGATACATATTTAAAATGTGAGGCTAATAAACAAGATAAAATAGTATTTTTACGATAAATATTAGTTTGACTAAATAATCAATTTT